>OX376215.1:8222615-8671562 GCA_947363905.1 Lithophane semibrunnea
CATTTATAACTTTTAGTTCGCTTGGCATGTGTTACTTCCTAATACAATAATATCACTTAATTAATAGTCAATGACAATGGTTGTTCATTTGTTAATGGTGAGGACAGTCAACAAAATGTATTAAAAGCAAAAGAAAGTAAATCAAGTACATACCAATATGAACAATGATACCGCCGCCGCCGCCTTCCTTTTCCCGTTGTATTCTTTAAACCAGTGGATAGACCTGCCAGATGTGCTTCTTTTGAGAACTTTATAGTAGTGTCATGTTTTGAGGGTGGGAAATCATCCAATGACTTCTCCCGCTCTGGGTGGAGCGGAAGGGCGTGTCAGACTTTTACTGACTAAAACCCACCCGTGTTCCTTCAGTTGCCTGTTGCCAAGGTCCCGGTATCCCTTTCGGACTAACCCGCAACCCTGGCAGTTGTTGTGTGACCTGTATGTATGATTAAAGGTTATTAATTTAAATACAATATTCACAAAACAAATTAATGAAATTATGTTGTACTTTTTTATTTAACTGTTCTAAATCATAATACTACTGAATGCACGAGGGGCATTCACTGCTTGGTGCATAAAAAAATGTTAAGAAATATTAGAAGTGCTGTACCTTCATTTAAAGTCTCATCTGAATAATATATTTTTCTTCATTAATTCCTTAGCCTTTTTATTTAATGAAGATATTTTAGTCTCCATAGGACGATCTTTTGCTTGTCTATGAGTACACTTTTTGATGACAGTTTGCTTCTTTCTATTTTTCTTGGGAGACATTAAGATCGAACATAGGAAAAACAGTACCTAACAAATAACAACTAAATCACGAAAATTCGACAATAACAAAACACAAGGCGTAGCATTCACAACTATTCACAAGGGAATGACATTAATGACATGACAATCACAGAACATTTACGTCAATTTCACAGACGAGATAAACCGTTAAAATTAAAAACACCCGGCTGTCACAGCTTATGAAGGGATTATGTGACCTTTTAGATTTGGTAGAATTATAGTGAAACGAAAAACGTTCACAGTATTGTTCACTCCTGCTTCTTTTAGGTTTTTAGCATTGACACTTTCATTTTAAATTGGAATGAAATAATATATTTAAATGAAAGCCTCTTAATTTCATAAGATAAATAGTTAAAATGATTACAATGAAGTGTGACAGCTGGTATACGAAGAGATTTGAATTAATTTGGCGTCAATTGTAACTGTAACAAGTTTATTGTACTTTTTTTACAAAGTGTACCTACATTAAAAATAACCTTTTTTAACTTCTGTCTAATGCTACTGTAAATGGAGTATAGAAGTTAGTGAAGATACCAGGCATTTCGTCATCACATGAGACAGCTTTGATCAGAGGACTCACACCGCTATAGTTATAGAGTGTATTACATTATTTTCTGGTATCTTGGATGGGCCGGCATGAAAATTATATATCTCCACCTGCTCAGTTTCTCGACAGTATTTTAATAAGAGAAGACATTGAAAATGAAGAAAATCAATAAATCATTATTTAAAACTAAAAAAAAAAGGTTTATTTCATAAAAAATCTGTAAGACTTGCATTCAAAGCATATTATTCTGTTTTTAAATATCATAATTTTCGTCATAAAACAGGAATTCTCCATCGTAATTAAAAAAATGTTCTTGATCAGTAGGTACTATTATCATTTTACTCCTGCTAAGCCTGTGGACTATGCTGAAACATGCACTTCTTGCACTTATAGATTCTTATTAGCTATAATCTAAAGAGAGGTCTAAAAGAATTATGCTACACATTTTTGTCTGAAAATATCCCATTTCATCTTATTTCAGAATATGGTACTTAAAGTAAATCACTTGATTAGAATTTTTGTTTGCATTGTCATATTCTTTACAACAAAATATTTTTTTTTTCTTTCTTTATGGCAATTGAAAAAGAATGATTGATTGACTGTAATGACAGTACCATGTGTCAATTATGAAAAGTTTGTTATTTTCTGGGGTGTGTTCACTTTATTAGCCTAGATAATTAGAAAAGTTTGGAAGTTTTAGGAGTAAATTAACACTAAATTAATTAAGTATTTCTTAAGAAATGAGCAGTACCTTTGTACTCATATTTTAACTATGTCGTATCTATTTTGTATTTTACTGTGTCATAAGATTAGAATAAATAAATAAATTAAAAAAACGATTTTTCTCAAAATTGGTAATCCTTAAAAATGCATGATACAGTTAGAGCTACTACTTTTTGGGATGTCTATCCAAATATATTTAACTTATCCTGGTTATTGATATTGGAATTATTGAATAATAAAAAACCATTTTTGGACATGTCCTTTCGAGTCGATGTAACCTATGGAAGATGCTCACATCCATTCATCAACTTGAAAAGAGCTGATAATCTTCAAACGGCTGAACCGATTTTCTTGAATCATAGCTAAGAACATTCTATCAAGTCACCTTTCAAACAAAATGAAAAATATCAGAATCGGTTCAGCCGTTTGGCAGCTACGATGTCACATACAGACACACACGTTAAACTTATAACACCCCTCTTTTTCGGTCGGTGGGTTAAAAACGACCCGACCAGCTCCCGACAAGCACCCACCTTTTGTGTGTTTTGAGCATAAATGATGCACTATAAGTACCGAATCAAATTGAAACTACCAACAATATTTCGTATTCTTATCAGGTATCACTGTTAAATGATCGTTGATCAAATACACAACTTTACCACTCTTCCTCTGCATCATGTCATGTATCAGTAGGTAGTACCTACTACTCACGGTACTACTCGCGCTCACGGTGCACAGTGAGAAAAGTAAGTGTGGCCGCTTCATTCAATGCAATAATTCTCGCGGTAAATCTCTTTGATCCGCCTAAAATGCTGCCACCAGAGTTATCAATCACCCAACGTCAAATGCCAATGTAAATGCCGTTGACAAATTCTCGAGGTAAGTCGTGGTGAAGTACACCCACGGTTAACGTCTACCGCGATAATCCGTTGGTGTGGCCCCAGCATATAAGAGATTTGTCACATTTAAAAATCATTTAAAAAAAACTTTGTACCTCCGGCAGGGGGGAGTGGGGGGATCTACGAACCCTTCCCCCCTCTCTTCCCTCCCCTATCCCCCATCGAGGCGGCACGTTTCTTAATTTTAACCTGCTCAGGTCCTAGGGTAAAACGCGTTCTCAGAAATAATTTAATTTTAATTAAAATATTAACACTTTAATGATTTTTTTAACTCTCTATCTCTCTCTAACGATTCTCAAACTATATTTAAAAAAAAATTACGTCTTCCTCCATTTTTGCGGGAATTGGGGCCAATGTCACAAAAGTAATTAAAATCGTTGATAAATAAAACTAATTACTCTCTAACGATTTTTCTTTTCTCTCTAACTCTCTGTAACGATTCTCTTACGATTAGCATTAACAAAAGTTGAGAATAATTATATAGGGGGCAAAATTCACAGAGGTGGGCTAGCGTCACGCCCTTAGAAATTATTTAATATCAAATAAAATATTAACTCTCTAACGATTTTGTGTAACTCTCAATCTCTCTCTAACGATTCGCAAACGATTAAAAAAATAAAATTACGTCTACGTCCATTTTTGCGGGAAGGGGGGCCAACTTCACACGAAAAATTAAAATTGTTTTTACATAAAAACTAATTACTCTCTAACGATTTTTCTTTTCTCTCTAACCCTCTCTAACGATTCTCTAACGATTAGCATTAACAAAAGTTCATAATAATGAAATCGTGCGGCTAACTTCACCGAGGTCAACAACACTTCATTATTTAATTTTTTCAGTTTCTTTCGAATTGCATCAATTTCATATATTTCTTTTTTTCCTGTGTGTTATTGAAGAATTATAATTAATATGAAATCTTCAAGATGGTACAGCATTTACTCCAGCAGGCGTAGCATGAGCACCGTTTTGTCGACGGAAGAGTAGACAAAAATGACGTTTCCCGTAGACAGTAAACAGAACGAGACGGCAGCAAAATAGAAAGAGTCAACTGCACTTTTTACGAAATTCACTCTTTTACATAATTCGACTCAGAATTCTTTGTTTTATCATAGGATTTATCGGTTGTCAGTGTGATTTTGACAGTAAGGATAGAAAACTTTCTTCCGAAATAGTCTACATATAATAATAATAATAACCCCACCGCCGTATCTCTACGTTGACGTCGTGGTGGGGCTTGCGCGCTCCGAACACTAGGTCTGTGCCGGTAGAGTTTACTTTGCCGGGACGGGTCTAGGATGAGGAGCCAGACCAAGAGAGATACAGAAACCCGCAGGGCAGCATGTGGCGAGCTGTTGGGCAGTAGCGACCCCACGGACCCTATCTCCCGGGAGAATTCTTGTTCCTCACCTCTGGCTTGCCTTTATTGGCCGGCTGGAGTGAACACTGACGAGGAACAGAGCTCCCACCTCATTCTTGCCTTGATTGGCCGGCTTGAGTGGAGACTCGCAAGAGCAAACGTGCTCGGTGTAAGGAAGTATTCCAGTAAGTGCTCGTAGGGATCTTGACCATCTTCCGGGCTCTGGGATTGTTCTGAAAGCCGTGGAATACCTCTCCACTAATCAAGCACCTCAGGAAGTGTTGCCCCCTTGTCGCTACGTCACTATGTGCTAGCGACTGTTTTCGGGGGCCCATTATTGAGTGTGCAAGTCACCCCTTGCCATTTTATTCGTGTATATATAAAACATTGATCAGGCAGGGGCCATAGTCCTTCCATAGTTCCAGGTTACCAGTCCACTTTAGCCACTAAAACTCATAATCCAATATGTTTGTTTCCTTATCCTGCAATAGTCTTACTCCAACCGGGGATTATCCTTGGCTGCACTTGTATAGTGCGAACAGGGATAATCGTCGGTTGGTGCCTCATTCCATTAAAAACGTCTAACGGGCCTCTGCGAGTTGGCTTCGGCCCCTCGTACGCCTTCTAAAAGACCGGGACCCCATGGTCCCGAGATGTGTAAACATAAATAAAATAATAATAATAAATTTATTCAAAAAATAAAAATTGGTAAAATACAGTATAAAGCTTAGAAATAATGTAGGTATTACAAAGTATGATGCCTGTACTAGGATAAACCTGTATCACAGGCGGCATTAGTTCTTATGATTACTATTAGGACAACTGATTTCTTAACAATATTTAACATAAGTTTTAAGAATAATGAGATAGCTAGTTAATTTATTATGTTATAATTTACTTAAACACTAATAATTAAGGTAAATAGTTGTTTGCACCTAGTTACACGATTACGATTGCGTCTGCAGTATTATTAACTAGGTTAAAACAAATATTGCATAAATCACCTTCATGGCTACATTAGATTTTGAAGAGGTCGGCTAATATGCTTAGACAGCGACAAATCACAAGTAAGTAGGACAGCGCAGTGGCCAGGGTATATGTTGAGTCAGCAACAAGAGTTACGGAATATAAAATGACCTAGACAAAGATCGTTAGAAATGAATGACAAAATGACAGATTGTAGAAACATTTCTACGGTGGATGTCAAAAATGAAGAAACGAACTGTCACTTTGTATAGAAAAAGCTATGTCTATTCTTCGTAGAGATAGAAAACGCCATGCTACGCCTGCAGATGGATGTTGTGTTATTTGTTCTGTGAGATTCCAACGCAATGTGCGAAGACATAGTCCGAAGCTACAGATGTGCGGTGAACGCTTTTGTATCAAATGCACGTCGTACAAAGATGAGAGGTGGAGCCTGGAGGAGCAACCTGCATCTTTTTTAGATGAAATATTATCTACTTCGAAGCCGTCCGACGTTGAAATTGATACTTACAGTAATAAAAATGCTTTGTTTACATAATGTGATTTTTGCTTTCAATAAAACACCCTACGTTCCTATTATACATTCCTACGTTCATACATTCCCACGTTCCCAGGTAACTACTATACATTACGGAACAGTGCACTATTTTACTAAACTACAAATACCGATGAAGGTTGGCCTACTCACTAAACATTTTTTAAAGTTATGATCGTATTTCTCAGTAACCTCGTTAGACGAAGTATAATTATTACTACCACTGTAATCTAGAGATCATTATCAGAGTACATATTCACAAATGAACATGTACCTACTTACGTATTTTATTCGAAACTAAAGAAAACAGTTCACTAAAAGTAAGTTTTACACGCCTGCTTAATATGACTGCAGGGCAGTTCAGTAGTCGAGTGTTTACATGTCAAAAAGGACTTGATGGTACAGCTCAACGCAGGTCAGACCAGTGAAATGTTGTCACGTGACCACTGACCGGCTTTAGTCACGTGTTCGCTGGCTTGCCTGTTATTTGACATGTTCACGGTACAAAATAGCCCGACAGTTCACTTTCCGTCGAAAATTGACCTGCTATAAGAGTTCATGGTAAGCCCCCAGGGGGCTTAGCTATGTGTATCGCTCCGACAGGCACACTAGCGCAACATTTGTAGCACACTACACATCCGTAGTTGCGCTCGATGCTCCGCCGGCCCCTTAAAGCGTAGGGACCGAGCGGTTAAATAGTTATTTAGTATTTTGTTATAACGGCAACAGAAATACATCGTCTGTGAAAATTTCAACTGTCTAATAACTATCACGGTTCATGAGATACAGCCTGGTGACAGACGGACAGACGGACAGACGCACGGACAGCGGAGTCTTAGTCATCGGGTCCCGTTTTACCCTTTGGGTACGGAACCCTAAAAAATATTACGAAACATGAGTACATCGCGACCTTGATTTCAAGGACCGAGTTTTGACAACAAAATGTTGTTATTATGTGCTTTCCTAAAACACACAGTGTTGAGGTGAAGAAAGCTGATGTAAATTTGCCTTAAATTGGTTATCTATGGTTAAAACTTACCAAATGATCCATGTTTTTATACCTGTCTCTCTCATTCACCAGCGTGCATCCCTTTCTAATCTAGAAGGATGCTTGTCACGAAGCTGTCAATGTCATAGCGTTTGTAAATTTTGCCGGTAAAACACCGAAAAATTTTTCCAAAGTTAAAAAAGTGTTGAAATACAATAATTTATTGTTATAAATTAGCACACAGCGTTTATTTAGTGTTGTGTCGTGTTTCTCCATTGTGAATTAGTGTTTTTATGATGAATCCGGACCCGGAGGATCCGGATGAAATTGTGCGGGTAAGTGTCGAAGGTGAACAAAGTTCGAAGGTTGACGCTTCGGATGGAGGTCAGCAATCGAATAGAAGGAGACCTGATGACTCATCATCATCTTCTTCATCTTCCTCTTCCTCGGAGGAGGAGGAAGGCATAGCTTCACCTCCGCCCAACAAAAGACGAAAAGTTTCACGTAAGTACAAACAAGTTCAGGCATGTACTGACCCGCGTGTAGAAACTCTTATTCAACAAGTGGGGTTTATATCTAGTTACTTAACTAGCTTACCTCTTCTACCGACTAATCCTAGTCAATCAGGGCAATTCCTCGAACAACGAGAGAGTGATCCAACTCCATCCACATCTACTTTTTTGAGAAATCCGACAACTTCTATTTGTAAACTCTCTTTAGGTGAACTTGGTACAGAGTTTGACGAGAAAACAATTATTCCACATGCTGACAAAGAACGATTACAAGAATTAGCTAACCTTCAAAAATTTGATACCCCTTCTTGGAAGGGCATTCGTTACAAAAAAGCTCTACAATCTTGCATTGCCAGTCCTGGTTTTGTAGGTCTTAAACTTAATGAAGAGTTGTGTCATTTCAACAAAAACAAGGACTATTTAGCTCCAACTGAGCAGTTATTAGCAGGCTTGTCTAACAATATTTTGGAACAACGACAACTATTAAGGTCAGGATTACAAGATTTGCTTGACTGGGCATCAGCAAACCCTAATAATTTAAATACCAACACAATGTTTGAAAAGATTTCTGGTACTTTTGGTCCAGGGTCCCCGTCATATAAAAATTCAGAGACTGCAATGCAGATTGTGTGTGGTAAAAGAGCAGAGTGCATTGAAGTGAGACGGGACCGTATTTTAAAAGAAATTTCAAATCCAAATTTAAAAGCTACATTGTATAATGTTCCACCAAGTCAGGAATATCTGTTTAGCCGAGAAGCTTTGCATCCTATCATAGCTTCTTTAGGTGGATCTCAGGTTTGGCTTAACACTCCAGGTTACATTAGGGAGAAAAAAGCTTTTAACACAACTCATGTTCAAAAAAGACATCACGGAGCTTATAAAACTCATAACAAAGACTACAAGGTAGATAAGAAACATAACCTAAAATTTAAAAAGAATCAGCCCTTTCGAAAAAATCAAACAACAAATAACACACCCAACACCAATAATAAACAAATCTGACTATCAAACAAAAGCCTTCAAAGGGGGTTGTCTAAAGGACCATGCCCATTTATGGCAACAACAGGGAGCAAACAATTTTATTTTGAACTTAATAACAGGTGGCCGCATTCCATTTATAAAGAAACCCCCGCTTCGGTATCTAGACAACCGTGTGTTAAAAAAGTTTGCAACCAGGACAACAAAAGACATGACAGACATGATCTATCACTTAAAACAAAACAAAATATTAGAGACACCGCCAATCCTCAATCCGGGCTTTCTATGTCGAATGTTCTTAGTAAAAAAATCAGACGGAGGGCTACGTCCCATATTCGACCTCAGAGGTCTCAACTCATATGTGTCCGTGAAACATTTCCAGTTAATTTCACAAACAGATGTAGCCAATTTCTTGCAGACAAACGATTGGTTAGTGAAAATAGATATTCACCAAGCCTACTTTCATTTACCAATTGCGGAAACACACAGGAGGTTCCTCCGTGTGATTTACAACAACGAAGTGCTGCAATTAACAGCCTTACCATTTGGCCTGTCATCGGCTCCAAAAATGTTTGCCACAGTAACAAATTGGATTGCGGAAATCCTACGTGCACAAGGTTTCCGCATAATTGTATATTTGGACGATTTTTTCCTGGTCAATCAGGATCGTACAATACTAGTTTCTCAGGTTGCGGAAACACTGAGAACATTGGATACCTTGGGATGGCACATAAATTACCACAAGTCTGCTCTGGAACCCTCTCAGGAGGTAGAATATCTTGGCCTAGTATGGAACACTCAGCAAAACTGGGTGAAACTTCCTTCCAAGAAGATAATAAAAATAAAACTAATCATTTCCAAAATGTTGAGCAATGGAAACAGTTCTCTGCGAGAAGCTCAGAGTTTATTAGGTTTGCTGAACTTTGCAAATTACGCAGTATCTGGGAGTCGACTTCACTGTCGCAGAATGCAACTGTTTCTAAAACTATTCAATCAAAACAGACTACGAGAAAGAAGAAATCTTCCTCTGCCTGTTCAGCAAGACCTAAAATGGTGGTTAAAAGTCATAGAGCACAGCTCAACACCAATAGTCAAGAAAAGTGTGACTCACTTCTTGACCACGGATGCAGCGGAATCAGGGTGGGGAGCTCAATTAAACAGCACTTACCTGTCAGGAAAGTGGACTCCATTCCAAAAACCCTGGCATTCAAATATGAAAGAAATGTATGCTGTATTTGCAGCCATAAACAGTCAGCGGATGACTCTTCAAGGTGCACACATACTCATTCAGTCCGACAACAGGACTCTTGTTGCATACCTCAGAAACGAGGGGGGGACACATTCCCTCGCACTACAAAGGCTGACAACCAGGCTCCTAAAACTTGCAGAGCAGTTACATTTAACTCTCTCAGCCACTTACCTCCCGGGGAGGCTAAACGGAATTGCGGATCGCCTATCAAGGGGTCGCAAAGTACCAGAGTGGCATCTTCTGCCCCAAGCCAAGGAGGCTGTATTCAAAGTGTGGGGCGTCCCGGACGTGGATCTATTCGCGTCAAGAGAAACAGCTATCGTACCAAGGTACGTAACATTGGATTCCAGAGACTGTTACGCAGATTTCTGCGACGCTTTCAGCCGACAATGGGACTATCAGCTGGGCTGGGCATTTCCCCCACCAAGCTTAATACCAAGAGTACTAACTCATTTGAACAGTGCAAAAGGAACTTACATCCTAATAGCACCGAGGTGGACCAAATGTTTCTGGCTACCCGACCTGCGAGCGAGAGCCATAGCAGAGCCACTTCCGATAAAGAACCTGCGGAAGGTCTTAATAGATCGGACTACAGGCAACTGCCCTGCACAAGTGGACAAGTTGACTCTCTTTGCCTGGAAAATTGGGGGTGGGCCGACCAAGTTGCTCACTGGACCATAGAGGAGCAAAACTTGTTAAAAAGTAGTTGGCGGACATCTACTTTAACAACCTATAATGCCCCAATTAAAAGATGGTTATCCTGGTGTAACACTAATAAAATTAACCCAAAAGCACCTGAAGGCCAACAAGTTGCTAGATTTTTGGCAAAATTATTTTTAGAAGACAAACTAGCTTATAGAACTATTCTCCTGCATAAATCAGCTGTCTCAACTTACTGTGCAACATCAGAAGTAGATATCTCAAAACATTTTTTCATTCATCAAGTTTTAAAAGCCATTTCACTTGCTAAGCCAACTGTACAAAAACTACCAATATGGGACACTGCAATATTATTTAATTGGCTAAAGACTTCAGCAAATTCAGGTTCTTTATTCGAAATAGCTAGGCGAACAGCTTTAATACTCTTGCTAGCCTCGGGTCGTAGAATCCATGATCTAACATTATTAGAAAATAGCCCAGAAAATCTTATTTCTACGGAAGATGAGATTAATCTTTGGCCAAAGTTTGGTTCAAAGACAGATTCAAAGACACACAGACAGTCAGGTTGGTTGTTGCGGAGACACCCAGACCATCGTGTCTGCCCTATAAAACACATTAATAGTCTTATAGACATGTCTAAAAATAGAAGAAGCACAGATAGGACTGTCACAAGTTTATTTATTTCTCTATCAGGTAAATTAAAACCTGCTTCAAGAACAATGATTGCAGGTTGGATTCATAGTATTTTTAAAGATGCTAATATTGATGCCCCACCGGGCAGTATCAGGTCAGCTGTACCCTCTAGAAGTTGGTTGGAGAATAGACCTGTACAAGAAATACTTGACAGAGGAAACTGGAAGAGTATTAAAACGTTTCAAAAATTTTACTGTCGTCCAGTTAACCAAGTTAATAATGCCAACTCCAATGTTGACTTATTGCATTCAAACTTTTCTAATATTGATTAAATTTATATAATGAACAAATTAAAGAAATCATATCTTTTTGCAAGATCTTAATAACCTAGCCCTTGATATAGGTCTAATTTAGAATTCTTTTCTTATAACTATTATTATTATGTATGCAAATGGGCACCATTTGTTTGCAATTGATTTTTAAAGAATTTTACAATCATGTAAGGAATGTTATAATTTTTGTTACATTGAGTTCTAATAAAACTGATTTATATTCCAGAACAGTGTTATAATTCATTCATCATAGCGTTTGTGTTTATCACCAGCAGATACCAAACAGGTCTTCACCTCAACACTGTGTGTTTTAGGAAAGCACATAATATGACTGTTTTGCATTCCAACAAAACAGGTATTATGTGTTGAATAAAACACACAGTGTTGCAGCAAGCCTCTTGCTGGTGAGTTGAAGACTCTATGACATTGACAGCTTCGTGACAAGCATCCTTCTAGATTAGAAAGGGATGCACGCTGGTGAATGAGAGAGACAGGTATAAAACCATGGATCATTAGGTAAGTTTTAACCATAGATAACCAATTTAAGGCAAATTTACATCAGCTTTCTTCACCTCAACACTGTGTGTTTTATTCAACACATAATACCTGTTTTGTTGGAATGCAAAACAGTCATATTACGTCGTTATAGTAGCGAATATCACTTACAAAATACTAAATTAGCCTAATATAATGTATAAAAATCATATGGTCGTCTTATAGCTTTATTTGACGTAAAATTTCATCAAGCCCCGGACTGTACCTTTCCACAGACGATATTAGCCTTTTATGCGATAAGAATAGAGATTATAACAGCGTGTGTCAACTGTCGATTATAATCGACACTGGGTCAATCAACTCAACGGATAATTCCGACTGTCAATTATAAAATACACCGGGATACGAGCGGTAAAGTTATTTTTCAGTCGGTTCTTTTTTTGTAAAAAGTTGTTTACTAATGATAATAAATAATATACACTTACCTGTGTAGATACAGTCTGCTGACAATAGTATATAGGAGCTAGAAAACTATTCATCGCCGAAAAGGCAAACCATGTTGTCTGGTAAATATCATCCTTGCCTGCTCCAGACTTCACAGATTTTTTATATTTATTAAGATGTGTTCTATAGTAAGCCATGAGTGACTTCATTTTAGATTTTAATTCCTCCACCGTAACAAGCCAACTTAAATTATTTTTTATTCTCAACCATGCGTCATAATTAAAATGTTTTTTTTTGTGATTCTTGTCCTGCGGGTTCCATAGCACCGGTTCTCCTTCATAATTAACTATGAGTTCCAAAATTTTGTCGTTGCTCCAGTCCATAATTAATTTCTTAATGAAATTACTAACTTGCTTACAATAAAAATAAAATATAAGTAGAAAATAAGCGCTTTGATTGACGTGAAGTTCTGGCCAGGCCAATTCTCTAGCGTAAAAACGTTCACATTCAAGTCGCAGTCTGTCAAACTTGTCAAAAATGTTGGTAAATTAATAGGAATTTTGACAGATTGCGAATGAGATGCGAATTTGAACGACGGGAATCCCCTGACCGTTCGGTGTCTCGCTGTAAACAGAGAGTGCGCGAAGCAGTGTTGCCAACTTTATTTTAACGAAATCACCAATTGTGGTATTTCGTTTCGTAACCCACCAGAAAACCACCTCGGTGAAGTTAGCCGCACGATTTCATTATTATGAACTTTTGTTAATGCTAATCGTTAGAGAATCGTTAGAGAGGGTTAGAGAGAAAAGAAAAATCGTTAGAGAGTAATTAGTTTTTATGTAAAAACAATTTTAATTTTTCGTGTGAAGTTGGCCCCCCTTCCCGCAAAAATGGACGTAGACGTAATTTTATTTTTTTAATCGTTTGCGAATCGTTAGAGAGAGATTGAGAGTTACACAAAATCGTTAGAGAGTTAATATTTTATTTGATATTAAATAATTTCTAAGGGCGTGACGCTAGCCCACCTCTGTGAATTTTGCCCCCTATATAATTATTCTCAACTTTTGTTAATGCTAATCGTAAGAGAATCGTTAGAGAGAGTTAGAGAGAAAAGAAAAATCGTTAGAGAGTAATTAGTTTTATTTATCAACGATTTTAATTACTTTTGTGACATTGGCCCCAATTCCCGCAAAAATGGAGGAAGACGTAATTTTTTTTTAAATATAGTTTGAGAATCGTTAGAGAGAGATAGAGAGTTAAAAAAATCATTAAAGTGTTAATATTTTAATTAAAATTAAATTATTTCTGAGAACGCGTTTTACCCTAGGACCTGAGCAGGTTAAAATTAAGAAACGTGCCGCCTGGATAGGGGAGGGAAGAGAGGGGGGAAGGGTTCGTAGATCCCCCCACTCCCCCCTGCCGGAGGTACAAAGTTTTTTTTAAATGATTTTTAAATGTGACAAATCTCTTATATGCTGGGGCCACACCAACGGATTATCGCGGTAGACGTTAACCGTGGGTGTACTTCACCACGACTTACCTCGAGAATTTGTCAACGGCATTTACATTGGCATTTGACTGGCATTTGACTGATTGATAACTCTGGTGGCAGCATTTTAGGCGGATCAAAGAGATTTACCGCGAGAATTATTGCATTGAATGAAGCGGCCACACTTACTTTTCTCACTGTGCACCGTGAGCGCGAGTAGTACCGTGAGTAGTAGGTACTACCTACTGATACATGACATGATGCAGAGGAACGTTATAGTTATGAGTGGTAAAGTTGTGTATTTGATCAACGATCATTTCACAGTGATACCTGATAAGAATACGAAATATTGTTGGTAGTTTCAATTTGATTCGGTACTTATAGTGCATCATTTATGCTCAAAACACACAAAAGGTGGGTGCTTGTCGGGAGCTGGTCGGGTCGTTTTTAACCCACCGACCGAAAAAGAGGGGTGTTATAAGTTTAACGTGTGTGTCTGTATGTGACATCGTAGCTGCCAAACGGCTGAACCGATTCTGATATTTTTCATTTTGTTTGAAAGGTGACTTGATAGAATGTTCTTAGCTATGATTCAAGAAAATCGGTTCAGCCGTTTGAAGATTATCAGCTCTTTTCAAGTTGATGAATGGATGTGAGCATCTTCCATAGGTTACATCGACTCGAAAGGACATGTCCAAAAATGGTTTTTTATTATTCAATAATTCCAATATCAATAACCAGGATAAGTTAAATATATTTGGATAGACATCCCAAAAAGTAGTAGCTCTAACTGTATCATGCATTTTTAAGGATTACCAATTTTGAGAAAAATCGTTTTTTTTAATTTATTTATTTATTCTAATCTTATGACACAGTAAAATACAAAATAGATACGACATAGTTAAAATATGAGTACAAAGGTACTGCTCATTTCTTAAGAAATACTTAATTAATTTAGTGTTAATTTACTCCTAAAACTTCCAAACTTTTCTAATTATCTAGGCTAATAAAGTGAACACACCCCAGAAAATAACAAACTTTTCATAATTGACACATGGTACTGTCATTACAGTCAATCAATCATTCTTTTTCAATTGCCATAAAGAAAGAAAAAAAAAATATTTTGTTGTAAAGAATATGACAATGGAAACAAAAATTCTAATCAAGTGATTTACTTTAAGTACCATATTCTGAAATAAGATGAAATGGGATATTTTCAGACAAAAATGTGTAGCATAATTCTTTTAGACCTCTCTTTAGATTATAGCTAATAAGAATCTATAAGTGCAAGAAGTGCATGTTTCAGCATAGTCCACAGGCTTAGCAGGAGTAAAATGATAATAGTACCTACTGATCAAGAACATTTTTTTAATTACGATGGAGAATTCCTGTTTTATGACGAAAATTATGATATTTAAAAACAGAATAATATGCTTTGAATGCAAGTCTTACAGATTTTTTATGAAATAAACCTTTTTTTTTTAGTTTTAAATAATGATTTATTGATTTTCTTCATTTTCAATGTCTTCTCTTATTAAAATACTGTCGAGAAACTGAGCAGGTGGAGATATATAATTTTCATGCCGGCCCATCCAAGATACCAGAAAATAATGTAATACACTCTATAACTATAGCGGTGTGAGTCCTCTGATCAAAGCTGTCTCATGTGATGACGAAATGCCTGGTATCTTCACTAACTTCTATACTCCATTTACAGTAGCATTAGACAGAAGTTAAAAAAGGTTATTTTTAATGTAGGTACACTTTGTAAAAAAAGTACAATAAACTTGTTACAGTTACAATTGACGCCAAATTAATTCAAATCTCTTCGTATACCAGCTGTCACACTTCATTGTAATCATTTTAACTATTTATCTTATGAAATTAAGAGGCTTTCATTTAAATATATTATTTCATTCCAATTTAAAATGAAAGTGTCAATGCTAAAAACCTAAAAGAAGCAGGAGTGAACAATACTGTGAACGTTTTTCGTTTCACTATAATTCTACCAAATCTAAAAGGTCACATAATCCCTTCATAAGCTGTGACAGCCGGGTGTTTTTAATTTTAACGGTTTATATCGTCTGTGAAATTGACGTAAATGTTCTGTGATTGTCATGTCATTAATGTCATTCCCTTGTGAATAGTTGTGAATGCTACGCCTTGTGTTTTGTTATTGTCGAATTTTCGTGATTTAGTTGTTATTTGTTAGGTACTGTTTTTCCTATGTTCGATCTTAATGTCTCCCAAGAAAAATAGAAAGAAGCAAACTGTCATCAAAAAGTGTACTCATAGACAAGCAAAAGATCGTCCTATGGAGACTAAAATATCTTCATTAAATAAAAAGGCTAAGGAATTAATGAAGAAAAATATATTATTCAGATGAGACTTTAAATGAAGGTACAGCACTTCTAATATTTCTTAACATTTTTTTATGCACCAAGCAGTGAATGCCCCTCGTGCATTCAGTAGTATTATGATTTAGAACAGTTAAATAAAAAAGTACAACATAATTTCATTCATTTGTTTTGTGAATATTGTATTTAAATTAATAACCTTTAATCATACATACAGGTCACACAACAACTGCCAGGGTTGCGGGTTAGTCCGAAAGGGATACCGGGACCTTGGCAACAGGCAACTGAAGGAACACGGGTGGGTTTTAGTCAGTAAAAGTCTGACACGCCCTTCCGCTCCACCCAGAGCGGGAGAAGTCATTGGATGATTTCCCACCCTCAAAACATGACACTACTATAAAGTTCTCAAAAGAAGCACATCTGGCAGGTCTATCCACTGGTTTAAAGAATACAACGGGAAAAGGAAGGCGGCGGCGGCGGTATCATTGTTCATATTGGTATGTACTTGATTTACTTTCTTTTGCTTTTAATACATTTTGTTGACTGTCCTCACCATTAACAAATGAACAACCATTGTCATTGACTATTAATTAAGTGATATTATTGTATTAGGAAGTAACACATGCCAAGCGAACTAAAAGTTATAAATGTTGTCGTGTATTATATTATATATAAGACCTATTTCTAGCAGTGAAATTGTATGGGTACGGAAAAATTGACTTGTAATTATTGTATTTCACAGGATCAACTGAAAGGTTTTTAACGGATGCTGCATTAATATTTGATACAAAGAAAGGTGATGGAGATTACCAAATTCCTTTATTCTTAATTAAAACTTAAATGACCATGTGATTGGTTGTTACATTTATTCGTTTTGTTGTAATGTATGAAGATGCAATAAAGAATGATTCAAAATAAAATGACTTTGATTTCGTTTATCTAATTATTTAGTAGACTGTCTTAGATTTATCTAAAAAAGTTATAAATTAACTTTGAAATAAAAGGTTTTGCATTCCTGCTTCTACAAGCCTCTTTTTTCTAATGCTATAATAAAATAAATGGAGTATAGGTACAGTAAAAGTACCGTTCGGCTGAATATGTTGCCCATAATAAGAGCGAGCCTGACGCGTTCTCAGAAATAATTTAATATCAATTAAAATATTAACTCTCTAATGTTTTTTTTTAACTCTCTATCTCTCTCTAACGATTCTCAAATTATAAAAATAAAAAAATTACATCTACCTCAATTTTTGCGGGAATGGGGGCCAATTTCACAAAAGTAATTAAAATCGTTGATAAATAAAACTAATTACTCTCTAACGATTTTTCTTTTCTCTCTTACTCTCTCTAACGATCCTCTAACGATTAGCATTAACAAAAGTTGAGAATAATTATATCGGGGGCAAAATTCACAGAGGTAGGCTAACGTCACGCTCTTAGAAATTATTTAATATCAAATAAAATATTAACTCTCTAACGATTTTGTGTAACTCTCAATCTCTCTTTAACGATTCGCAAACGATTTAAAAAATAAAATTACGTCTAAGTCCATTTTTGCGGGAAGGGGGGCCAACTTCACACGAAAAATTAAAATTGTTTTTACATAAAAACTAATTACTCTCTAACGATTTTTCTTTTCTCTCTAACCCTCTCTAACGATTCTCTAACGATGAGCATTAACAAAAGTTCATAATAATGAAATCGTTCGGCTAAATTCACGGAGGTCAGAAAACCACTAACATAAATTATGCCAGACAGAAAATACCTAAACATTTGAAAATAAAACAACATTATTGTATTTTTTATTATAAAATTATAGTTTATTTTTGATAAGTACAAAAAAATTAAATCTTGAAGGCAATCTTCGGTTCAAAAATCGGCTTCTTCTATGATTTCTTTTGGCTGTACTGTGGTTTAGGCATATTCGCAGAATAAACCAAAACAAGTAAAACGTCCAGCGCGAACTCCGTACTGTACTGTACTGTCCGTTGTATTTATATATTTGTGCATGCACAGGAAACAAACATTTTTAATTCAAATCCGAATTAAGATAAATATGGAAAAAGCGTTTTTTTTTTCAAACAACAATCTAATTTTGCACGACTTTTTAAAATCTACCGTATTTTTTTTAAATCTACCGTAATTTTAAACTGGAAACACCGTAATCCATTATTTGGAGTTGGCAACGCTGAGTGTGGCCAACAGCATGAACTTTGTCGCGAATAAACCCTTTGATGTTCAGAAGTTTACCGACAGCCGCGCGAAGTCTTCGAGTTCGCGATGTCACGAACTTCTTGCCCACACGTGTCGCGACAACGCGAATCTTCGCGTTATCGCGACATATGTAGCCAAGCAATGTTCGCGTGAATGGTTCGCGAATTGACGAATTTCTTGTCCACACGTGTTGCGACAACGCGAATCTTCGCGTTATCGCGACATATGTAGCCGTGGCATAAAGAGATTTCGTGTATGAAAATATACCTTATTTTAATAAGGTGTCTTTTCATACACCTTACATAATATGTATGTAAATATCGAAATATCGCTAAACGTTATCGTTACTCATTGTTACTAACAAAGTCCAACGTATAAAAAGTTCTCTGAGAATTTTCATTCGTCATTTTTCACAAAATAGCATCAGCATTTCTTGTTCATTTTTCTATGTTTAAACTCACGTTAAGAAGTCGGTCAGTCAGCCAGAGTGGCGATTAGACGATAGTGATAACATCTGCTGGGTTTTTACCTGACTACGGCGAAGAAAAAAGGAGGGTTATGATTTTGACCGGTATGTATGTATGTATGTTCATCTGTTCCCTCCTATCATCCAAACCACTTATCACAATTTGACAAATAAGGTATTGTTAGAAGCGTCGTGATTGTCCGCTGGTTATAGGCTATGTGAACTCACATTAAATTAAAAAATGGCGCCCTCTAGAGGACATAAAGTGAGGAACTTAAAAAGAAATATGGTTTAATCGTACCATGTTGGGTATTAAATGAAAGGGCTTAATGAGCACATTTCAAAAATATATATATTATAACCTCAAAATAATTTAAAAAAAAGTCAAGTAATAAAAACTAAAACCCAACTACGACTTAAAAGGTATAAACAAGACACCACAGACAGACAAATTAAAAATCCGGAGTCACACGTAATCTGTTCCATTTATGCCCTAACACGTGTGACTCCGGATTTTTAATTTGTCTGTCTGTGGTGTCTTGTTTGGCGAAAGCCTAATTATCTCACTGCCATTTTGTCGCTAGATGGCGACACATCCACAATTTCGAACATTTTCAATTTTTACACCTAACATAGAAATTTTTAATAAACAACTTTATTCTTAGCGAAACCTAGAGCATTAACTTGATTTTTTTAGATCATCACTGTGCTTGTTAACTGGTATCATACAAAGATTAGAACAAAATAATGATTTAGCCGCATGAATTTACTCTTTACACACACATACAAAGTAAATAGTAGTAACTTCCGACTTCACTAGATGTCGTTTTATTCAAACATGGTTGGAAATTAAAATGTCCAGATGGCGTTAATTTAAAGAAAGAGGACCAAATTATTTATAAAAACTGAAAACAAATATTAATTTACTAATTAAGCATACTTTAAATTACTAGAGGATTGTTATGTTCCAATCTATTTCTTAATAATATAATTATTGGGATATGCATACTTTTGTTTCTAGGCTCGATATCAAATACCTTTTCACCATAACAAATTATTCAGATAAATTATTTTGGGTAATAAAGGTATATTGTACCTATATAGGTTGTTGTAATGTGACTGAACCTAAATAGTACCTAACGTGTAAATAAATTGTGACCTGTACTAAATAAATAAAAGATTATGTATTCAATTGTAAAGCGTTTTATTGTATCTTACTATAAATTAATAATATTTATCTATGGTTAATATTTTCATACAAATATCGTTTTATTTACTCTCACTGCATTTACCTAAATATTTTCTGGTTGGATTCGAACCATCGACTCGTACCACCACACAAAGATAACATACTTTTTTCAATATTTTGATATTTACAATTATGATTCTGAATTTAGTATTAGAAAGAATTATGTACGTAGATTACAATTTATGTAACATCACACGTAAGTGTAAGTATCTTACACAACAACACACAAGTGGTTGCTAGCTAACCATAACATTTATGTTTCAAGAATACCCACTTATTATACAACTTTGAACAATAAATATTCTTTTACAATTGAATTGTTTGGCTGGTACCTAAATACATGAGTGAAACATATGTACACAGAAAAATCTTATAAACTAACAAATAACATAAACTATACATTGCTACGTACAAAAATAGCAAAATAATTAGTCTATAATGTTCCCACTGCTGAGACTCAGGCCTCCTCTGAACAGTGGTGATGAAATAATTTACACAAAGCAAAGTGTCGGCTTGGATTCGAACCATCGACTCGTACCACCATACAAAGATACATAAAAAATATCTTCTCTTCTACACGCTACTTTTTGCTGCGCCGCCGTCGCCGCGCAGTATCAATCTTCTGCTTACTTCCATTTATATCATTTCCGTGCGATGTGAATCAATTGCTGGGAGACACAGTTTTCGCTGCAACAAATGAATTTACACAGTTTTGTTAGAGTATTCTTACTGAACCCACACCTCAGAAACCTGAGGAATAAGTTAGGAAATGAGTAAGACTTATATTTTTCATACCTTTTAATTCCTTGATGTCTAGACATTTAGCATTTTTCTCAACTCGTCTCAAAATAATTTCCGGAAGTACACATTTTTTGAAAAATGTTACCAACTTCGGCATCAAAGCATTGATAAATTCCTCATCCCGGTTAACTTCTATGACAGTCAATGGTTGGGTGACAGATATGAAGCAAATGAAGTAACATTTACTCATTTTGGTAATTCGCAATCGACCCTGGACCTAGAATCAAAATAATAATAGCTGAGAAACAATCCAAGAAATACATTATATTTATACATACATGAACCAAGAATAATCTTTGTTACTTTTTATCCAGGTAAACATTTTAACGCGGGCAGAGCCGCAAGTAAAAGCTAGTGTAAAATAATTATTATAACACTAAGAAGTGGTTGTATACCTTGTAAAGTGCACTCTTGTAGTTATTTATAACATGATTCTTGCATTCAATTTTCTTTATTTGGTTTCCATAAGACACCTTTTCTTTCAAATTAGCAAACACTGAAGAATCCCCATCCCCAACAAAACTTAGGTACCGAAGATTATGCATATTCTCACTCTGTTGAAATCCTTCAACAATATCAGATTCCATCGCAGTAGATGGCCCTGTAAAGTTTTTGCAGCAACCATGACTTTTAGTGTCTGAACCTGTTCGCTCATAATACTGGCATGTAACAATATTTGTTCCTGACACCAAGAAAAAGACATTTCTTGCAGGCGTAGCATGAGCACCGTTTTGTCGACCGAAGAGTAGACAAAAATGACGTTTCCTGTAGACAGTAGACAGTACGAGACGGCAGCAAAATAGAAAGAGTCAACTGCACTTTTTACGAAATTCACTCTTTTACATAATTTGACTCAGAATTCTTTGTTTTATCATAGGATTTATCGGTTGTCAGTGTGATTTTGACAGTAAGGATAGAAAACTTTCTTCCGAAATAGTCTACATATAAAAAGACCTAGACAAAGATCGTTAGAAATGAAAGACAAAATGACAGATTGTAGAAAGATTTCTACGGTGGATGTCAAAAATGAAGAAACGAGCTGTCACTTTGTATAGAAAAAGCTATGTCTATTCTTCGTAGAGATAGAAAGCGCCATGCTACGCCTGCTGGTTTCCTTTCCAATAATGCAGGCCTAAAATAAAAGTTCTTAGTTCAAATATTGTAAGAAATCATAAATCAAAACATTGAACATTGTGTAAAATATGTTGACAAGCAAAAGAGTACTAATGAAATGAACACAGAAAAATATGGTATCAAGTTGGGACTTACCATTCCAGATGAAGAATCAAAGTTGTGACCATATGGCCTTTTCAACCATCCGCCATCTACATATACAGTAATGTATGGAATACCATCTGTAGAAACATTTCCTTTATCAATAGCAATAGACCTTTCTTGCTCACCAGCTTTCTTTATTTCTTCGGTCAAATGTTCATGCCATACATTGCCCAATTGTTTTTCAATTGAACGGAATGTTTGTCCGGTCATTGTTGGTATATCCATTAGACTAGTGATGTGTGCTGCTTGCGTGTAGTAACTTCCAGCAGTCACAGTTGCCCATACAAATGCAGTGTTAATTTTCTGCTTCATCTCTGTGCTTTGCTGCCATATTTTATTACACATGCTACATTTAAATGTTAACAAACTGTGAAATCCTTTCCGGTGTTCACTAATATACTCAATTTGAGATGACTCACAAGACTGACGATGTTTTTCCATTTGAAATGCCCATTGGATCACATGTTTCAAGTCAACAATACGGTACCCTACCAAACCTGATAAGTTGTCACTTGATGTTCTTTCCACAGTTAGTTGATAAGCTTCAGTCTGTGGATCGGGTTGCGGTCAATCAAAATCAACAGTCTCTACTTGCTCTGTAACAGATTCAACTCTATTAGAGCTAGAGCTGCAGGCTATGGCTTCGTAACGAATTTGTGGTATACCACGTGAATACGTTTTGGGCGTATCTTGAGCTGTGGAAGGGTTGGATAGCTGATCATGATCTTGAGTTGTATTTGGACTGAAATAAAAAATAAATAAATGAAATAGGTACAGTTATTAAAAACAATGTTGAGAGACAGAAAAATATTGATATGTCTGTACCTACCTAAACACAACAGGGCAGTCCGCGGTTTCTTCCACTACTTTTTTTTTCTTGTTACGCCTTGCTTCCAGCCGGCTGCAATTTGATAAAACTTGCTCAATACACTACTTGAAACTAACCTTATCGAGCTAGCCGTTTCTTTTTTTCCTACTGTTATCGACGAGACACAATAGATAAACAATTGTTATAAATCTCCTGGAGGTTAGGTAGGTTATTAGAAGAATTTCCATGATGTCTTTTCAATGTTGCTTGCACTTTTTTCCGTGATTTTCGCGGCCCTGAATACATATGTCGTTTATAGGCAAGTTTATTAGTCGGATTCATCTTAGGCAGAGTTGCAATTCAATGCAAAACAACGGACAGAACATGAGGAGAACATACCAAATAGAGATGTCAATCTGAGATCGATTTAGCAAAGAATCGATTTTTTGGAACAAATAAAAAACGTTTTTTTTCAAATCGATATCTAGTACTGAATCGATACAGGGAATCGATATTTCACCCTAGAACATCAGTTTTTTGTTTGTTTGAATTGTTAAGAATTGTGGTGGCGGGAAAATTACGAAGCATATCCAGTGCGATTTGCACACGACAAGGGGCACCAATTTTTTATGTAGGGGCACATTTACAGCAGATTAGGCACCAACTATACGTTCCACTCATATAACTATAGGAGACACTTTCTTGCTAGGGTAACGTACACCCCGTAAACCCCTACATTGCGAATTTGATCGAAAACGAATGATTGATTTTTGGAAAATCATTTCTTTATTTTGTGAATCGATTTTTCATATTTCCTTTCGAATCAATTCAGTAACGGATCTTTATCAGAGTTTTTTTTTGGTTCCTTTCGTCCCTCTGGGACAGGCAAAGTGAGTTTTTAGAGAGAATTGACGTCCCTATTAGGTGGAAATATTTGAAATTTAGAGTAGGTAGGTATGTGATGTGATGACAATCAACAAGTGTTGCTCTTCTAAATCTTACACTTTTTTAAGTTTTAAGGGTAATTACTATTATAATATAACTCTGTATCACCTTCAAGCAGAAAAGCATCCTTTGTATATAAAAATAACACTTACCGTCAATAAAACACAAAAACACTTCACTTTTAAATAAAAACTCTTTCACGGATGGCACTCGTATGAATGGTTCTCAGTAGTAGCCCCAGTCACCAATTCTAAACCTGAATGGTGCTTACTACTTACTTAGCTGTTCAGACGAGCGAAATTGGAACTACGGCTACCATTTTGAGAACGTCATTTCGCTGACAGTTAAAAACCCCGAAACCATAAATGAATGATGTACCTATATCATTCATCGTTTTAAATATCAGAATATCCTACAACTTACTACTAAAATACTGCCCTATGTTTTATTTCCCCTTTTTCTTGGTAAACTTCTTAGATGGCAAGACCAATTTATCTCGACGCACTTTGACGTGTGCTAATAATACTAAAATGTGCAATTGTTATGAAAAATCAATGTGGTTTGTCTGTGTATTCACTTATCTTGATGGTTTCACATAAATTTTTTAATTAAATATGATTCAATCAATAGATGTAAGTAGTACCTACGTGTCACCATTGCGTAGGTAGGTAATTAGAAAAAAAATAGGTAAATTTGCCTACGCTGATCGCCTAATTTAGGTATACCCTAAGTTTACATGAACTTCTATTCTCTGATTTTATTCAACCCAAACCAATGAATTAGTACCTAACCGTGTCAGAAAATGTATTATCAGTACCTACTTACATACAGTAGAAAGATTTTTAAATCTTTAGGTACTTTATATTTAAAGTAGATATTACAATAATTACATTAGTATTGTATCTGTGTGAACCAAATGCAGATCGCAGATGTTTTTTTTCACTTTCTAGCATTCTTTCTCATTCCCTAATAAAAAACATTTTATCAATCATAAAATGTAAAACCCGCGGGCAAACCCGCGCGCCGGCGCTAACTTTCTAGAAACACAATATTTTGGAAACGCAAACGCATGGACTCATGGATTGACTGGAGCAATTTGGCAACAACGCGGGGTGCGTCTTGAATGGCAACGTCGTGCGCTGCATCGCCGAGTCACTCGACGTGTAACCTTGGCGCAAAGAGTATAATAATAATATCGATACCGGAAATTTCAATTGTCGTAAAGGACATTTTACCGAAAATGAGTTATATATATATTTGGAATCAGCGTCACGAGCTCTATCGAATAGTATATTTAAAAAAATCTATCTCTTAAAAAAAGCCCCGTACGACCTGGAATTTGAACGGCTCTAGTTCGATTTTTTTTACTATTTGGGATGTATTATAAAAATAATTTTCAATAGGGAGCGTAAAGTCATGTTTTAATTATTTTTGAGGTCGTAATCCTCATTTTTGCATTGAACTTTGTATACGACATTATAAACAATAATTATTATTACAAATCAAAAGGTCGTAAACATGCTCTTGATAATCCAAACCCTTACGACCAAATCTATGCTTTGCTTTAACTTACGTAATTAGGGCGTAAAGGTCGTTTGTTTTTTAATTGTCCTTTACGACCCTAATTTTAAGAAAAAGGCAATTATAGATTTTGTCTCGTTCTTATTGCCGATGGCGCAAAGAAGTGTGCGATGGGTTACGACCCGTGACGACAAGTTGCGCGGAGGCACGATGTCTAGGTTCATGATGTTGTCTTTGCGCCTGAACCTGAAATAAAGAAGATCATTCAGACTACTGCTATTGACGAGGTACTTACCGCTGACGATATCCACGACATGCCTCTGGATGATGTTGTCTTTGCGCCTGAACCTGAAATAAAGAAGATCATTCAGACTACTGCTATTCACGAGGTACTTACCGCTGACGATATCCAGGACATGCCTCTGGATGATGTTGTCTTTGCGCCTGAACCTGAAATAAAGAAGATCATTCAGACTACTGCTATTGACGAGGTACTTACCGCTGACGATATGCAGGACAGGCCTCTGGGTGATGTTGTCTTTGCGCCTGAACCTGAAATAAAGAAGATCATTCAGACTACTGCTATTGACGAGGTACTTACCGCTGACGATATCCAGGACATGCCTCTGGATGATGTTGTCTTTGCGCCTGAACCTGAAATAAAGAAGATCACTCAAACTACATCTTCTGACGTTATACATGAACCACATGCGCATCATTCCCATGACATTTCTTGTACTGATAATATATTTGGTACATCTTTTTTTGATCCAACTTCTGACACCAGTGATCATGATAATATGAATTCTGTACAACCTGTAGGCATAGCTAGGACTTACACTGTTAAAATCACGAACACCGTTGAGTTTTTAGAAAACGTTTAATCACAGTCTTAGAGCACAGATGTATAGTTACAAACAACACTAGAGTATGAAGGAAGACACGAAGAAAATAGAGGAAGATAAGAAAGCACTTAGAGGTTAAGAGAAAGTCTAGATTTTGGCAAAACATACAAGTGTGAGCGATTAAGCGCGAGGGAAAAATATGCGTGCATTCGCCGTCGGAGCATGCAGGGCACTACTTAGCGTGACCGAGCGATAGCGGATCAGCCGTCTCACACCACGGCCGGCAGGTGCGCGGGCGCAGGCGGCGAGGTATACAGTCGACGCGCTAGGTTACAGTGCAACCTTCATGCGACCAATAAGTGTGCGTCTTTGTAGTTAGTATCGCTACAGTACTCCCCCGCTGAGACCGCTACTGCGGGCGATAAAAATCAGGGAAGCGTACACGACGCCCACTTCTCGTCTTTTTCTCTGTTTCTACTCTGGACTCTGATGATCCAGTAGGCGACTCAGATGCTGTTACCGGAGAAGTGAGGTCATCTTCCTGCGAGAGAAATGCTGGTTTCAGCCGGTCTACGCTTACAGTCATCTCCTTCCCACGTACATCAAGTTTGTAGTATTTCGGATGTCGTTCTAGAACTCTGTATGGTCCAGCATATGGCGGCTCCAGCGGTCTTCGGACGTAATCCTGCCGCAAGAATACATGAGAGGAACTATCGAGACCACGAGGTATGTAGAAGGGACCTTTTCTATGCCATGACGCGGGTTTTGGAGTGAGCCTGTTCATGTGGTTCCGTAGACGCGTTGCTAGATCCGTGACGTCAGCTGTACTGGGGTCGTCTGTAGGTGCAAGGAATTGGCCTGGTAATCGTAGTGGCTCCCCGTAGACCAGGTCTGCTGGTGACGCCTGGATGTCTGCTTTCCAAGCACTTCTGATGCCTAGAAGTACCAATGGAAGAACCTCTGTCCATTGCATCGTTGAGTGGCACATGATGGCTGCCTTCAATTGCCTGTGCAGACGCTCGACCATGCCATTTGCAGCTGGATGGTAGGCGGTTGTATGAAAGTGCTGCGCACCAACCATTGAAGTGATGGCCTTGAAGAGGTGAGACTCAAACTGTCGCCCCCGGTCGGTTGTAATTTTCAGTGGACAGCCGAACCTGGCGATCCAGCCAGACACGAGCGCAGCTGCGCACGTCTCTGCAGTGATGTCTCTGATGGGGTAAGCCTCAGGCCATCGCGTGAACCTGTCAATGACAGTGAGGCAGTACCTGAAATCACAAGAAATAGGTAATGGTCCGACAATGTCGAGGTGGATGTGTTCGAACCTGGATGAAGGAGGTAGGAATGTGGAAATTGGAGAAGAGGTATGGCGAGTTATTTTAGTGCCTTGGCATTTGAGGCATTTGCGAGACCACTCCCTACAGTTTTTACGTATCCCTGGCCACACGTACCTCTGCGTGACCAGTCGCACTGTAGTTGTTCTTCCTGGGTGACTCAGGTTATGGAGAGAGTCAAATACTTGCTGTCGAAAATCTGGCGTGATATACGGACGTGGTGGCTGAGTTGAAACGTCACAAAAGACTTCAACAGATGTTCCTGCCACATTGACTTTTTGCAGCTTGAGCGAAGACCCTTTTCTCAGTAGACCTTGCAGCTCTGAATCGTCATCCTGAGATTTTGCTAGGGCGTGATAGTCAATGCCTTGAGTGACTTCCTCGATTCTTGATAAGGCATCTGCGACGACGTTTTGCTTGCCGGGAATGTAGCGTATGTCGGTTGTAAATTGCGCAACAAACTCCAAGTGTCTAAACTGCCTTGGCGAGTGTTTTTCATTGTTAGTTCTGAATGCATGTGTAAGTGGCTTATGATCGGTTATGACTGAGAAGTCACGGGCCTCGACCATATGGCGGAAATATCGAATTGCTTCGTATATAGCTAACAGTTCCCTATCGAATGGGCTATACTTTCTCTGTGGCGCTGCCAGTTTTTTAGAGAAGAACGCTAAAGGTTCCCAATTGCTATTCTTCTTTTGCTGCAAAACTGCGCCGATCGCCACATCTGAAGCATCCGTAGCAATACTTAATTCAGCGTTTGGATCTGGATGCGCTAGTAGCGTGTAGTTTGACAGAGACTTTTTACATTCTTCAAACGCCTGTAATGACTCCTGAGTCACCTGGACTGGGTGCGAACCTTTGATGTTCCTGCCTTCTAGAAGTGAATTCAGTGGTGCCTGTCGTTTCGCTGCTTCTGGTACAAAACGACGGTAGAAGTTAAGCATTCCCAGGAACCTCCTTAACTCTTTCACGGTTTTAGGTACTGGATAGTCCATGATTGCTTGTACTTTATTCTCCAAGGGTCGAGTTCCAGATGCGGATATTTTGTACCCAAGAAAACTCAGTTCTGCCTTTCCAAGAACACATTTGGAAGTGTTGATGAGAACACCATAATTTGTGAGACGCTTCAGAACTTGTCGTAGATGGTCTTTATGACGCTCTTCTGAAGACGAGAAGATCAAAATATCATCACAGTACCCGTAAGTAAATTCCTCAAGACCGTGCAGAACTTCGTCTATAAATCTCTGAAATGTCTGTGCTGCATTCCGCAGGCCAAACGTCATGAAATCAAATTCAAATAACCCGAAAGGTGTCGTTATGGCGGTCTTCTTGACGTCTTCTGGATTGACTGGAATCTGATTGTATGCTTTAACCAAATCTATTGTAGAGAAGATTGAGCAGCCCGATAGCTGGTGTGAAAAATCCTGAATGTGACGAACTGGATATCTGTCTGGAATAGTCCTTGCGTTAAGTGCCCTGTAGTCCCCACAGGGTCTCCAGCCGTCATCTTTTTTCCTGACCATGTGCAAGGGTGAAGACCAACAGCTTTCCGATCGCTTAGCTGTGCCATTAGCCAACATTTCATCAAACTCCTTCTTGGCCGCTTTGAATCGTACTGGATCCAAGCGTCGCGGTCTGAAGGCGACAGGAGGGCCTGGAGTGGTGTTAATATGGTGAACCGTATTGTGTTTAATGGTACGTACCACCCCAGTTGGTCGCGTAACCTCAGGGAACTCGCGCAGTATGTCATGGTATTCTGACTCGCCCGTGACAGTCTTGATGGACACAATGCTTTCTGGTATTTTTTGTTTCGGCACGGCTATTGATAGCGACGTCTTCCCATCTATGAGGCGCTGGTCCCTACAATCCACAAGAATATTGTAATAGCTTAAAAAGTCAACACCTATGATTGGTTTAGACACATCTGCTATGATAAATTGCCACGTAAAATCACGCCTAAGTCCTAGATCTAAATGCAGCATTGTAGGGCCATAAGTATGTATGATTGTGCCATTTGCTGCAGTGAGGTCATATTTACTCTTGCAACATGGTGCTCTGGTTGCTGAACGCGGGTAGACACATAAATCTGATCCCGTGTCTATAAGAAACTGCATCTTAGTGGTCCGGTCTGTAACAAATAAACGGCCAGACTGGACTGGGCAGTCGCTGGCCGCTACTTCCGGCTGCCCGCATCGTTTCCCGCATTGAACTTACATGATTCTTTGCATTTCCTGGCCCTTGCACCAAAATTATAGTGGTACCAACAGTGTGGATGGTCTGGCGGTGGCTGCCGGTTACGCGACTGACTGCGGCTGCGGTTGCGGCCGTGGGGTCCCTGGGACCTCGACCTGGAACGCGCTCGTGACTGCCTGTACACATAAGAGGTGAGTTTAGCAACTTCTTTAGTCAAAGCACAAATCTCCTGACCCAGCTCGTCTACACGCGAGGATGTGGATGGTTGTGCTGTGGATGAAGCCATAGCTACTTGGTGTTGAGGCGTTGACGGTGCTATCTCGTGAACCCGGTCTGCTAGTTCGGCTAGATCATCTAAAGCAAGCTTGGGTTGTGAAGCTACGACGGTTTGCAAGCTATGTGGTAAGCGACCGGTCCATAATGTGGTTAACACGTCATCTAACACGGTTGGGCCAGCTAGGTTCCTAAGATGTCTTAAAAATAGTGAGGGCTTACGGTCTCCCATATCCTCATGGAGGAACAGCTGCTTCAGCTTCTTTTCCTTGGATGCACTAAGACGCTTGATCAACTCACTCTTAAGCTTTTCAAACCTACCGGTCGCTGGCGGATTGCATAGCACATCTTTTACATGAGCAACGTACGTATGTTCTAGCTGAGTCACGGCGTAATAAAATTTTGTCGAGTCACTGGTAACATTTGACAACGTAAATTGAGCTTCCAACTGCGCGAACCAAAGTTCCGGGTCGTCTGGATAAAATGGCGGTACTCGCACTCCCACACGCCAAATATCACCCGTCTCTCCTTCAGTAGCCTTCTTGCCTACTCCAGAACCGGTATCCATCTTGATTCTCGACTCTTGAGTTCCTTTGTCGGGGTCACCACTTGTAGGCATAGCTAGGACTTACACTGTTAAAATCACGAACACCGTTGAGTTTTTAGAAAACGTTTAATCACAGTCTTAGAGCACAGATGTATAGTTACAAACAACACTAGAGTATGAAGGAAGACACGAAGAAAATAGAGGAAGATAAGAAAGCACTTAGAGGTTAAGAGAAAGTCTAGATTTTGGCAAAACATACAAGTGTGAGCGATTAAGCGCGAGGGAAAAATATGCGTGCATTCGCCGTCGGAGCATGCAGGGCACTACTTAGCGTGACCGAGCGATAGCGGATCAGCCGTCTCACACCACGGCCGGCAGGTGCGCGGGCGCAGGCGGCGAGGTATACAGTCGACGCGCTAGGTTACAGTGCAACCTTCATGCGACCAATAAGTGTGCGTCTTTGTAGTTAGTATCGCTACAACCTAAATCTAGTAAGAAATTTCGTAATAAGATATTAAAAAGCTACGTTGATTATCTTTCTGATAATGAAGACTTTTCAGCAGGTAGTTCCGATCTTTGGAGCATGAATGAGTCCGAGAGTTCAATTAATAGTCAGAATAAAAAGAAAAAGTGTACTAAAAAGAAACAAAAAATTATAAATAACAACGAAAAGACAACCAATAGCATAGAAAACTTAATTAAACTCAAAACCAAAAAAGAAAACAAAAGTAAACTTAGGAAACAACAAAAAAATTCTGGTCAGTCGTATGAAACAAGATCAGGAAGTATAATAGAAGAGAAATCGATGAAAAGCAACCCATGCTTACCTGATGTATGTGCGAGAAAATGTTACGAAGTATCAGAGGATAGAAGAATGAGCCTATTTAATTATTTTTGGACTCTAGATGTTCAACGTCGGAAAGACTGGATCGTAAGATGTGCACAACCGATTCCAATCAAAAGCGATTCAAATCCAATTAAAAATGTAAAACTAGTTAGTAGATTAGTTTATTAACTGATTATTCTAAAAATTTAACAGTAAAATCTTGATGGCTAAGATTTTACTGTTTAAGTTTAATTACTAATAATTTTAAAAGACTGAAGTAACTTGTCATTTAATTCATACTTTAGAATGTCAATTGTTTGAGTTTGGAGTTAAGAGGGTTTATTAAGTTGGCAACGTCGTAAATAGCTGTCAAATATTTCGCTGTTTTAATTAATTTGATAATATTTCTGTATGGAAATAAAAAATGTGGCTAACTAGCGAACTAGAATATTGATTATGAAATGCAACAATTAATATCGTAACACCGAATAGTTAGTTTTAGATGTAAAGAAGAAAGAAAGACTTTCCAAATGCCTTTTTTACACCTAAAACGGGTACAACGTCAAATTCAATGTTATGATTGCAATTCATTATTAATATTCTAGTTAGTTAGTTAGCCACATTTCTTATTTCCATACAGTATTATTTCCAAATGAATCAAAACAGGTGAATATTTGACAGCTATTTACGACGTTGCCAACTTTTAGGATGCACCCTCTTAAAGTGGGCAAAATTTGGTATTATTTTGGTTATTTTTATAAAGTTTAAGACTGTTCTGATAAATATTGTTTGAATTTCATTCATAATTATTTAAAAAAACTAGTTAGTGGATAAGTTTATTAGCTTATTATTTCTGGAAATTAAGTTATTTGTCAGCATCGCAACAATTACTTTCTATTTAAATTAAAAAATAGCATCACATTTTCAGTTCCTATTAGAATAACATTTTTGTTTATTTTGATACTGAGTATTTTGATTAATAAAAAAATAATAATAAAAAAACCTTTTATTTCACTTAGTTTTACTACCTTATATAGGAATTTCTAACCAGTTCTTTACGTTTTTTGTTCCTTTTACCCCCTTAGTCTCTGATTTAAATGACTTGTACTACCCATTGATGATTAAGATTAGTCCTTTACTACAGATCTGACTTTATCATAGCCAATTTTTCGTGGCTGTAAAGTACTTCAGTTCAATTTTTGTGGGCTGTAAAGGACTCTCATTTTCGTCAATAATTAATTTTGGTTTATTTGGTTAATTGATACGGATAGAACACGAAAAAATAGTTAGGTTTTCTATTGACATCGTGAATATAGTACTTTGTTTGAAAAAGATATTAGACAAAAACAATTTAGTTTTTAATTTTTTTGCTCTACTGAAAACTCGTATTTTGTCCTTTACGACAATTGAAATTTCCGGTATCGATATGCCTTGGCGCTTGTACGAACAGCGCCATCTATTATAAATGTTTACCGAACGTAAACTCGTAACACAACAGCAAATAACTCTTTCTCGGTGGTTCTTTAAATTTATGTTAGATGGCGCGATTCAGGTCACTCATACATGTAAAGATAATGAATAATTATTGAAATATAATGGTAAACTGGCAGAATAAAAAAAAATCTGTTTATGATATTTATTTTTGTAACAGAATAATCAGTAAAGACAGTATACACTCATAACTTCATGAGTAATACAAATTAAAATAAATTTTGCAATAAGATTTACTAGTAATAAAAAAAAAAACATATTTTCTAATGACAGTTGTGTTTGTAATAAAACCGTCTTTCCATTCATATATTTTATTATTGAAACAGAAAACGGTTTCTCCTAAAGAAATTCAAAAGCTATCGCCCAAAAGAAATATTTTTTTTTAAGTAAATTGGACATGGTAGTCTCCACTTCTATATTAAATATAATCAATTATTGAAATATAGTATTACTGGTACTGCCGTTGGTCCCACACAGTTAGACTGCAAATTTGAACTGGTTCTGTTTAGTGATAAATTGATAATATCCAGACCTAGCTATCAAGAACATTTCAAATTCACAGGCTATATGTGTCGGTAAACAAACTAACAAACTAATTAGAATACATTTGAAAATACTGTTGGAGCTGCTGAAGACCACCTTTGCATTGTATAAACTAAATCTCCTTTGAGTGCTTACTATGCTTTTTGAATTGTTTTTTCTTTTTATGTTATAATTTTGGACGCTTTTAACGTCCTTTCTACATTGTTATCACAATATGAATAATTTCGACATGAATGATGTAACCAATTTTTGTATCAATTTTTTATTTAAAAGAGTTTCCGTGGAATTTCTTGCCCATTCTTCTCCTTAATACCTCTACGCTTTGGATGGGCAACTAGCTTCATATTTCTGACTGAACGACTCCTTGACAATTATTTTTCAAAAATGCATGTAAATGGTTTTATTGAAATAAATGATTTGAATTTGAGTTTGAGTTTGAAATAACTTAAACTTATATATACATATATTTATTTATAGGTATGGTACGGCAATCCGTACCATACCTATAAATAAATATATGTATATATAAGTTACCTATTACTACTTCCAAGATTCGAAATTCCCGCCTAATTTCGGATCGTCAAGTTTTTTGTGGGCTACCACTAGATGGCGTCATTCCTTTCTCATATTTTTTGTATGAACTTGTTATTCTTCTCTTGAATATTAATGTTCTGTGGCACCACAGATAAATACAACCCGTGCGCTGGCTCACTGACTCACTGGCTCGGAACCACAGAACAAGACTAGGTAATTAGTCTGTGCACAGAACATTAATACTCCTCGCCTCGGAACACCTCCGTGAATTTAGCCGAACGATTTCATTATTATGAACTTTTGTTAATGCTAATCGTTAGAGAGGGTTAGAGAGAAAAGAAAAATCGTTAGAGAGTAATTAGTTTTTATGTAAAAACAATTTTAATTTTTCGTGTGAAGTTGGCCCCCCTTCCCGCAAAAATGGACTTAGACGTAATTTTATTTTTTTAATCGTTTGCGAATCGTTAGAGAGAGATTGAGAGTTACACAAAATCGTTAGAGAGTTAATATTTTATTTGATATTAAATAATTTCTAAGAGCGTGACGTTAGCCTACCTCTGTGAATTTTGCCCCCGATATAATTATTCTCAACTTTTTTTAATGCTAATCGTTAGAGGATCGTTAGAGAGAGTTAGAGAGAAAAGAAAAATCGTTAGAGAGTAATTAGTTTTATTTATCAACGATTTTAATTACTTTTGTGAAATTGGCCCCCATTCCCGCAAAAATTGACGTAGATGTAATTTTTTTATTTTTATAATTTGAGAATCGTTAGAGAGAGACAGAGAGTTAAAAAAAATCATTAGAGAGTTAATATTTTAATTGATATTAAATTATTTCTGAGAACGCGTTTTAGATTAAACAGGCTCGCTCTTATTATGGGCAACATATTCAGCCGAACGGTACTTTTACTGTACCTAGAAGTTAGTGAAGATACAGATCGTTAGTTCTCTAAGTAGTCTGTGATACAGATGCATTTCGTCATCACATGAGACAGCTTTGATCATCAGTTTTTAAATATCATAGTTTTCGAAAAGCTTTTCATCCACTTCCGATTTCGATTCTAAGTCATAAAACAGGAATTCTCCATCGTAATTAAAAAAATGTTCTTGATCAGTAGTTAGGTACTATTATCATTTTACTCCTGCTAAGCCTGTGGATTATGCTGAAACATGCACTTCTTGCACTTATAGATTCTTATTAGCTATAATCTAAAGAGAGGTCTAAAAGAATTATGCCACACATTTTTCACTGAAAATATCCCATTTCATCTTATTTCAGAATATGGTACATAAAGTAAATAACTTGATTAGAATTTTTGTTTGCATTGTCATATTCTGTGGTCATATTCTTTACAACAAAATTTTTTTTTTTTCTTTCTTTATGGCAATTGAAAAAGAATGATTGATTGACTGTAATGACAGTACCATGCGTCAATTTTGAAAAGTTTGTTATTTTCTGGGGTTTGTTCACTTTATTAGCCTAGATAATTAGAAAAGTTTGTTCGTTTTAGGAGTAAATTAACACTAAATTAATTATTTCTTAAGAAATAAGCAGTACCTTTGTACTCATATTTTAACTATGTCGTATCTATTTTGTATTTTACTGTGTGTACATAAGATAAGAATAAATAAATATATTTAAAAAACGATTTTTCTCAAAATTGGTAATCCTTAAAAATGCATGATACAGTTAGAGCTACTACTTTTTGGGATGTCTATCCAAATATATTTAACTTATCCTGGTTAGAATTTACCCAAAAAAACATTTTTGGACATGTCCATGTTTTGGAATCGATGTGACCTATGGAAGATGCTCACATCCATTCATCAACTTGAAAAGAGCTGATAATCTTCAAACGGCTGAACCGATTTTCTTGAATCATAGCTAAGAACACTCTATCAAGTCACCTTTCAAACAAAATAAAAAATAACAGAATCGGTTCAGCCGTTTGGCAGCTACGATGTAACATACAGACACACACGTTAAACTTATAACACCCCTCTTTTTCCGTCGGTGGGTTAAAAACGACCCGACCAGCTCCCGACAAGCACCCACCTTTTGTGTGTTTTGAGCATAAATGATGCACTATAAGTACCAAATCAAATTGAAACTACCAACAATATTTCGTATTCTTATCAGGTATCACTGTTAAATGATCGTTGATCAAATACACAACTTTACCACTCATAACTATAACGTTCCTCTGCTTCATGTCATGTATCAGTAGTACCTACTACTCACGGTACTACTCTGTTCCTCGTCAGTGTTCACTCCAGCCGGCCAATAAAGGCAAGCCAGAGGTGAGGAACAAGAATTCTCCCGGGAGATAGGGTCCGTGGGGTCGCTACTGCCCAACAGCTCGCCACATGCTGCCCTGCGGGTTTCTGTATCTCTCTTGGTCTGGCTCCTCATCCTAGACCCGTCCCGGCAAAGTAAACTCTACCGGCACAGACCTAGTGTTCGGAGCGCGCAAGCCCCACCACGACGTCAACGTAGAGATACGGCGGTGGGGTTATTATTATTATTATTTCTATTCATTTTTTTTCTCGGCCTAGCCGGGTAGAACTAATGGCACGGGCCTAAGCCAAGTGTCCATCAGTGGGGATAATATTGGATACTGCGTAGTTATCCGTAGTAGGCTGTATGTTAGCCGAAGCTGAATTTGGGTGGGAGTAAGGGTGCAAGTTGTCCGACTCACACTGGAGGAATTTTCGTACTAACCTGCATGTATTGAGGATCACTGCCTTCTGCAGCAGGTGGTACATGTTAGGTGGGAGATTGAGGGAATTAAGGGACTGATGCAGCTGTTTGGGTATTACTCCTGTTGCAGATAGCACTATGGGCACGATTATGACTTTTTGAAGATGCCAAAGTCGGGTTATTTCGTCTTTCAGTTCGGTGTACTTGGATAGTTTTTCGGCTATTGTAGTCTGTAAGTTATGTGTATTTGGTACGGCGATGTCTATTAGGAACCCAGTTTTATTTACTTTGTCAATTAATGTGATATCTGGTCTATTAAAGTGAATTGTACGGTCGGTTAATATGGCTCGGTCGAAGTACAATTTTGTTGTTGGGTTCTCTAATACCGTTTCAGGGTTGTATTTATAATATGGTACTACAGTGTCTATAAATTTGTATTTATGAGCTAGTTTTTGGTGTATTACGTTGGCTACTTGATCATGACGATGTTTGTAGTCTGTCTGGGCTATTGATTTGCATGCGCTGGTTATATGTTGGATTGTCTCTGGTGAACTATTGCATTTTCTACATATGTCGGTTGTTAAATTCTTTATAATGTATTTTCTGTAGTTTTTAGTCTCAATAACTTGGTCTTGTATTGCTAGCATAAATCCTTCAGTCTCCGGAAAGAGTTCGCCTCGATTTAGCCACGCGTTCGACGCATCTTTGTCGACATTTAATTGGCATAAATCTTGGCGATGTCTACCGTGTAGAGACTTCTGGGTCCACTCTAGACATTTGGTTTTGTCATCAGTCACTCTTTCGTTTTGCTGTTCAGTTGTGTCTTTAAGATTAAGAGGTGTTAAGTGTTGATCGTTTTGTGCTATTAGTTTGTGAAGTGTGGAAGACGCAGTTTTATCAAAGAAGTATTTTCTGAGGGTAGTGATCTGTCGGTTGTGTAAATTTAAAATGTCAATAAGTCCCCTGCCTCCCTCCTTCCGCGGTAGTGTTAACCTTTGCAGGCATGATCTTGGGTGGTGTTTACGGAATTTAGTCATTGTTGTATTAATTTTGCGTTGCAGGTTTTTCAGGTCTGTTTTGGTCCAGTTGATTATACCAAACGAATAGGTGAGTACAGGTATAGCAAAGGTGTTAATTGCTTTTATTGTGTTTCGTGAGTAGAGTTGCGTTTTAAGAATAGTATTTAATCTATGTTGGAATTGTTGTTTTAGTTTCTGTTTGGTCTCTTTATAGTGTATCTGACTTGATTGTATGTATCCTAAGTATTTGTAAGTATCGTGCTCATCCAGTGGTTCTATCTGTTCGCCTGTTTCTAAGGTGTATTGGTGTTGGTAGTTCTGACCTGCCCTAACTGAGTTTATTTTGCATTTATCTATGCCAAATTCCATTTTTATGTCGTTTGTGAATTTCTCTGTCAGGTTAGCTAACTCGTTAAGCTGGTTCTCCGTTTTTGCGTATAGTTTAATGTCATCCATGTACAGTAAATGGTTTAAAATGCCACCCTGGGTTTCATGTTGTCCATTGGTAGCAGTAGAATTTAAAGGGATTCCTAATGAGGTTGCATTTAATATTTTAGACAGGGGGTTTAGAGCAAGGCAGAACCATAGTGGGCTGAGTGCATCTCCCTGGAAAATTCCCCTCTGTATTTTAATTGGGCTGGTGTCTATTGTTTCGGTTGGTGAAGTGAGTCTTAGTACTGTAGTCCAAGTTTTCATCACGGTCTTGAGGAATGTTACAACAGACGGGTGTATTTTGTAAATTTCTAAAACTTGCACTAGCCATGAATGGGGTACAGAGTCATAAGCTTTTTTATAATCGATGTACATTGTAAAAAGATCCGATTTGGTTTTATGGACTTTTTTTAAAACTATGGAGTCTATAATTAATTGTTCCTTGCAGCCTTGGCTATATTTTCGACATCCTTTCTGTTGTTCGGCAAGGATGTTATTGGCGTCAATGTGCTCGTATATCAGTTCAGATATACAGGATGTGATGATCTTATACAAGGTCTGCAAGCATGTAATGGGTCTGTATTTCGCTGGGTTAGAGAGGTCGTTACCGTCTTTTGGTATCATAAAAGTTGTTCCAGACATTATGTAAGACGGTATTGATTTGGGGTCTTGGATGAATGAATTTATAAAATGATATAGGTAACAATGAATTGCTGTAAATTTTTTGTACCAGTAACTATGGATGTTGTCTGATCCGGGAGCTTTCCAATTATGTAACTTTGTCAGAACTTTATGAAATATTTCCGGGGATATGCGTGTTACGCAACGGTGTAACATAAGGATCGCTGATATTACGATTTGGTATAAAACACGGACTGTGGACATCGTGACACCAATATTGCGCATCGCAACAACTTACACGTGCTGCCGACGCAGCATTTCGTAACCGTGGGACCGGACATCGACAATGCCTTCCACGATTCCACGTTTTCACTCATTCTTGGTACAAACATCGACCAATTGTCATCTACTTAATTTTAAAGTTATAAATGTAATTTCTTGATTTAATTAAATTAGTTTAAAGTAAATTGGTTTTTTTTGCATCCTCCGGCTCCAGCAAACATATTTGGCGCAGTCGGTAGGATACTCGCGGGCCGGTTCGCGAGAGTAAATTCATAGGATCGACCTTAGGATCGCGACTCGCGAGTCACCCGGGTGACTATCAAGCACCGTACGAGTATCCGGATCTTCAGAAGCTGTCGTCGGGAGGAGTATCCAGACATCGATACCGCAGAGGTACCAATTATGTTCATGTGAGTACTTTAGAATAGTTCTTGAGTTGCTCATCCTTATCCTTAAGTGTTAATCATAAAAGTGAAAAATAAAAACCCAAGATTTTCCATCCCAGGCAATCGAGGACCCTCAGGCTAGACAGATCGTCCAGATCATTATTATTAGATTCTTTTAGGCAGTTAGAAAGTAGAGTGATACCCATAGAAATGTCGGCTATAGACGAAATTTACAAGGCCTTACGCATAGTCCCCGAATTTGACGGGAACCCTAATGTCCTTACTAGATTCATCAAACTGTGTGACCAGTTAGTGCAGGCCTACGTATCAGCTGAACCGGGGCGCGAATTAATAAATTTGACTCTTTTAAACGGGATTCTTAACAAGGTCACTGGACCAGCAGCCCGGTTAATTAACACCAACGGCGTACCAGAAACTTGGGATGGCATACGTAGTTCTTTAGTCAATAATTTCTCTGACCAACGCGATGAGACCTCGCTATACAACGACATGGCTCTATTAACTCAAGGCTCTTCTACACCACAGGATTTCTACGAAAAGTGCCAAACTCTATTTGCCACTATAATGACCTACGTGTCACTACATGAAACCGTTCAAAGTACAGTCGATTCAAAACGTTCCCTTTATAAAAAGTTAACTTTGCAATCTTACTTACGGGGCCTTCGTGACCCCTTAGGTTCACGCATTAGGTGCATGCGACCGGACACAATCGAAAAAGCACTTGAGTTTGTTCATGAAGAAATGAACACTCTCTACTTACAACAGCGAAACGAGCATACACCGGCTAGGAAGCCACAGCCTCAGGCACCGAATGATCAGACCAAATTATTCAATCCCGTTATGCCGCACATTCCCATGCCTATGCATAGGCCATTTAATTTTAATATGCCCGGTCCTTCTCGACCAAATGTAGCTACGCCACATCCGCTACAACGTCAGCCGCAAATGTGGAGACAAGGCTTTAACCAACCACAGCAATGGCAACAGCAAGGTCCATCGCGTACGCAACAGATGTTCGGGGCACGTCCTTCTAACTATAATCCACAAAATACTTCATCCGGTAATAATCAATCCAAAGGGCCGAACACAAATGATACACCAAAACCGATGAGCGGTGTATCTCATTTCGTACCGAGACCAATGCCATTCCGGGGTAACGATTGGTTTAGACAAGGGAACCCACCACCTTCTAATTATTTTAGGACAAGAGAGATGAATTTCAACGAATGCTTTGAATATCCATATAATATGTTTGAACCTTATTGTGATAATAACTTCGACGGTTATCTGTATAACTCCTTGGAACAGCCCGATTATTCTTACTATGACGCATATATGAACCAGCAATTAGGCACGTCCCCAGAGGTAAGTCAGGCGATATCTGAAGGGAAATCTACCGAGGAGTCAGCGTCTTCCAACCAGGAAAATTTTCGGGGGAGTCGGATTACAAACGAATCAAGATAGAGGTCAATCTGCAAACCCAACGTTACCTACCATATATAGTAATTTCAGACCCACCATTAAAATTATTAATAGATACAGGAGCAAACCAATCATTTATTAGCCCTGAAGCTGTTCAAAGGTTTTACCCACATTTACCATGGAACTATGACCCCTTTGAGGTAACAAATGTGCATGCAACTAGCCGTAATGACTACTCCATTAACTTACCTTGTTTTCAGGAGATAAACGACAACAATGATTTAACATTCTACATTTACAGGTTTCACGATTATTTTGACGGCCTTATCGGTTTAGATTTGTTAAACAAATGGGAGTCAAATATTGATCTTAAAAATAATAAACTAATTACAAAAACTGCAGTTAACCCAATAGTCATGTACAACTCGCGCAATAGCAACTTATATGAAGATATTATCCCAGCGAATTCCTCAAAGTTAGTCAGAGTCCCAGTTAATATACAAGATGGTGATGCTTTAATTCCTGATCAGTTAATTTCAAATTGCTGCATAAACGAGTGTATTACGAGTGTCAAAAATAATCGCGGTTATCTAGAAGTTTTCAATCCAACTAGTAATGATTTAATTTTTTCCATGGACCAACCTATTAAGGCGGAAACATATAACTTAGAATGTACTCACCAACCACATAAATCCCGGGTAGAGGAAGTATTATCTCGGTTACGCACTGACCATCTAAATGAGGAAGAGCGCGCTAATCTGAAATCTTTGGTTTCACAATATGCCGATATATTTTATGTAGAGGGAGAACCACTTACGTTTAACAATAAAATAAAACACAGCATACGTACTACAGACGAGGTACCGGTCTATACTAAAACTTATAGATACCCGTTTGTACACCGCGAAGAAGTACGCAATCAAATTTCAAAAATGTTGGAACAGGGAATCATCCAACCTTCAGAATCGGCTTGGAGCTCGCCCATTTGGGTAGTCCCAAAAAAAGCTGATGCATCCGGTAAAGTCAAATGGCGAATTGTAGTGGATTTCAGAAAACTGAATGAAAAAACCATCGATGATAAGTACCCTATTCCCAATATAACTGATGTGTTAGATAAACTGGGCAATTGCCAATATTTCACAACTCTCGACCTCGCTAGTGGCTTTTACCAAGTCGAAATGAACCCAAATGATATCCCAAAAACTGCATTTAATGTAGAACATGGCCATTTTGAGTTCCTACGCATGCCAATGGGACTTAAAAATTCACCATCAACTTTCCAAAGGACCATGGATAATGTGCTTAGGGACCTTCAGAACTCTATTTGCTTAGTATATTTAGATGACATCATCATATTTAGCACTAGTTTACAGGAGCATATAATAAATTTGGAAAAGGTTTTTAAAAGACTCAGAGATTCTAATTTCAAAATACAAATGGATAAGTCAGAATTCTTAAAATTGGAAACAGCATATCTCGGTCACGTAATCAGTAAAGATGGCATTAAACCAAACCCTGATAAAATTTCAGCTATCAGAAAATTCCCACTTCCTAAAACAGCCACGGAAATTAAAAGATTTTTAGGCCTACTAGGGTACTACAGGAAGTTCATTCCCGATTTCGCCAAAATCACGAAACCAATGACCCATTGTTTAAAGAAAGGCTCAAAAATAAACTGCGATGATACCAACTATGTAAATTGCTTCGAAAAATGTAAAACATTACTTACAAACGATCCGATCTTACAATATCCCGATTTTAATAAAGATTTCCTACTCACGACAGATGCGTCAAACTTAGCCATAGGAGCCATACTCTCACAGGGACCTATAGGTTCAGACAAACCAATAGCCTATGCTTCGCGTACACTAAATTCAAGCGAGATCAATTATAGCACAATAGAGAAGGAGCTTTTAGCTATAGTCTGGGCAACTAAGTATTTTCGGCCATATCTATTTGGACGTAAATTCAAAATTATAACAGATCATAAACCACTTCAATGGATCATGAACTTAAAAGAACCTAGTTCGAGATTAACTCGCTGGAGACTCAAGCTCAGTGAATATAACTATTCAGTAGTTTATAAACAGGGCAAAAGCAACACAAATGCCGATGCTCTGTCGCGAATCGAGATTAATAACGAAGAAATGAGCTCCGTCATAGTTAACGTATCCGAAAAGTCACCTTCCGTAGTGGACTCATCCACTCTCACAGCTCACACTAGCGCCGAAAATCCAATATTAGAAATACCAATTTCAGACGACCCCTTAAATAGATTTAACAGACAAATATGTTTTACAGTAGTAGGTGATATAAAGAAACGTCCAGCAGTTTCTAAGCCTTTTGAGACTCATACCCGTACTTCCATCCAACTCTCGGAATCAAATTTAGAGGAAGATGTAATAAACGCAATTAAAGAATTCGCAAACCCGAAAGTTAGGACTGGCATTATAATACACCCCACATTAGCTATGTATAAAATAGTTCCAATAATTCAGGAAAAGTTTAAGAGCTCCGCTATGAATCTTGTTTTAACTAAAACCGAAGTAGAAAATGTAAAAGAATATCTCAGACAACAAGAGATCATTCAGAAATACCACGAAGGCAAAACTAATCATCGCGGTATAAGTGAATGTTACCTAGCTCTATCCCATAGATACTATTGGCCAAAAATGAAAGACGAAATCTCAAAGTATATAAATGAATGCAATGTATGCGGGCAAGCCAAATATGATCGAAATCCTATAAAGCAAAGATTCTGCATAGTACCACCACCAGCAAAACCGTTTGATGTAATTCACTTAGATTTGTTTACGGCCCAAAACGAGAAATACCTGACCATCATTGATGCTTTCTCTAAATACGCTCAGGCATACCATCTTAGAGACGGCACAGCAGTTAGTGTAGTCCAAGCCTTTTTAAAGTTTTGCTCCCATCATGGCGTCCCGGTATCAATAATCACGGACCAGGGACCGGAATTTACTAATCAACTATTTACCGAATTTACGCGTGTCCATAAAATTCAACATCATAAAACCTTGGCCCATACGCCCAATGATAATGGGATGGTAGAGCGCTTACACTCCACTTTACTAGAACATTTGAGAATTCTAAAACTACAACACCGTAATGAAGCGATTGTTAACCTTATGACATATGCCTTATTAGCATACAACAGCAGCATACATAGCTTCACAAAATGCAGACCACTGGAAGTAGTTACCGGTCATACGGATCCTCGCGATCCCTTAGATATAGATTTATCTGTGCACTTGCTACAACAATACGTGCAAGAACATCGAAATAGGATGTCGAAAGTATACGAGGCTATTAACGAAACGTCCCTGCATAAGCGCACAGAACTAATTGAAAATAGAAACAAAGATAGGGAGCCTGAAAAGCAATACGAACCAGACCAACAGGTATTCGTTAAGAATCCACTAGCTAACAGACAGAAACTCGCACCTCGTTTTACACACGACACAGTATTAGCTGACCTGCCCATCCATATTTACACAAAAAAGAAGCGCGGTCCCGTTGCCAAATCTCGTCTTAAACGAACGTCTAACACGAAACAATTGTTGCAGAATACCGCTGACGATATTGCTACACCTGGTCCAAGCGGAGGACATATTACTTGAGCCCCTAGAAGACGGACCCGGATTACTACCTTTCAAACTGGGACCTACAAAAATCGTGTCTCATTATCATTCCTTCCTCTTAAACATTGATCTAGAAGATATTCAGTCAAAGGTTGATCTAGTTAAATTGCAATTAAGTGAATTTAGGCCATTAATTAACAATAAAACACTGTCACTGTTTGAACCCCATCTAAGTTATCTTGCGGACAAACTTAAAAAGATATCCATACAACTAGAAAGTTTTGAACCTAGTCGTGTTAAACGAGGACTCATTGACGGATTAGGATCAGTCATAAAAAGTATCTCGGGAAACCTAGACTACACAGATGCAATCAAATATAATAACGCCATCCAAGTTTTAGAGGGTAACGACAACAAACTGGAAACGGAATTTAACCGTCACATAAGCTTGACTAAAGAATGGATGTTAGAACATTCTAATGTATTAAAAAATATAGTAGACAACCAGAATATTATTGCTAATAAACTTAACCAAATCATAAAACAAGACGTATCCAAACAGGCAGACCTAATAACGTATGCCCATTTGGCACAGCACCTACTTATACTAAACGATAATATAGATACATTATCGGATGAGTTGAATAAAATAGAACTTATGGTAGCTTTTACGCGTGCTTCCAGCACTACCCATTCTATGATTAGCTTAGTTAACCTTAGAAATATAATAAGTAAATTAGGGTTATTATACTCAAAAGACGAAATCATTGATATCGATCTTCGAGAGTACTATGATATTTTAAAAATAGGATCGTATTATATTGATAAGAAATTAGTTATAGTTATAAAGGTGCCGATTGCCTTACCAAGAACCTATAGCCTTTACAAGTTATCCATAATTCCTAACAGAAATAATATGGCTCTTATCCCTACCTCACCTTTTATAGCAATTCATGGATTATATTCTATGTACATAGAGACAGAATGTCCGAAGCTTAACTCATGGTACCTCTGCGAAGAGAAAGTCGGTTTCAAGATTATAGACAAGCCGGACTGCGTGCAGCAGCTCATCACCCAACAGCATCTCAACTCCTGTACATTAACGCCAGTCGCCCTACACAAGCAAGCTCTGGAACAACTTGACGAAAAACATTATACACTAAGCTTTCCGATACCTGCAAAAGTACAGATGTTATGTGGACAGGAACAATTCAGAACACTTCAAGGAAGTTATTTAGCTACAATACCGCAAGATTGCCTGATAAGAACCACCGAATTCACTATCGCTAACATTGACAACAGAATTAAGGGACATGTACTTAGAATACGAACACTACGGGACCAGAACACTACATCAAGATCCGAAGAATCATTGGTACAGCTTAATTCAATCAACCTCGAGAATCTCCACGAAAGTTACAAGAAAGTTTCAGTACAGCCTCCAGTAAGACTTAATAAGATACCAGATGGAAGCCTCTACCATACCACCATACCTGTATACCTATTACTATTCAGTGCAGGTGTACTTGCCATTGCTCTTACATACCGGCATTGGATGGGAAATAAAGACAAGAAGATCGACACTACATCTATAGAAGTAAACGCAGACCAAGACATTTATGCTGAAGTGGAACCACGGAGGAATATTCATCCAGCTGGAATAAAGATGGACCCTAGTCATCTTACAGCAACATTTTTAACAACAGTTAACAAATAGTTGCTGTTCTAAGGGGGGAGATGTTACGCAACGGTGTAACATAAGGATCGCTGATATTACGATTTGGTATAAAACACGGACTGTGGACATCGTGACACCAATATTGCGCATCGCAACAACTTACACGTGCTGCCGACGCAGCATTTCGTAACCGTGGGACCGGACATCGACAATGCCTTCCACGATTCCACGTTTTCACTCATTCTTGGTACAAACATCGACCAATTGTCATCTACTTAATTTTAAAGTTATAAATGTAATTTCTTGATTTAATTAAATTAGTTTAAAGTAAATTGGTTTTTTTTGCATCCTCCGGCTCCAGCAAACATATTTTGCGCTCAAACACCATTGGCTGAATATTTGTGTTGTTATTTGACAATTCTGATTGTATCCAATCAGCTTGGGAATTGTGGCATATAGGTTGTTCCCATAATCTTGCCCAAAAGTGTTGTAATGCCTCTGGGATTATTATTATATGTAGACTATTTCGGAAGAAAGTTTTCTATTCTTACTGTCAAAATCACACTGACAACCGATAAATCCTATGATAAAACAAAGAATTCTGAGTCGAATTATGTAAAAGAGTGAATTTCGTAAAAAGTGCAGTTGACTCTTTCTATTTTGCTGCCGTCTCGTTCTGTTTACTGTCTACGGGAAACGTCATTTTTGTCTACTCTTCCGTCGACAAAACGGTGCTCATGCTACGCCTGCTGGAGTAAATGCTGTACCATCTTGAAGATTTCATATTAATTATAATTCTTCAATAACACACAGGAAAAAAAGAAATATATGAAATTGATGCAATTCGAAAGAAACTGAAAAAATTAAATAATGAAGTGTTGTTGACCTCGGTGAAGTTAGCCGCACGATTTCATTATTATGAACTTTTGTTAATGCTAATCGTTAGAGAATCGTTAGAGAGGGTTAGAGAGAAAAGAAAAATCGTTAGAGAGTAATTAGTTTTTATGTAAAAACAATTTTAATTTTTCGTGTGAAGTTGGCCCCCCTTCCCGCAAAAATGGACGTAGACGTAATTTTATTTTTTTAATCGTTTGCGAATCGTTAGAGAGAGATTGAGAGTTACACAAAATCGTTAGAGAGTTAATATTTTATTTGATATTAAATAATTTCTAAGGGCGTGACGCTAGCCCACCTCTGTGAATTTTGCCCCCTATATAATTATTCTCAACTTTTGTTAATGCTAATCGTAAGAGAATCGTTAGAGAGAGTTAGAGAGAAAAGAAAAATCGTTAGAGAGTAATTAGTTTTATTTATCAACGATTTTAATTACTTTTGTGACATTGGCCCCAATTCCCGCAAAAATGGAGGAAGACGTAATTTTTTTTTAAATATAGTTTGAGAATCGTTAGAGAGAGATAGAGAGTTAAAAAAATCATTAAAGTGTTAATATTTTAATTAAAATTAAATTATTTCTGAGAACGCGTTTTACCCTAGGACCTGAGCAGGTTAAAATTAAGAAACGTGCCGCCTGGATAGGGGAGGGAAGAGAGGGGGGAAGGGTTCGTAGATCCCCCCACTCCCCCCTGCCGGAGGTACAAAGTTTTTTTTAAATGATTTTTAAATGTGACAAATCTCTTATATGCTGGGGCCACACCAACGGATTATCGCGGTAGACGTTAACCGTGGGTGTACTTCACCACGACTTACCTCGAGAATTTGTCAACGGCATTAACATTGGCATTTGACTGGCATTTGACTGATTGATAACTCTGGTGGCAGCATTTTAGGCGGATCAAAGAGATTTACCGCGAGAATTATTGCATTGAATGAAGCGGCCACACTTACTTTTCTCACTGTGCACCGTGAGCGCGAGTAGTACCGTGAGTAGTAGGTACTACCTACTGATACATGACATGATGCAGAGGAACGTTATAGTTATGAGTGGTAAAGTTGTGTATTTGATCAACGATCATTTCACAGTGATACCTGATAAGAATACGAAATATTGTTGGTAGTTTCAATTTGATTCGGTACTTATAGTGCATCATTTATGCTCAAAACACACAAAAGGTGGGTGCTTGTCGGGAGCTGGTCGGGTCGTTTTTAACCCACCGACCGAAAAAGAGGGGTGTTATAAGTTTAACGTGTGTGTCTGTATGTGACATCGTAGCTGCCAAACGGCTGAACCGATTCTGATATTTTTCATTTTGTTTGAAAGGTGACTTGATAGAATGTTCTTAGCTATGATTCAAGAAAATCGGTTCAGCCGTTTGAAGATTATCAGCTCTTTTCAAGTTGATGAATGGATGTGAGCATCTTCCATAGGTTACATCGACTCGAAAGGACATGTCCAAAAATGGTTTTTTATTATTCAATAATTCCAATATCAATAACCAGGATAAGTTAAATATATTTGGATAGACATCCCAAAAAGTAGTAGCTCTAACTGTATCATGCATTTTTAAGGATTACCAATTTTGAGAAAAATCGTTTTTTTAATTTATTTATTTATTCTAATCTTATGACACAGTAAAATACAAAATAGATACGACATAGTTAAAATATGAGTACAAAGGTACTGCTCATTTCTTAAGAAATACTTAATTAATTTAGTGTTAATTTACTCCTAAAACTTCCAAACTTTTCTAATTATCTAGGCTAATAAAGTGAACACACCCCAGAAAATAACAAACTTTTCATAATAATTGACACATGGTACTGTCATTACAGTCAATCAATCATTCTTTTTCAATTGCCATAATGAAAGAAAAAAAAAATATTTTGTTGTAAAGAATATGACAATGCAAACAAAAATTCTAATCAAGTTATTTACTTTAAGTACCATATTCTGAAATAAGATGAAATGGGATATTTTCAGTCAAAAATGTGTAGCATAATTCTTTTAGACCTCTCTTTAGATTATAGCTAATAAGAATCTATAAGTGCAAGAAGTGCATGTTTCAGCATAGTCCACAGGCTTAGCAGGAGTAAAATGATAATAGTACCTACTGATCAAGAACATTTTTTTAATTACGATGGAGAATTCCTGTTTTATGACGAAAATTATGATATTTAAAAACTGAATAATATGCTTTGAATGCAAGTCTTACAGATTTTTTATGAAATAAACCTTTTTTTTTTAGTTTTAAATAATGATTTATTGATTTTCTTCATTTTCAATGTCTTCTCTTATTAAAATACTGTCGAGAAACTGAGCAGGTGGAGATATATAATTTTCATGCCGGCCCATCCAAGATACCAGAAAATAATGTAATACACTCTATAACTATAGCGGTGTGAGTCCTCTGATCAAAGCTGTCTCATGTGATGACGAAATGCCTGGTATCTTCACTAACTTCTATACTCCATTTACAGTAGCATTAGACAGAAGTTAAAAAAGGTTATTTTTAATGTAGGTACACTTTGTAAAAAAAGTACAATAAACTTGTTACAGTTACAATTGACGCCAAATTAATTCAAATCTCTTCGTATACCAGCTGTCACACTTCATTGTAATCATTTTAACTATTTATCTTATGAAATTAAGAGGCTTTCATTTAAATATATTATTTCATTCCAATTTAAAATGAAAGTGTCAATGCTAAAAACCTAAAAGAAGCAGGAGTGAACAATACTGTGAACGTTTTTCGTTTCACTATAATTCTACCAAATCTAAAAGGTCACATAATCCCTTCATAAGCTGTGACAGCCGGGTGTTTTTAATTTTAACGGTTTATCTCGTCTGTGAAATTGACGTAAATGTTCTGTGATTGTCATGTCATTAATGTCATTCCCTTGTGAATAGTTGTGAATGCTACGCCTTGTGTTTTGTTATTGTCGAATTTTCGTGATTTAGTTGTTATTTGTTAGGTACTGTTTTTCCTATGTTCGATCTTAATGTCTCCCAAGAAAAATAGAAAGAAGCAAACTGTCATCAATATTTTTAAGCAATTTAAGGAGTCCTGGCCAGCAGGAACTCCTTGTTATAAGACTGAGATGATAAAGTAAACCGCAGAAGTTGCCGGTAAGGATGATTACTAAAATTATTACTATACAAATGTTCGAAAGTAACGTGCATTGTGATAAAACATTAGTATTAGTAGCAGTTAGTAGTGATGTGATGAGTCTCTGCCAGATTTCAAGAGAAGCAGTTTGTAAAGAAACATTAAAGTTTACATAAATCAAATGGAGCAGAAAAAGTGTACTCATAGACAAGCAAAAGATCGTCCTATGGAGACTAAAATATCTTCATTAAATAAAAAGGCTAAGGAATTAATGAAGAAAAATATATTATTCAGATGAGACTTTAAATGAAGGTACAGCACTTCTAATATTTCTTAACATTTTTTTATGCACCAAGCAGTGAATGCCCCTCGTGCATTCAGTAGTATTATGATTTAGAACAGTTAAATAAAAAAGTACAACATAATTTCATTAATTTGTTTTGTGAATATTGTATTTAAATTAATAACCTTTAATCATACATACAGGTCACACAACAACTGCCAGGGTTGCGGGTTAGTCCGAAAGGGATACCGGGACCTTGGCAACAGGCAACTGAAGGAACACGGGTGGGTTTTAGTCAGTAAAAGTCTGACACGCCCTTCCGCTCCACCCAGAGCGGGAGAAGTCATTGGATGATTTCCCACCCTCAAAACATGACACTACTATAAAGTTCTCAAAAGAAGCACATCTGGCAGGTCTATCCACTGGTTTAAAGAATACAACGGGAAAAGGAAGGCGGCGGCGGCGGTATCATTGTTCATATTGGTATGTACTTGATTTACTTTCTTTTGCTTTTAATACATTTTGTTGACTGTCCTCACCATTAACAAATGAACAACCATTGTCATTGACTATTAATTAAGTGATATTATTGTATTAGGAAGTAACACATGCCAAGCGAACTAAAAGTTATAAATGTTGTCGTGTATTATATTATATATAAGACCTATTTCTAGCAGTGAAATTGTATGGGTACGGAAAAATTGACTTGTAATTATTGTATTTCACAGGATCAACTGAAAGGTTTTTAACGGATGCTGCATTAATATTTGATACAAAGAAAGGTGATGGAGATTACCAAATTCCTTTATTCTTAATTAAAACTTAAATGACCATGTGATTGGTTGTTACATTTATTCGTTTTGTTGTAATGTATGAAGATGCAATAAAGAATGATTCAAAATAAAATGACTTTGATTTCGTTTATCTAATTATTTAGTAGACTGTCTTAGATTTATCTAAAAAAGTTATAAATTAACTTTGAAATAAAAGGTTTTGCATTCCTGCTTCTACAAGCCTCTTTTTTCTAATGCTATAATAAAATAAATGGAGTATAGGTACAGTAAAAGTACCGTTCGGCTGAATATGTTGCCCATAATAAGAGCGAGCCTGACGCGTTCTCAGAAATAATTTAATATCAATTAAAATATTAACTCTCTAATGTTTTTTTTTAACTCTCTATCTCTCTCTAACGATTCTCAAATTATAAAAATAAAAAAATTACATCTACCTCAATTTTTGCGGGAATGGGGGCCAATTTCACAAAAGTAATTAAAATCGTTGATAAATAAAACTAATTACTCTCTAACGATTTTTCTTTTCTCTCTTACTCTCTCTAACGATCCTCTAACGATTAGTATTAACAAAAGTTGAGAATAATTATATCGGGGGCAAAATTCACAGAGGTAGGCTAACGTCACGCTCTTAGAAATTATTTAATATCAAATAAAATATTAACTCTCTAACGATTTTGTGTAACTCTCAATCTCTCTCTAACGATTCGCAAACGATTTAAAAAATAAAATTACGTCTAAGTCCATTTTTGCGGGAAGGGGGGCCAACTTCACACGAAAAATTAAAATTGTTTTTACATAAAAACTAATTACTCTCTAACGATTTTTCTTTTCTCTCTAACCCTCTCTAACGATTCTCTAACGATGAGCATTAACAAAAGTTCATAATAATGAAATCGTTCGGCTAAATTCACGGAGGTGTGTTGTTTTCCCTTGACTTGACTTGTCTTTCTGACAGTGTCAGATGGTGATGCGGCTAAATTTTGTTTATCTCGTTACTGCAGTGTATAAAATAAAAACTCGATTTCATTTTCTCTCAAGGTACCAAAATACTATGTTGTGTAGAGTCAAAGAGTTTTAATAAGAGTGATACTTTCACTCTATGTACTGTGGGTTAATGATTTCTGTTGATAACTTGTAATTTGTCATTAAAATCATCATCGTATCATCATTGATTATCAGATTGAGAGTGGAATGTGGAGAAAGCGCTTTTTACAAAGTCGATCAAAGCCAATCTTACCCGAATGTCACTGACTTAAACCCCGTACCAATACGGAACGGTTGTTGTATTTTGGATCGGGTTATGATTCTTTTCTCTGTTTTTTTTGTGTGCGTTTCAAGCGTGCGAAGCTGTTGGACACCTCCCTCTAGTCGGCCCTCTACTCAATTCACGTTGAATCTAAGGTAGTTCCTTAGATTCAACTTGAATTGAGTACTTGAATTACATAATCGGAACAATCGAGTGCCTGACCGTTAGTGACTAAGTACATCACTAGAGTCAAACTGACAAGCAATCAAAAACTATAATTTTTTATACTTAATGGCTAGGATAGTCGTTCGAAAATAGCAATAACTTTGGTATTTTTCAAGATTATTTTCATAAGTATCTAAAAGGGTCTCCAGTGTCATAATCGTGTTAAATAAGATATTTTGTTAAGAAACATAGTTTTTTTTAGAATTCTCTTGATCATTATAAACTGTTATTCAATTAATTTAATCTAATTCTTTAAAACCGTAAAACCGGTAACATTGCGAAAAAGTATTTCCGAACGTTTGTTTATAATATGGCGTACCGGTCAACGGTTACGTAGCAGGTCTGAAGTTGATACATTGTAGGTCAGACGGAAATGCTCATGGTACAAATAGAAAACCTGTCAGGTTAGCCTGCTAAGTTGACCTGTCATGTACTTGGCAAGTATTTTAAAAGTTGATGGTAGGGCCCCTGTACGACTACGCACACATTTTCATTGACATGACATTTGCTTGACGCGATAGTACTATCTATTGAATATATATGATATATGATTTGGATGTGTTCCGTAATACCAAAAATGATGAATGGAAACTTAATGTTTTTCTATTTTTTTTTTTCTTTAATTTGTAACTTGATAATATAAGCTTTGTTCCTGCAGAAACAATATTACAAATATTCTTGTTAATAATACAGAAGAAACAATATGAAAACATGTAATTTACCCTGTAAAAATGTGCGAAATTCAATTCGTTTAATTCACCAGTGCAAACGCGCGGTTATTATCAAACAAAACAAATCAGAAGTAGGTAGTTCTACGCAAGGAAGAGTAGTTATTTTAAGCGATGCAGGTAGAGTGCATTTCAACGGTTGTAGCATGTCTCAAACCAACAAAAAAAAGGAAGACGGAGCACTGCGAACATCAAACGTAAAGCCACCTTTTTATTGAAATAGAAAGAAATAAAAAAATAAAATAATATTGTATGGGTAGGATAATAATAATAACTAAATAATACTACACAAGAAGGCATAATTCTATTTTTTTTATTGATGTTTACTAGACGACGACTCGTGACGTACTAGGAGCGATGAGCATCGTTTTAGTGTAGGTGTGTGCGTGAGCCTGTGCGTTTACTTGCAGGAGCATAGTTTTGTGGCTTCACTTTTGATGTTAGCAGCGCTCCGTCAACCCTTTTTTGTTGATCTGAGACATGAGAGATTATTATATGTATATTTTATTGTAATACATATAATTTAGATTTTTATTACTGATCGCAAGGATAGTCTACTTGGACTTTCCTTGCGATCAGTAATAAATTTACTATAGTAGATATATATAAATTTTTTTCACTAGCAGAAGCTGCGGGGCGGATCGCTAATCTATCAAATAAAACAGGCTTTTCCTTATTTATATATTTATTTATTATATGTTTGGAAGAAAAAGAGACGTTGCGCCGACACCAAATACATTTGGGCAATAGAATGATGATGATGATTATTATTTATTTATTATAAACGGCTCGCCAAATGTTCAGCAAATTTGTCCCTTATATGCATTGGCATAAGAGCACTTCGCCTAGCGACTGCCGATAGTGACCGCAAAGCACTATCTGCCTGTCCTTCATTTCTCCACGTACCCAGAACTTCTTCTCCATTTACAATTGAGTCCACCATTCCAGGTGGCATGAAGAAACTGTTTGACGTTCTACTTTTTCTTAAAAAGTTATGCAGCATGACACCAAATACGTTCTCAACTATAATCCGGGCTCTTGACAATTGTCTGTTAAAATTTCTTTTAACACTTCCTTCTTGATGGTCACCAGGGTACGGTTTCATGATATTCATGTGTAGTGGAAATGCATTATCTGCCACAAATACATAAGGCATGGCATAGTCACCACAACCGGCCAGTGTTGAATGAGTTGGTAAATTAAGATCATTATTTGCAAGTTTCTCAAATAATTAACTATTTCTGAAGACACCTCCGTCACTAATTCTTCCTTGGCAACCGACATCAGCAAACAAAAATCGGTACTTTCTGTCCACTAAAGCCAAGAGGACAATACTGAATGTATGCTTGTAATTGAAGTATTCACTTCCACTGTGTATTGGTGATAAAGTAACGACATGCTTTCCATCCATAGCAGCTAAGCAATGCGGAAAAGTATCATGGAAGTCAGCTTCTTTTTCCAACCACTCTTGTTCATTAGCAGGCATCTGAAATTTTATTTTTTCAGGTTAATGACATAAATGGGACACAGATCATATCTGATACTGAGGATCGCAAAGAACAAAGAGCTAACTCAAGAGTCGGAAAAAAACAAAGAAGAGACGATCTACCTCCAGACATTATAGTTGCTAAGGCGCAGATGCAAGAAGCTTTTCAGCACATTAAAAATAGCCCGAATGATGAATATGAAATATTCGGAAAATTAATAGCAAGTAAAATAAGAAAGCTAACCAATTATAACACGCGAGAAGTCGTCATGAATGATATACATAATTTAATTTTCCGAGCATGCCTAAATGATCGACTTGAACAACAATCCGTAACTCAATCATTGAACCCATCTCCAAATTCATCCATTTTGCAATCACCACATCAACAAACATACCGATCACCTCCAGGTCCATCCGCGCGTCAATCACCACATCTCACTTACCAGCCGTCTCCAAATTCCTCCATATCACAATCACCAGATCATCAAACAAACCGATCACCTTCAGGCCCAACCACGCGTGAATCACCACATACCACTTACCAGCCGTCTCCAAATTCATCCATATCCCAATCACCACATCATCAAACATACCAATCCACTCCAGGTCCATCCGCGCGTCAAACGCCACATCTCTCTTACCAACCGTCTCCGAATCCATCCATATCCCAATCACCACATCATCAAACATACCAATCCACTCCAGGTTCATCCGCGCGTCAAACGCCACATCTCTCTTACCAGCCGTCTCCGAATCCATCCATATCCCAATCACCACATCATCGAACATACCAATCCACTCCAGGTTCATCCGCGCGTCAAACGCCACATCTCTCTTACCAGCCGTCTCCGAATCCATCCATATCCCAATCACCACATCATCGAACATACCAATCCACTCCAGGTTCATCCGCGCGTCAAACGCCACATCTCTCTTACCAGCCGTCTCCGAATCCATCCATATCCCAATCACCACATCATCGAACATACCAATCCACTCCAGGTTCATCCGCGCGTCAAACGCCACATCTCTCTTACCAACCGTCTCCGAATCCATCCATATCCCAATCACCACATCATCGAACATACCAATCCACTCCAGGTTCATCCGCGCGTCAAACGCCACATCTCTCTTACCAGCCGTCTCCGAATCCATCCATATCCCAATCACCACATCATCGAACATACCAATCCACTCCAGCAATGCTATTCTCTAAGGATACAGCCTTGTGGTGCAGCGCTGCCGCAGCGGTGAAAAACAATTTAGTATTCTCTAAGCTGCGTAAAGCTACACTAGCGCTCAAGGCTGTGACGGCCGTGAGTTAAAACTACCCAACGTAGGCCGACGGAGGGCAAATTTGACAGTTCTTCATACATTTTGGTATTCCCTAAAAAAAAACAGCGACGAGGACGCTTACAGCCTCGCCCACAGCCTCGCTTAGAACTGTCAAATCCAAAAGCTACAATAATCGTGCGTAATCATGAGTGTCGTGACAAAAATAACAAACTGAACCTATTCTAATTAGATCTTTCGATTCTTATAAATATCTACTTATTTGAAAAAATGGCAGCTCGGTTAATTATAAAGCTACATTTATTAGAAGAAGCTAAGAAATCTGATGATTTGAAGAAAGCTCGACAGGCGAAACAAATAAGAAAGTTTAAAACAATATCCCGTGATACGGAGTTTATCCATATTTACAGGCTCTCTGAGGATTTAATTAATATATTATTAGATGACTTAACTCCGTTTATGCGTCCGCGAGTTCGTTCCAGTGGTTTAACCAAGAGGCTAAAGGTTTGTTTACTGCTATGTTTCTTGAGATAAATATGATCGGTACCACACACCAACGAAAGCTTATTGAATTCCTTATGTTCCAGATATTATGTACACTATCATTTTTGGCTAATGGAAGTTACCAAAAAATCATTGGAAAGAACGTAGACACGTACATATCTCAGACTTCTGCCTCTAGGGCAATACACGAAGTTGTTGATGCTCTTAATAATAAGAGCATCATTAGTAAATATATTAGATTTCCGCAAAACCACAATGATCGACATGTGCTCAAGTCAAGGCAAGTACCTACCTATCTAAATTACTTACATTTTCTTGTTAGTCTTTTAACAAGCACTAAGTACATTTGTTTGAAATTTGAATGCTGATTACTTACAGGTTTTATGAGAAATTCAATATTCCAGGGGTGCTAGGATGTGTTGATGGCACCCTGATTTCCATGATACGTCCTAAGGAACATGAGGAGAGGTACTATTGCCGAAAAGGCTATCATGCCAGGAACGTTTTAATTGTAGGTAAACTGTTGGCCCTTTTTAATTAAAATAAAAGAATCTGGTTAATTCATAAACTTATTTCAGATTAATGATGCTGACCTGAACATTTTGCATGTGGATGTGACTTTTGGGGGTGCAACACATGACAGTTTTTGTTTTTTCGAACACTAGAGTAAAGGAGCATTTGGAAAATTTAAATAATAATGGAGAAAAAGTGTACTTACTTGGTAGGTTATTATTTACAATACAATGATAATTGATAACACAAAAGTCAAGATTGCACTTAATTCCAGCTTCATTCATTGATTTCAGGTGATTCAGGATATCCTCAAAGGCCTTATTTAATGACTCCCTTTAGTAATCCAGAAACTGAGACTCCAGAGAGCTATTATAACAATTTACACAGCAGTGCACGGAACAGTGTGGAGAGGACCATAGGAGTACTGAAAGGACGGTTCAGATGTCTATTAGTTCACAGGGTATTACATTATGATCCTATAACGGTGGGAAAAATTGTGATAGCTTGCTGTGTTTTACACAACATGTGTAATAGAGCCGGGCTACCAGCTCCTAAGTTAGACCAATGTGACTTAGATGAAGAATCTAGATTACTTGGAATCCTAACACATCAGGCTCCAACACATGATGATTTAGTGAGTGGGCAGATAAGTAGGCGAGATTTAGTTAATCAATTATGGCGAGCACGTCATATCTAAATTTCATATGCTTTCCTTTCTTTCCAGACAGACAACATGTTTAGATAGGATTATACTCACCATAATTGATTAGATAATCTTGACATTTAAATTTTTAATATGAGTATAATTTGTGTATGTTAAGTATAAGTGCATAGTGTCATGTCATATATTTAAGGTGTGTTTAAGATAGGTATATTATTTTATGAAAAATTATTATACCTTAGGTAGGTATGTATTTATACCATTTTCTCTATTTTTACTAAATTATAAAATGTGCATGCAGTATGGGGGAGTGAGAAATTAAATAGATACCTACACAATAATGTATTTCTTTTTATTTCCCATTAAAACAATCAATCAAATCAAAAGTCATTTATAACATTATCATAAACTTAAAATCTAAACTTAGATTAAAATTCATCCATGTTTCGGGGATTCCCTCTTATGATGGATGCACATAAATCCTGCAGTGCTTGGGTCTGCCTTAACCATGACTCACTTATTCCTTTGAAAGTCTCTAACATCCTCTGCTGGTTCTCAATAAGGAGTCTTTCATTTTCCAAACGCCTCTCTTCAACAGCGACAAAACGTTCAGTCAGGCTCGCCATTTGTGACTGCCTTTGAGAAGGTGGTGAGCGCTGGATCAGACGGCGTCGTGCTGTTCGACGCGTACGAGGTGCTATGAACAGAAAAAATGCAACAAATTAAGAAACTAGAAGTATAGGCCACTATGTAAGTAGGTATAACAGCAACACATAACTCTCTCTGGAGGAATAGATATTATAATGTAGACAATGTAGTATACATGTTGATTGAATAAGGGCTGCTGTAGAAAAACCTACAGGAAATCCCAACAAATTGGCAGAATCAAAAGTCACCGACAAGTGAGACAACTACATGGTGCTTTTTACACTAAACCAATAATTTAACCAAATTATAATTAAGTTAACCTTACATGAAGAGGCGATTGGGGCATTACTCCTATGAGGCACTGCAGGTGATGATCTAGCCTCAAACTGTAATTTGAAAAAAAAGTTATCTAAATGTCCATTATAACATAAGTATTGTAAGACTTTCATTTAAAACCTCACCACTTGTTCCGTGTTAGGCTGGTTTTGGATTGGTATATTGTCCCTATACCATGATGGGCCTGGTTGTACATCCTGCAAATATATTTATATTTTAATCAGCGTCATCAGCCTTATTTTGAAATTAACATCACAATGTATAGATAATAATATATATTTTATAAAATTAACTTACTGTTAGTGAAGTTGTGGTTGGTTCAGTCTGTTCTACAGGGAGCACATGACTCTACAAAATTAAATTTGAAAAATTATAATTTCCCATTAAACTGTTTTCATAATGATGTAAGTAATTTAAAACTAGTAATACCTGAAGTATACTCTCTGATACTGGTGTTTCATTTACCTCCTCTGTAATATCTTGGATACTCTGCAAAATAATTTTGACTTATTAATACTTTGGGAAGTAAAATAGGCACTTATGTGTAGAATAATATTTCAATAAACATACCAAGAGCACATCATCTGATACTTCAGCATTTGGCACGTCAGGAGCCAAATTAAAATTAGGCCCAGGTTCACTAGCAGGCTAAAAATTAAATTATTGAAAATTAGATTGATACATTACTTACTAAATATTTTACTTCAATAAATAAAATTAAAACAAGCATAACTAAAAAAGCATTAATACATGAAGGTCAATTTCCAGCTCCCTATCACCAGTAGAAAAGCTTTCGCCACCCATTATTGCAACTATTCTTTCTTCAATTGCAGAGAGAACCCCTTCCTCTAGTTCACCACCACCTGTTCGTTGCCTAGCCATCCGTATTTGACTAGCTTTTTTTCTTACCGCTGACTTCTTATCCTTCCAATACTAAAAACAAATATCCAATGACTAAATATCTCGATTTCGCATAATCATAACATAATAATTATTGCCAATGTATTACTTATTATGTACTGGATATTTAACTTTGTTCCTGACAGTCAAAGTATGAAGATTAATATATGCAAGCTGACGAAGCACACCAGAAATGCAACACGTTATATTATTCATTACATGCAGTTAACAAACCTTTGACCATTGTTTCCAACTTTTAATGCAGCCACTTCCATCACTGTTTAGCTTGGTAGCTACTTCCTGCCATGCTGCATGTGTGCGGTCTCGAGCATGTGATGTCCGAGGGTGCCCTGTGGCAAGCCAACGTCGCTCTTCCAAACTCTCGATTAGCATCTCTACTTGTACACGGGATGGGACCGTACTTCTTGGCATGGTTAACCGCTTAGAAACTGACACAGCACTATATAATTGGTCACAGAACTAAGCACTCGCTAATACAATAATTATTAAACAATCGTATGCACCTCAAAGTTTTGAAACTATAAATTCAAGTAGTTTTTGCAGCGTTCAGTGTCGTTCGTTTGTGATTGTTTGTTGTGTAGGTAGGTACTTGAAACTACTTGACTTGTGTTTATTTTTTTATTCATCGTCGCGCGTTGCTCGAAATAGGCAAAGATATCGTCATTCAACCTTAAAATGTATAATAATTTGCAATTAACTCTCAAAATTATGATATTTGTATATAGTTTTACTCTATTACTTAAAATAATTATAGATAGTCCTTTAATATATAAATTAAACCCATAAAACTCTCAGTCGAGAATGATCGATTATAATTTAAAGCATTTGTTTCAAGCCCTTAATTCGTCGACGAAACAGCGACGGGAGGGAACAGCCTAGGGTTCGTCGACGACCACAACTACGTTAGTGAATACAGTTTGAATCAGTGCTACACGCTCGGTCGATCTCAAGGCTGTCTCGACGACGAGCTCGTCGTAGCTTACAGCCATGAAATTGTCTTTTAGAGAATAGCACTGCAGGTTCATCCGCGCGTCAAACGCCACATCTCTCTTACCAACCGTCTCCGAATCCATCCATATCCCAATCACCACATCATCAAACATACCAATCCACTCCAGGTTCATCCGCGCGTCAAACGCCACATCTCTCTTACCAACCGTCTCCGAATCCATCCATATCCCAATCACCACATCATCGAACATACCAATCCACTCCAGGTTCATCCGCGCGTCAAACGCCACATCTCTCTTACCAGCCGTCTCCGAATCCATCCATATCCCAATCACCACATCATCAAACATACCAATCCACTCCAGGTTCATCCGCGCGTCAAACGCCACATCTCTCTTACCAACCGTCTCCGAATCCATCCATATCCCAATCACCACATCATCGAACATACCAATCCACTCCAGGTTCATCCGCGCGTCAAACGCCACATCTCTCTTACCAGCCGTCTCCGAATCCATCCATATCCCAATCACCACATCATCGAACATACCAATCCACTCCAGGTTCATCCGCGCGTCAAACGCCACATCTCTCTTACCAGCCGTCTCCGAATCCATCCATATCCCAATCACCACATCATCAAACATACCAATCCACTCCAGGTTTATCCACACGTCAAACACCAAATCTTGAAACATACCAGTCATGCTTAGAATTACCTCTCAACTCAGACGACTCCTTTCTTAATTTGTTTTATTTTCTCCGGCAAATAACATGGTTAGTGACTAGCGCTTACCTTTCATCCGTATCTCCATCGTTTTGTTTTAAAAGCATACCTCGTTAAATTCCGCTTCCACTTTCGCCAAATGTTTGGCTGACTTACTTATGTACATAAATACCACCGTATTGTGTCAATGACAATACAACCCATACGAGAAACAACTGATACGAGTTGAAAAACCGTCCGTGAACAGTCCGTCGCGATCGGCTGCTTGCAGCGTATTGTGCGTCGAAATGCACGGATTAATTAATTGGTTTGAACGAGGAAGTCTGGCATCGTTTCAAAACAGGTTTTTTTGCGACAAAAACATGCGTCCGTCTCATGTCCTTTCGGTTTGTTTTTTTACTTTATTTTAATTTATTTTTTTCGTTATTATTATTATCTAACACTAATTTATTTATTTGTTATTATGTATGTATACACACACGCTATATTTTTCGTCTGTCACCTCACACCTCAGGTCCAGTTGAAAACCAGCGTCAGGCACTAGCTGTCTGGCATTTTTGCTGAACTGGGCCTATTTAGCGCAGCCGCGAGGCACACTTGTTTTTTCTTTTTTTTCTCTAGGTACCTACACTTTGAAATTGTTTCTTTTATTTTTATTTTTTTTATTCGTTTACATGTAGTTGCAGTGTGTTGTGTGCCCTGACTGTGCTAAATAAATGCATTTTCTTTCTTCTTCTTCTTTCTTTAATTCGACTGAACAGACTTTCCAAGTATTACCAGCGTCTCAGATTATTATACCGCAATCAGGTGAAGTATGCCTACTTGTAAATGAGAATGATGTGAATGAATGACATCAACTTTTTTAGGGGTAGTAATAGTATTTTCATTTATTTGCTAAATATTGTACGGTGGTACGGAACGCGTATTGCCAGACTGTATATTACCACAGACATCCATAGCTGCTGGACCGCTTGGTGCTCGTTACACTAAAAAGCAAAATGTATTTCAACACAGACATTCTCTATATTAGTATACATTATGCTCGTCATTTCTAAAGCAAACTACGTATGAGTGCAGAGCGAAGGATTTGGCATGGTAGTGAAACACATAATATATAAAAAATAGAACACATTTGTAACGGAACAGAACAAAATAAAATAATGAAAATATTGTAATAAAACATTGTTTTTCACTATTTTATTTTGTTATTTGTATTTTGTGTTTCACGAACTGTGTCCAAATAAACGTTATTCATTCATGCATTCGTTTATTATTTAAAAATAAATTAAATTGGTTCAGAAATGAGTTTTTCAAAATAACTTCTGTAATAATCCAAATACTGTGTTTTTTCGCATTGTGTTGTACTAACAAAATTCTGTAATCACCTTAGGCGGGTAGCACACATCTGCCGCGAAACCAAAGGAAGAAACCACAGTAGTTCAATTGAACTGACTCGCGTCTTTTCCGCTGCTAGATATCGATTCGAAAATTCCAGTCGTTTAACAGTAGGATTTCGCTTTATGATCCAGTTAGTGTTAGTAAATTTAGAGAAATCATATAAAACAGTTATTCTGTTCACAAGGTGAATTATTTTCTAATCCTAGCAGTTTGCACTGAATCGTTGCACTAAAGTTCTCATTGACCATAAAATTGCTTTGTAGGATACTGAATTCCACACAATGTACTACCAAAAAAGTCGTAAAACATAATGTCATAATACTTTAGGTTGTCTTCAATCATAATGCAATACAAAAGTAGCTAAATTATGCAAATTATCGTAAGTATTATTAATAGACTGATAACGACACGTTTTTCACGATTTTGACACGTTTGAACTGCGTAACTAGGTCACGGTCACTGGCGAAGGGAACAGCGGCGCCGGAGCGGGGTTGGTAAGTGAGTGCATCGAGTGCATCACAGAAGAGTAAGAGAGATATCCTATTGTCTGTAGTCGCATGTATTATGCTAAGAACTATCGATGTCATTCTAAGTACCGCAGCAGACTAACAAGTAATTGTGGCTGTCTGTAGTCGTATGTATTTTGCTCCAATATTGTAACACAAAGTGTATTTCAACACAGACATTGTCTGTGCTGGTATGTACTATGCTCTTCATTCATTAAAGCAAACAATCTGCGAGCACAGAGCAACCTGTGTCTGTGGTAATATACAGTTTGGCAATACGCGTACGGAACCCTTCGTGTGAGAGTCCGATTCGCACTTATCCGGTTTATTAAAATTCCGTGGTGCTTGTTTGTTACATAAAACAGAACATAATAAAACTTATTTAAAATTAACTTTTTTTTTACCTTAATCTCGTCCTTCAAAACGATCAAGATGGCTGCGCATACTTCATGCACAATTTTAGAAATTAGTTGGTGAGAAGTTTTGAAAAAATAATGGAGGCTTCTAAAATTATCTCCTGTAGCCAAATAACGTAATGTAATTGCCAATCTCAATTTTGCTGGAATCGCCTTCCTGAATGTTGTATCTTGTTTCGTTATGTAAGGTGCTAGCTTCTGTAGCAGTATTTCAAAATCAGACGTAGTCATACGGACAAAATTAAAAAATTGTTGAGGCTCAGCTGATAATTCTGTAAACATTTTATCCACGAAATGTCTGAAAATAGATATAATATTATAACTATAGTAACGCTCGTTGGGTAGCGAGTTTAGTGTTCTATCAGAAAATAAAGAAAGAAAGAAAGAAAAATAGGTTTATTTATCACAGATACACGTGCATAAAAAGAGATATCAGCAATGTAAACATTAGAATCAGCAATACAACTCTCTGAGTTCATGAAAGTGCATTGAATGACTATTTCATGAAATCATGACATTTGGCACTTCCATGAACTTATACAGTTGTATTGCTGATTCTAATGTTTATAATTCTGTAAACCCATATTTGTTACGGGCGCAAATAATATTTAGATCAACATACAACCTGACACTGACCTGCAAATTGCAAAAAACGTAAGAAAATTTGAATTTCGCGGGTTACCCTGGCGCATCCCCCTTAAGTGGTACTTACATTGTCCGATTTCTGTGTATATATAATAACCACCGTCTCCTTTTATTTCTCTTCTTTTTTATTTTATTACAATAATATAGGTGTAATAAATAATTATTTGCCGACATGTAATACAGAGCAACCGCGTCTTCCATTTTATTTTTCCGCGTCTAGTCCGCCTGAGTTACCGCTACGTTTTAACTAGGAAGCTCTTTCGAGTTCGCCAGAATGATTCGCGAAGTCACGAATTGTGTGTGTAGCCGTAGCATAATGCTACGGCTACATATGTCGTGCGAAGATTAGAAAGAATTCAGCGCAAGTTTTTAAAAACAATGCAGTTTAAATGTCACTTGGAGCGTCTGACGTATGAGGAGTCGTTCGGAAATTTAAATTACTACCACTATACTCAAGGCGTCTGTTACTCCAAACCATGATGCTCCGTGGACTGCTACACAACAAGTTTGATTGCCCAGAACTTGTGAATAATATATTTTACATCGTGCCCAGAGGCTATAGACAAAATCCCTTTTCTGTAAGCGTTAACGCCAACGGAAAGATCAAATTGTATGGAGTTGACATTGGCTTTAGAGATGTCACATGACTGCTGCTGTATACTCGATACAATTTGATCTTTCCGTTGGCGTTAACGCTTACAGAAAAAGGATTTTGTCTAGGCCCCCAGAGGCTATAGACAAAATCCCTTTTCTGTAAGCGTTAACGCCAACGGAAAGATCAAATTGTATGGAGTTGACATTAGCTTTAGAGATGTCACATGACTGCTGCTGTCAACTCCATACAATTTGATCTTTCCGTTGGCGTTAACGCTTACAGAAAAGGGATTTTGTCTAGGCCCCCAGAACTGTAATAAGACGAGAGGTACGCGCTTACCCGCTCTTTGCTACAACCACTAGTCGTACAAATGCGGGTGAACGGGCGCCCCTCCTCAGATTAGTCAAAATTTACAACGAACACTTTGTTAAAATAGACATATTTACCATAACTCATAATGTTTTTAAAAAAGAATTAGTTAACACACTTAGCACCTAATAATAATCTTCTATATTAATAAAATTAGCCTTATTGTTAATCCATATAGTACTGTAAGTAAGAAAATTACATAAATAGTAATATGTGGAAACGTTGCTGATTGTACATTAACCTAATTTATTGTATACTTAGATGTAAGACAAAATGTACAATTGTTTGTTTTTCCCTAATAAAATAAAATAAAATAAAACCCTGGAAAAACCGCGATAAAAAATCAGCTGTTCCCTACATTTTGATAAGCTATGTGAACATAAATGTAGGGAACAGCTGATTTTCTTTTCGCGATTTCAGTGTTGGTCTCATAGTAAAAGTTGTTCATGATGATGAGTAGGTACAATCACCCCTTAAGAAATTTCGTGTAACAAAAGACACATACACCTTATATAATTAAGAGATTAAAAACTTAATAATGTGTTATGTGATTACGACACAGTCTCGTCGCAAGCGCAACTCTGTGGTTCTGGATCTGATGATGGGTAAAGTAGCTAGGTAAATTTTATTGGTTTTAATTAATTTGTAGACGGCGCGGTATGTCTTCTTCATCCATTTATCTCTATCAGCCATTATCTCAGTATTCACACCCTTCCTACTCATCATTTGTCACTCAACGCAATCACAGTTTTTGGAAGAAAATATGCAAAAACAAACTCTAGACTAAAGCAGCATTGCGGGAAAGTCCGAAAGGGATATCGGGGACCTTGGCAACAGGCAACTGAAGGAACACGGGTGGGTTTTAGTCAGTAAAGTTAACTCATAAATTATAACACTGTAGTTTCAAACAATTGTTTACTTTAGTAGACACTGTTAAAAAAATCAAGTAATAAAAACTAAAACCCAACTACGACTTAAAAGGTATAAACAAGACACCACAGACTGACAAATTCGTGTTAGGGAATAAATCGAACAGATTACGTGTGACTCCGGATTTTTAATTTGTCTGTCTGTGGTGTCTTGTTTATACCTTTTTAGTCGTAGTTGGGTTTTAGTTTTTATTACTTTAATTTTATTAATTGTAACAGGCTGGACAACTAACTCTATTCTGTAAAAATCTCACTGTAAAACTTCGGTGAAGTGATCTGTCATTCCACTTAATGCTAGGGATGCTACTCTGACAGCTTACTTCACCTAAGTGTTATGTTTACAGAACAGACGGTCTACTGTGTAAAAATCTCACGGTGTAAATTTAGGTGAAGTGTGCTTGAAGTGAACTGACGCTAGGGAATTGACAGCTCACTCACTTCAAACTCACTTCAGCTAAGTTTCCACGATGAGATTTTTACAGAATAGCATTATAGTTCTAGGTACTTATAGAAAGGTGTCGAGGGTGCGTGCGAATGTACGAGTATCTTCTAGTAACTAATGGTAGTGGAAGAAACCGTAGGGTTTTAGTCGGTGGGAGTACGACATAACCCTCCGATCACCCCAGACGGAGGGCATCCATGAGGAGTTCCAGGAGAAAAAAAAGTGTGTGGAAAGGTAAATACTCTTGACTATATTAAACACCAAAGATAAATATATAATTATTATTCTTTTATTTCATTTCATACATATAAATTATATTTTTAAATATTAGAATAAAAAAAATATATAAAACATTTAAAAATATAAAAAATAGTAGCCCACCGGTATCGGGAACAGGGTCCAAGCTACCGGCGGTCAGGGCTCCAGAGAGAGGAACCTCCTAACAATGCAAGCCGTGTCCAGGAGTACAGCTCTCTGAATCAAGCCCTTAACCCAGCTGCCCAACGAGAGCCTCCTTAGGTGTTGGTCGAGGCTCTTGGCAATTAAGCCATTGGCTGATACGACTATCGGCACAATGATCGCAGAGTTCACATCCCACATGTCGACAACCTCGTGAGCCAAGTCAAGATACTTGATTTGTTTATCTTTCTCGGCCTTTACGAGGTTCCCGTCATGCGGGACCGTTATGTCAATAATCATTGCGCGCCGCTCTGTTCGATCCACCACCACTATATCAGGCTTATTGGCCATTATTAATATATATATGGCCATATTGGACAATAGTCCTGTCAGTGATGATGGATCGATCCCAGTACAATGTGATATTTCCATTTTCGAGAACTGGGTCGGGCACGTACCTGTAGTACGGCACTTCCGATTCCACTAGGCTGTATTTCAGAGCAAGTTGCTGATGGATAATCCTGGCTACAAGGTTGTGTCTATGCAAGTATTCTCCGTTAGCAAGATGAGAACACCCGGAGATAATGTGACGGATTGATTCTCCCGGTCGGTGGCATGCCCGACAGATGTCAACCGTGCCGTCCTTCACAATAAATCTCCGGTAATTGTTCGTCATGATAACTTCATCCATAATTGCACAAACAAAACCTTCGGTTTCCCCAAAGAGGTCACCGAAACGCAGCCAGGCTACGGACGCTAATAAATCTACATCGGGTCCATGCAGGGCCCGGTAAAAGCGTCCGTGAAGCTCCTTACTCTGCCATACCTCCTTGCGATCGTTAGTGTCAAGCACTACAGGCTTGCGCCAGTTCTCTTTCGCCAAGGAGAGCGGGGTGAGGCCCTTGTCCACCGCGACCACATGTCGATGCATTCCCACGTCGGCTTCTAGGAAATATTCCCTGAGACTGCATATCTCGCGATTGTGGAGGGTCTTAGCGTTTAAAAAGCCTCGACCTCCACACTTTCGCGGGATATACAGTCTCATGACCGATGACCGTGGGTGATGCATTCGGTATGCAGTCAGCAGCGTACGGACCCTCCTATCCAGGGCGTCAAGTTCGGTCTGAGTCCATTTGAGTATGCCGAAAGAGTACATCAGAACCGGCATGACCCAACCGTTGAAAGCGCGCACCTTGTTTCCGCCTGAAAGAAGACTATTAAATACTTTCTTCAGGCGGCAAAAGAAGCGCTCCTTCCAACGATTGCTTCATGTCAGTAACATTGATGCCTAACGCTTCCGACATACCCAAATACTTATAGGTTTCGGATGCGGAGAGGGCTCTTAGGTATATGGAATCCGAGAGTTGGGTTCCCGCGGATTCCACAATCTCCCCTCGCTTTACATGCATGACCGCACATTTGTCCACACCAAATTCCATCCTGATGGCTCTACTGAAAGTTTCTGTTACTTTCAGTAGCTCCATCAGTTGTAAATTGTTGGGGGCAAAGAGTTTTAGGTCATCCATGTAGAGGAGGTGAGATATAACCTGTCCACCTCTCCTCAGCCGATAGCCTAGACCTGAGTCCTCCAGCAGTGTGCTTAGAGGATTCAGGGCTAAGCTGAACCAGAGTGGGCTCAAACTATCGCCCTGAAATATGCCTCGCTCGATCCTTATCGGCTCGCTGTTCCTCTGGATATTTCGACATCCTGGGTAGTAAAGGACAGTCCTCCATTGCCCCATACATGACATCAGGAAGGTGCGCAGAGTTACATCTACTTTATACAACTCCAGCACCCTCATGAGCCATGTATGTGGCACCGAGTCATAGGCCTTCTTATAATCTATCCAGCATGTCGACAGATCCTTTCGGGAACGACGAACCTGTTGGCTAATGGCCATATCAATGAGGAGTCGCTCCTTAGTACCACGGGACCCGTTCCTACATCCCTTTTGAGAGGCAGACATGATGGAGTTCGTGTCTACATGTTTGTTCATTTTAGCTCTCAAAATGGATGTAAGAACTTTATAGACCGTCGGTAAACATGTGATCGGCCTATAGTTTTTGGGTTCCGCGGTGCTACCAGATTTGTGGAGCAGGTGGGTAATTCCTGTTGTTAGGAACTGGGGTAGCGAACCAGACTCCAATGCAGTCTGGTACTGAGCCGCCAAGCGAGCGTGCGACCTTGTAAACCATTTTATCCAAAAGTTGTGCAGCCCGTCCGGCCCTGGAGACTTCCAGTTAGGCAACGGGCGGACTGCACGAGCCACATCTTGGGGGCAGATGGTAATAGCCCCCATTTCTGGTATAGGATCGCAGGCTCACTCGACTTCCCGAGTCCAGTCCCCTTCAGTGTGACTGACAGGCACCGACCAGATACTTCGCCAGAAAGAGCACATGGCATCATCATCCGGCAGGCGCGTGTCAGCCACACCTTGGTCCGGTTGCTCCCAAGCCCTATATACCCACCTTTCATCACTCTGGAAGGTGCGGTTCTGAGTGTATCGGTCTACTCGCCGCTTATACCTACGAATACGGTTTGCCCAGGCATACACTTTCTGCTTCAGGAAGTCTATGCGCTCTGCGACACGGGATATATAGTCCTCAGGACTGATATCAGTGCCTGAGAATGCCCGTCTCACAAAGCGCATCACTCTAGGGCGAGTATTACCCTCCCTGAAGCAGATTAGTTTGCCGATGAGCGCTCTGGCCCCACCAATACGTCGTTCAATTCTGCACTGCCAAGCTGGTACGGCTGATTTCGGTCGTGTAGCTCTAGATTCATTATCAAATTTGACGTGAGCTACACGACATGCCGCTACAGCCGCACAGTACAGAATCGAGTGAGTATCGGTGAGGTCTTCGCAGTCGTCAAAATAGTTTGACAACTGCGAATCCTGAACCGCCACCAGCGCCCTATTTTTGATATGCATGGGCAAACGAGGTAAGCGTGGCCTAAGTTCGGGCGGCATGAGCCGATATTCCCGAATCGCACCCTCCAAAGCACTCCTCAATTCATCATTGCACTGGGTACTTACGTTTGTAGCCCTGTCATCAATCGCGTCGTCAGCTTGACTGGTAGTGACCGGTAGTGGTACCATAACAGTCTGCGACGGCGGAGCGATGACATGGCTACTCTGCATTTCATTTCGCAGGCGATCAAGTACAGTATCATCCAACATATGGTTACGCTGGATGACCCGCACCTGATCCGACAGTCGTTGTGCCGACACGTTGACAGCTGGCTCAAGCACCTGAAACAGAGAGAGCATCCGAACACGGTACGCGGTCAGGTGGCTTCCTCCCTCTGTAGCCCCATAGTATAAGCGCATGACGTTCGATCGCTTATGCTGTTAGAAAGATAAGACAGTTAACAGATGTAGAAACCGCTCGTTTGGTCTATTTCAGTTACTTCCACAGCATTATGTCGTATGGCATTTTACTGTGGGGTCGGGCTGCTGACATTGAATCCATCTTTGTTTTGCAAAAGAGAGCTGTCAGAGCCATTTATAATCTATGTCGCCGCGAATCTCTCAGGGAACTATTTAAAAGGATTAATATTATGACAGTACCTTGCCAATTCATTTATGAGAATATTATGTATGTAAGAAAAAATCTAAATCTTTTTAATAAAAAAAACAAGTAATAAAAACTAAAACCCAACTACGACTTAAAAGGTATAAACAAGACACCACAGAAAGACAAATTAAAAATCCGGAGTCACACGTGTTAGGGCATAAATCGAACAGATTACGTGTGACTCCGGATTTTTAATTTGTCTGTCTGTGGTGTCTTGTTTATACCTTTTAAGTCGTAGTTGGGTTTTAGTTTTTATTACTTGTTCTTTTTTTTAATCTTTTGGGGTTAACATATATATATTTTTGAAATGTGCTCATTAAGCCCTTTCATTTGGTACCCAACATGGTACGATTAAACCTTTTTTTTTTTTAAGTTCCTCGCTATATGTCCTCTAGAGGGCGCCATTTTTAATTTAATGTGACTTCACATAGCCTATAACCAGCGGACAATCACAACGCTTCTAACACTACCTCATTTGTCAAATTGTGATAAGTGGTTTGGAAGATAGGAGGGAACAGATGAACATACATACATACCGGTCAAAATCATAACCCTCCTTTTTTCTTCGCCGTAGTCGGGTAAAAATAAGTGATAGACATAATTTTAACACTAGAAATAAAGATAAAATAGATCAACCATTTTTCAGATTAGCTAAAGTACAAACATCTTTTATGGGGTACTGCGTTAAATGCTATAATAAAATACCTAGTGATATATTGCAATTAAATGAAAGAAAATTTAAAACTCATATTAAAAGTACACTTTGTAAACAAGCATATTACAAATTAGAGGATTATATCCAAGATAAGAATGCTTGGAAACATGCTGGTCTTGCTCCATAGGACAAATTCGAGGCTGGACAAAATCAAACTGGTTGCTAATCTAGTTGTAAAATTTATTATTTTTATATCATCGATTTTTTTACATTTTATGATAATTAATCTCACACACTGTCCTATTAGTATTACTTGCAAGTTTGTAGGAATATTGTGATATCGTATACTTTAATGTTTGTAAATATGTGAGCACCATGTATCTATCACATACTTAATTTATTTATTTGTCATTGCTCCATTTTTAATTTTTAATTTTTAATTCTTTTTACCTATTGTAATGGTATTCTCGGTGCATCGTCTTCACATGTAATTATATAATTGATGTATACCAAATATTGTAAAACATTTTTTGAAAAGAGTGACGGTGGAGTTTCTTGCCCATTCTTCTCCATACGAAAACTACCTTTTGGAAGGGGCAACTAGAATCAGTTCTATTTCTATGTATTTGACGTTCAAAAGTGCCTTTAATGTGCCTACTTGAAATAAATTATTTGACTTTGTTCTCATTAATGGATCGTGTCCATCTCATGCGCTGCACACTTTCGCCGGGAGCTGGGACCCTATCAGAGGCCGGTGGGCCTCGAGGTCCTAAACCGTCCGGCGGCCGGCGTCCTCCCCGTCGACGAGCAGGTGGTGGCGTCGTGGGCGGGGAGAAATGCTCGACGCAACTACCGCGGCCGGTGTCATCACAGCGCTCACAATTGCACTGGGTACCGGCGGCGGCGAGGCGGAGCTGAGCGAAGAGTCTGGAGGTGGTGGGCGTGCTCGTCGTGCGGCCGATCTCGTCAACATAGATAATATTCTTTCTTCATTTTCCTATTATTCTGTTTATTGTTTTATCGGAGGTGACATCTGTCATGTCACCTCCGATTCGGCAGTTATAAAAGAATTCTATATTTTTATTCTAAATATTTGGTTTTGATAAAATAAATAGTATTCTGAGGAAAAATTGTTGTTGACGTATCAGTGTTGCCAGCCGAATTAATTAATTATTATTATTATTACATCAAGTATCACTGTAACATAGGCAGGTGTGAGATTCTTGTATCAAAATTGTGTAAAATATATTTCATAAAGACATTATTCAAAGTAGGTGATCATTGTTCTTTAACATAGTATTAATAAATGTTTTACATTATACCTACAACGTGTATCAGAAAAGTGAGTCAGAGTAGGGATTGAAGTTTTGAATGGGACAGTTGATGTTTTTTGATCCCACGGAGAAAATTGTTTAGTTTGATGGTCTGTCCCCCTAAAGACCACACTTTTCTGGTAGGACAGCATCTGATTAAACAGCTGTACATGTACATGCTGTTTAATATTATTTTACCTACGACTTAGGTCCACAACCAGTTGGGTTTAAATCTGGCCATTCGGAGCCATCCAAGTAGCATTTGTAAATAGGGCAGTCTGCATGAGGGTTTTCCGATGCTGCAATACCGTCGTAAGAGACACACTCTCTGACTTGTTCCTAAAAAAAACAACTTTTATTACCTAATGACCTTAAGGGGGATGCGCTAGGGTGGCCCACGAAATTCAAATTTTCTTACGTTTTTTGTAATTTGCAGGTCAGTATCAGGTTGTATGTTGATCTAAATATTATTAGTACTCGTAACAAATATCAATTTACAGAATTATAAACATTAAAATCAGCTCTCTAAGCTCATGAAAGTGTACTGCATGACTATTTCAGGAAATCATGACGTTTGGCACTTTCATGAACTTAGAGAGTTGTATTGCTGATTCTAATGTTTATAATTCTGTAAATCCGTATTTGTTACGAGCGCTAATAATATTTAGATCAACATACAACCTGATACTGACCTGCAAATTGCAAAAAACGTAAGAAAATTTGAATTTCGCGGGCCACCCTAGCGCATCAACCTTAACATCAAGATATATAATATTGTGATGCCATGGTGGTGCTGGCCGCGTCCTAACCAAAAGCGATTGTCACGCTCTCTTATAAATTATGAATATGACATACTCGCAATCAAGGTGCGGAGACTGCACCCTAATTGCGTAATACATGATCAATCAGAATTGGAATCGGTTCGAAATAAATATCTAACCGTGCGTTTGCACTGGTGAAACATTCACATAAAACATGTTGAAATGTCTGTTTTCTGTCAGTGTATGCCTAGCGTTCACATTGTCACGCAACTTGTTGCCGCGAAACGTGTTTGACGTTTCATATCACTCGACATGTTTCGCTACATGTCTTTACAAACCAATTTCGTATCAAAATGTATCTGTATGAATCTAGTAACATGTTGTTAGATTTGTTTTGACACTTTGGTCGGTTATTATAGTCCACACATTTTGTATTCCTGAAACATGGAAAACCTTACCAAAGCTCTATAAACTTCATCGTGTCTACTTTGGACCACTCTATGTTTCGATAAAAACACGGGATGTTTACCACCATACTCGGATAACACTAAACATCAAGCAATAGACGAGTTGCGAGACATAATTTGACATAAACAAACAACAGTGCGAACGCAAACGTGACAAATCTTTATACAAAACATGTCTATTGTGTATGTTTCTAGACAGTGCGAACGCAGTTTACAACAAATCTTGAGATCTGTCTTAAGACTTACTCATGTTTCGTACAGTGCGAACGCAAGTTCAACAAAACAAGTAATGAGATTTGTTTCATGTGACAAGTTTCGAAACATCTACATGTTAAATGTTTTCTGGTGCAAACGCATAGTAATCCATTTCTTACGTTGCGTTGTGGACCAGATTTTTTTTTCGAACTTGTGAAGCAATGAGTTAGACATTTGCTTCAAACCGATTCCAGTTCTGACTGATCGTGCATTACATAATAGGGAATATGCATGTGATTCAAATATGGGTCAAATATTTTTTTTTATAAACTATGTTACTTCAGAATTATGCCTCCATCATTATTTTTGAATATTCTTTTTAAGCGAGAAATTATTTTTTTTAAAGTCCCAAATAACTGTGGGTAATTCAAATACTTGAAAAGCTAACAGCGGATGTGACGTAAGAATCCGGGATAACAATAGGGAATATGCATGTGATTCAAATATGGGTCAAATATTTTTTTCTATAAACTATGTTACTTCAGAATTAAGCCTCCATCAATATTTTTGAATAAAATTTCTTTTTGAGCGAGAAATTAATTTTTAAAAAGTCCCAAAAAACTGTGGGTAATTCAAATACTTGAAAAGGCTAAGAGCGGATGTGACGTAACAATCCGGGCTAACAATCAAAATGTCAATGTCAAGTCAATCAACAAGTGTCAAGTCAATGTCAAACGCTCATAGAAAAAGGAGTGTTTGACGTTGACTTGACAGTTGCTTGTCTGTTTTCACGAACTGTGACGTCACCACACCAAGCGCGCTAAATGGAGGGCGTTTAAATAGCCCGGATCGGTTGGATATTTTTAAACATTTTTTTAACTACTTTAAATTGCTTTTTTGCCGTCGATTTTTTTTTAACTATTATTTGACGATGTAAACTATCGAATAAAAATATTAAAAAAATACATGCATATTCCCTTAACAATCAAAATGTCAATGTCAAGTCAATCAACAAGTATCAAGTCAATGTCAAACGCTCCTACAAAAAGGAGTGTTTGACGTTGACTTGACAGTTGCTTTTGTTTTCACGGACTGTGACGTCACCACACCAAGCGCGCCAAATGGAGGGCGTTTAAATAGCCCGGATCGGTTGGATATTAAAAAAAAAAATTTAATTACTTTAAATTGCTTTTTTGCCGTCGAATTTTTTCTAACTATTATTTCACGATGTAAACTATCGAATAAAAATACTAAAAAAATACATGCAAAAATACATACGTGCAGGAGTTCGATTGGTTGTGCGAACAAGCGAATACAATTGAGAAACTGATTGATTGTAAAATTAATAGTTCTTGTTTTAAGCAATTATAGGTAGGTACCTGCTATAGTTAGATTTTTTTTTTCCTAGCCTACACTGTCCCACTCCTGGGCAAAGGCCTCCTCCACTCCTTCCATCTTTAGCGAGCTCGCGCGTCCTGCTTCCAGTTTTAACGGAACCTATCCAGCTCTCGTTCTGCCATCTCCTACGTGGTCTGGCGCGTGTTTATGATGTGATTTTATAATAAGTTTATTATTTAAATCTTGTTATTATTTCTGTATTTTTTATGATCTAACTCCTACCTCAAAAAAGGATAACCCCTTAGCCATTACAAAAATAGCTCCGATGATGAAGAGGGCCAGAATCACTCTAGCGCGCCCCATTTCCAAGTTTTGATAGTCTGAAAATCATAAATATGATAAAATATTGTGTACCCGCATAAGTCTCGATCCCGTAGGAATATCGGGATGAAATGTATCCTATGTCCTTTTCCAGGTCATGGTTTATCCATATGCCAAATTTCATCCAAATCCGTTGCACCGTACTAGTGTGAAACCGTAACAAACAAACTCACGCATTTATAGTATCAGTTAGGATAAGTTAGGATGTTTGTTCATCAGATGATTAATAAAACTTTCTTCATAACAGATGCAGTTAACGATCTAAAACATCCTATTTTTATCCAGAATTACAAGTTTGATAGTGTATTGCGATTCGACGTGTTACCACACCGAGCGCTGGACGCAGAGTATGCGAAACATAATCTAAATTATTGTTCATAACCCACCACAGACTACCTAGAGAACACAGACTACCTAGAGAACTGTTGGCTAAAGGTCCACAGACCAAATAAAAAAAGACATAGCGCTGCGAACAATACAGTGAAGCATGCCAAAACTACACCTCCGCTCTGTGCATACAGGCTCACACACTCACATTTATAACCATTTACAATCAAACTACACCTCAGTAAAATAAGTGTACTCACGTCACCGTTGACAGCGCTCTGTTTTGTTCTGAGCCTAGCTTTCTGCTAATTAAGTAGTGGGCGAAGGGCTAATTTTACCAAAGATACTGAACACTATCGGCACAATAAACCGCGTTCAAGAGCAGTCAATGTCATCATTATCGTTAGGGTGAGCACGAGTAGACATGATTTGACAGTAGGTAAATGTTCTATCTGGCATATGTCACATAGACTTACTATGATATATTTACTGTGGATTCAGTATTAATGTTCTGTGGGATTCACCCACCACCGACACTGCCACCGCCTCTGTCTGAACAACCCATTAAATTCATGATTCCAGAGACAATATAGGTATTATTTTCCAGAAACACATTTTAAAATATCCAAGAAATTCTAAATATCAACCAACTCAATTGCTACAAGTAAAACTTTTTATAGAAAAAAAATAGTTAAAAAAACTTACCTTATGTACCTTATGTCGTACCAACCTAAATCGTGGTTAGACTACACTGAAGCTGGTGAAGTTATGTGTGTCCCATCCAATGTCATGTTGCTTAAATACCAGAAAGATGTTTGATTATTCCAAGGTTTCTTAATTATTATTCAGTCAACATCATTAAGCATCTTTTGTGTTCTTTACTGAAGGAGGTGGTATGAATCTTAATTATTATTCAGTCAACATCATTAAGCATCTTTTGTGTTCTTTACTGAAGGAGGTGGTATGAATTAAATGTCGCAACTGAGGTAAAACTTTGTGTCTTTATTTCATATTCCTTTACAGACAATCAACAATATTATTACGCGACCTTATTTATTTATTTATTTTAGGACAACCAACAAAGCTTACACCAAAAAAAAGACATGTTAATCTACCCATATTATTTTTACAATATATAGTGTAGCCTTAATTAAAGGCTGCCACGGCATGCATTTATTTAACATAGGAGTATGAAACCAAAAAAAAAAAAAAAAGCAGATTTCACATAATTAGTTACTAAAACACTGACAATTGTTACATGAATCCAAGATACAAATACAAAAAGATGAAAAACTTACAATGAAATGCTGGCTTGGTGCGATTATTTCTATAGATTCAATAAATTTTGTTCGACGTTGTGCAAACCAATAACAATAAAACTAAAACAAAAAAGAACAAACACAATCTAAATCTCTGGGTAAGTGAAAAAGACAATAGGAACTCCAGTATTCCCCTTTTTTTTCACTTCTATGACAATTCCTTAACCAAGACAGACTTGACTTTATGTAATGAATAGGACATATCAATATCTACACTAGGCGAGCGTGAGAGGCGACTAAACTGATCCTGCATTCTGTTAATGGTGGAAAAATGACCCAGGTTGGTTTTAAAGCCCTTAGCGCGAAGCAACCGATATCTAGACCTACGAGCAAGTTTGTAGGGCACATTTATATTTATTTGACTAAGTAACCGCGGACAATCAAAATGAGTGTTCATTATTTTGTATAGGAACAAATGATCAAGGATCATACGGCGATTTTCCAGACTCATAACTTTGAAATGTTTCAAGCGTGAGCTGTAGCTAGTTAAAATTCTAACCATATTGCAGTGATATGACAAGTGCCAAAGAAATCTTATTCGACACTAGCTAGGATAGTACTGTCGGCTCCCTTAGCGGAGCGGCAACTCGCACGGTAACCTAAAATGCCACGTCAACGATAATGCAACAATGTGTCACTACAGTATTCCTCCCCTATTTTTTTAATTTGTTAAAATTATACAAAATATATGGGCATTTTTCTACTTTACTTGCTTAGTACAATTGTCCGTAACATAACATCACTAGGTATCTACTTATTACATTTCATGTTTACACTATGTTTTGCTTATCGACAAAAGTTCGCGCCAGTCAGTCGGGCGTTACAAAAACCTGAGTATCATTTTACATGTTACAATAATATGCTTAACTTATAACTTATAATCTACACAATACACTTTTGGTGGCCATTTGTTTCCAATAGAAAATCGCCATAATTATTCTCTATGTGTCTCGTTAATATGTATGTACTTCTTGAATCGTGGCCTGTTGATTTGACGGTTGTTGGGACAACCTTCCTTGTTCCAGGGAAGACATGATATCTTTCACTAGTACCTTTTTGGCTCGTTTGCCACAACCTTTGCATCCTGTCCAGGCTATGATCACAACAATGCTGATTATCACTATAATAGTTACTATACTTACTGAACATTTCCACTTTTCTTTCTAATGTGGCACTGGCATTATTCGCGCCACTTTGAGCGATTATTACTTCTGAATTTTTGCTTTCCGATCCACCCATGGTCGGAGATGATTTCTATTAGGCGTCTGTCTATTGGAAATTATGTCTTCAATTGACAATTACTACGCTGCACTATTCTTATGTTTATCATCTGTATGCTTACTTTTAAATTTAAGTAGGTCATACTTACCTCCGTGAATTTAGCCGAACGATTTCATTATTATGAACTTTTGTTAATGCTAATCGTTAGAGAATCGTTAGAGAGGGTTAGAGAGAAAAGAAAAATCGTTAGAGAGTAATTAGTTTTTATGTAAAAACAATTTTAATTTTTCGTGTGAAGTTGGCCCCCCTTCCCGCAAAAATGGACTTACAAGTAATTTTATTTTTTTAATCGTTTGCGAATCGTTAGAGAGAGATTGAGAGTTACACAAAATCGTTAGAGAGTTAATATTTTATTTGATATTAAATAATTTCTAAGAGCGTGACGTTAGCCTACCTCTGTGAATTTTGCCCCCGATATAATTATTCTCAACTTTTGTTAATGCTAATGGTTAGATAATCGTTAGAGAGAGTTAGAGAGAAAAGAAAAATCGTTAGAGAGTAATTAGTTTTTATGTAAAAACAATTTTAATTTTTCGTGTGAAGTTGGCCCCCCTTCCCCCAAAAATGGACGTAGATGTATTTTTTTTTTTAATATAGTTTGAGAATCGTTAGAGAGAGATAGAGAGTTAAAAAAATCATTAAAGTGTTAATATTTTAATTAAAATTAAATTATTTCTGAGAACGCGTTTTACCCTAGGACCTGAGCAGGTTAAAATTTAGAAACGTGCCGCCTCGATGGGGGATAGGGGAGGGAAGAGAGGGGGGAAGGGTTCGTAGATCCCCCCACTCCCCCCTGCCGGAGGTACAAAGTTTTATTAAAATGATTTTTAAATATGACAAATCTCTCATATGCTGGGGCCAGAATGGCCGCGAGAATTATTGCATTGAATGAAGCGGCCACACTTACTTTTCTCACTGTGCACCGTGTGCGCGAGTAGTACCGTGAGTAGTAGGTACTACTGATACATGACATGATGCAGAGGAACGTTATAGTTATGAGTGGTAAAGTTGTGTATTTGATCAACGATCATTTAACTATTTTTATAATTTGAGAATCGTTAGAGAGAGATAGAGAGTTAAAAAAATCATTAGAGAGTTAATATTTTAATTGATATAAATTATTTCTGAGAACACGTTTTAGATTAAACAGGCTCGCTCTTATTATGGGCAACATATTCAGCCGAACGGTACTTTTACTGTACCTAGAAGTTAGTGAAGATACCAGGCATTTCGTCATCACATGAGACAGGTTTGATCAGAGGACTCACACCACTATAGTTATAGAGTGTATTACATTATTGTCTGGTATCTTGGATGGGCCGGCATCAAAATTATATATCTCCACCTGCTCAGTTTCTCGACAGTATTTTAATAAGAGAAGACATTGAAAATGAAGAAAATCAATAAATAATTATTTAAAACTATTTATATTCAGTTTTTAAATATCATAATTTTCGAAAGGCTTTTCATCCACTTCCGATCTCGATTCTAAGTCATAAAACAGGAATTCTCCATCGTAATTAAAAAAATGTTCTTGATCAGTAGGTACTATTATCATTTTACTCCTGCTAAGCCTGTGGACTATGCTGAAACATGCACTTCTTGCACTTATAGATTCTTATTAGCTATAATCTAAAGAGAGGTCTAAAAGAATTATGCTACACATTTTTGACTGAAAATATCCCATTTCATCTTATTCAGAATATGGTACATAAAGTAAATAACTTGATTAGAATTTTTGTTTGCATTGTCATATTCTTTACAACAAAATATTTTTTTTTTCTTTCTTTAAGGCAATTGAAAAAGAATGATTGATTGACTGTAATGACAGTACCATGTGTCAATTATGAAAAGTTTGTTATTTTCTGAGGTGTTCACTTTATTAGCCTAGATAATTAGAAAAGTTTGTTCGTTTTAGGAGTAAATTAAGACTAAATTAATTATTTCTTAAGAAATAAGCAGTACCTTTGTACTCATATTTTAACTAAGTCGTATCTATTTTGTATTTAACTGTGTGTACAGTCACGGACTTTAATTGATGAGCCACCTTCAAACTTTTCAATTTTGCAGTTTCATACATTCACGAGATTACACGATTAAACACGAACTCAAATCGCACGCTCGTAAACAAGATGACAAATAAATTACTTTTAATCGGAAATATCCATAGAGGTTGACTAATAAGTTCTCAATGATAAAAATAAATACTATGTTGCATTAAGTTTATCCAATCTATTTGATACCGACCTCCTTTAAATCATAGCTCATTAACTCGATAATTATGAAAACATGACTGAAGACAGTGACAGTTGAAATATCAAGATGACAAATAAATTACTTTTAATCGGAAATATCCATAGAGGTTGACTAATAAGTTCTCAATGATAAAAATAAATACAATGTTGCATTAAGTTTATCCAATCTATTTCATACCGACCTCCTTTGAATCATAGCTCATTAACTCGATAATTATGAAAACATAACTGAAGACAGTGACAGTTGAAATATCAAGATGACAAATAAATTACTTTTAATCGGAAATAGTCTTATCCATAGAGGTTGACTAATAAGTTCTTAATGATAAAAATAAATACAATGTTGCATTAAGTTTATCCAATCTATTTGATACTGACCTCCTTTGAATCATAGCTCATTAACTCAATAATTCTGAAAACTTAACTGAAGACAGTGACAGTTGAAATATCGATGTCAGAGAATTTCTCCGTACGCTAACGTTACTATGCAGCAGTAACCTAGCAACGATAAACAACTGTTGCTAGACCTGCAATTGGTTGACTTTGAGTAGTCACTGCTGTTAAGTTTGTAGTTCTGCTCTCAGGTTAGCCAACCGTTAAAGATATGAAAAATAATGTTCTTCTTCTAATACGAAGACATATGACTTTGCGTGTCGGGAACCGAATAAACCCGATTTGCATTACACGGCTAAAATACGAACAGTACCAGGTGGCTCATCAATTAAAGTCCGTGACTGTACATAAGATTAGAATAAATAAATAAATTAAAAAAACGATTTTTCTCAAAATCCTTAAAAATGCATGATACAGTTAGAGCTACTACTTTTTGGGATGTCTATCCAAATATATTTAACTTATTAAATCCTGGTTAGAATTATTGAATAATAAAAAACCATTTTTGGACAATGTCTTTTCGAATCGATGTAACCTATGGAAGATGCTCACATCCATTCATCAACTTGAAAAGAGCTGATAATCTTCAAACGGCTGAACCGATTTTCTTGAATCATAGCTAAGAACACTCTATCAAGTCACCTTTCAAACAAAATAAAAAATATCAGAATCGGTTCAGCCGTTTGGCAGCTACGATGTAACATACAGACACACACGTTAAACTTATAACACCCCTCTTTTTCCGTCGGTGAGTTAAAAACGACCCGACCAGCTCCCGACAAGCACCCACCTTTTGTGTGTTTTGAGCATAAATGATGCACTATAAGTACCGAATCAAATTGAAACTACCAACAATATTTCGTATTCTTATCAGGTATCACTGTGAAATGATCGTTGATCAAATACACAACTTTACCACTCATAACTATAACGTTATTTAGGAGTTTAGTAAGGTACACTAGTAGTACTCTAACAACTAAAAAAAATAAACCTTGTAATCTAATTTATTTAAGTACCAAAAATTTGTTAGAGTTTAGTAAGGTACACTAGTACTACTCTACTAACTAAAAAAAATAAACCTTTTAATCTAATTTATTTAGTTTAGGAGTTTAGTAAGGTACACTAGTAGTACTCTAACAACTAAAAAAAATAAACCTTTTAATCTAATTTATTTAGTTTAGGAGTTTAGTAAGGTACACTAGTAGTACTCTAACAACTAAAAAAAATAAACCTTGTAATCTAATTTATTTAAGTAACAAAAATTTGTTACTTAAATTAGTTTAAGAGTTTAGTAAGGTACACTAGTACTACTCTACTAACTAAAAAAAATAAACCTTTTAATCTAATTTATTTAAGTAACAAAAATTTGTTACTTAATTTAGTTTAGGAGTTTAGTAAGGTACACTAGTACTACTCTACTAACTAAAAAAAATTAACCTTTTAATCTAATTTATTTAGTTTAGGAGTTTAGTAAGGTACACTAGTACTACTCTACTAACTAAAAAAAATAAACCTTTTAATCTAATTTATTTAAGTAACAAAAATTAGTTACTTAAATTAGTTTAGGAGTTTAGTAAGGTACACTAGTACTACTCTACTAACTAAAAAAAATAAACCTTTTAATCTAATTTATTTAAGTAACAAAAATTAGTTACTTAAATTAGTTTAGGAGTTTAGTAAGGTACACTACTACTACTCTACTAACTAAAAAAAATAAACCTTTTAATCTAATTTATTTAAGTAACAAAAATTTGTTACTTAATTTAGTTTAGGAGTTTAGTAAGGTACACTAGTACTACTCTACTAACTAAAAAAAATAAACCTTTTAATCTAATTTATTTAAGTAACAAAAATTAGTTACTTAAATTAGTTTAGGAGTTTAGTAAGGTACACTAGTACTACTCTACTAACTAAAAAAAATAAACCTTTTAATCTAATTTATTTAAGTAACAAAAATTAGTTACTTAAATTAGTTTAGGAGTTTAGTTAGGTACACTAAAAGGTTTACTTTTTTATTTTTCGCTTTACAGTCATCTTTTTCATTGGTTTAATTTTTTGTAAAAAAGTTTTTATTTCATTCAACCTCACCTCACAATCCTCATTCATCATCTGAGCAAACAGCTCTTCGGCTTCCAGACATTTTCTCAGTAATCGGTAGCATTGCTTTAGTTTAGTGCAGCAGAAGAAACAAGCAAGCATCGGTCTATAGTCTTCAGTTATAAACTGCAACAAAACTCTTCTAAATAAGACAAAGGAAATACTTTCCATCTTAAATTGTAAAGCCAACTGTTGGTGGTCAATAATGCTTTCAAGGCATGAGCTTTGATTACAACTATTGCTCAAGGCAGATTGGTGACATGTTTATAGTCCAGGTTCGAATGGTTTTCTTTCACTGCTGTCAGGGATTTACATTTTCCAGTGTTTATGAATTTATATCGCCTATAAGATAAAATACTACTTGGTAATTTAATTCTTATTTATCAACTTACTGGAATATCCGTCAGCCTCTCATAAAGTTGTTGCAAGTTCTTGTTGACCACTATATACATGCGTACATTCTCCGCTAAACATATTCTACACATTGGTAGTTTTTCCATCTTTGAACTCAAAACGTATCGCTAAAAGTTATTTAGTTCGGCTTTACATATATTATTATTGCAAAACACTGTGGTGTACAATAAACAAGCGTGGCTTGGCTTGTAAATAAATATTAAGATTTCTAGTAGTCTTCGAATGCGAATAAAAACTTTTAAATAACGTGTGGATTTCCTCTAAGGACAACAGTAAATCGGGAGCAGACCGAGACTTCTTGCACAGATTAACTTCTGAAATAAATCTCTCCTAGGTATTCCAAGTAGACCTCCAAGAACTCCTCCAGAATTTTAATTGATAACGGCCATTAGAAGACCAAGCGACAGTTGAGCGGGTTCACAGGCAGGAGTAATATTAGCACAGACCACCACTATAATTATGAATAATACCGGTTGTTTCAAACGATTGGTTAACGTAACATACGTACGTCAAATAATGACGATTACATGTGAGATGTATGTATAGAGCGTTGTTTCATTGCATCGAAAACTGTTGTCAAAGTTTTTCGGGCTGCCAGTAAAAACAAATGTGCAGATGTTTGACAGTAAAATGACGTTAGCCAGTGGGTATGGCACCGATTACTGTAATCGTTATTTTTTAGCGTACGTTAAGGCCATTATTTCGTGAAACAACGCTTTTTTTTATTTGACGATAGTCAGCGCCATATTTGACGTTTACCAGTGCGTAAAGTGGACGTCACAGAACACTATATAAGTGGACGTGAAACAACCCGCCCTAAGATACAACCGGCCCTTAAAAATGTTATAAACAAACATTCACAGAACATTCCTCCACGAATGAAATGGTAGTATCTCTACTCTAAATAGTCAGTGGTTACTATTTGTCAAAAATGGAACACTGAAAGAAAAAAAATATAGATTTCAAAATGTTTTGAGTTTTGGATATTTAGCCCGTGTATCACTGACGGCAAGCCGAGTATGGTCGCGAACCCGTACGACACGTACACACGGCTACACATCAAGCTATAATTTCCAGTTTATGCTGATCTCGCATTGCATAGGATTTCCGTACAATGTGAGGTCAGCTTATACTGGAAATGTATAGCTTGATGTGTAGCCGTGTGTACACGTACGAGCCCTAATAATATTTAGAACAACATACAATCTGATACTGATACTGATACCTAGCGCATAATGTAAACACCACCGTCGCGTCGTTCCCTGCCACTCACTTCAGTATAGTTTATTGTACTCTGTGGTAAGCATTTAGCATTTATAGTCTGTGGGTCACAGAGTACTATTATATACATAGACTACTATTATATATGAGAATTATATATGCTGTGGGTCACAGGTGTCAGTGTGGGTGCACAGAGACCTCCGTGAATTTAGCCGAACGATTTCATTATGATGAACTTTTGTTAATGCTAATCGTTAGAGAATCGTTAGAGAGGGTTAGAGAGAAAAGAAAAATCGTTAGAGAGTAATTAGTTTTTACGTATTAACAATTTTAATTTTTCGTGTGAAGTTGGCCCCCCTTCCCGCAAAAATGGACTTAGACGTAATTTTATTTTTTTAATCGTTTGCGAATCGTTAGAGAGAGATTGAGAGTACCTCCGTGAATTTAGCCGAACGATTTCATTATTATGAACTTTTGTTAATGCTAATCGTTAGAGAGGGTTAGAGAGAAAAGAAAAATCGTTAGAGAGTAATTAGTTTTTATGTAAAAACAATTTTAATTTTTCGTGTGAAGTTGGCCCCCCTTCCCGCAAAAATGGACTTAGACGTAATTTTATTTTTTTAATCGTTTGCGAATCGTTAGAGAGAGATTGAGAGTTACACAAAATCGTTAGAGAGTTAATATTTTATTTGATATTAAATAATTTCTGAGAGCGTGACATTAGCCCACCTCTGTGAATTTTGCCCCCGATAGTATTATTCTCAACTTTTGTTAATGCTAATGGTTAGAGAATCGTTAGAGAGAGTTAGAGAGAAAAGAAAAATCGTTAGAGAGTAATTAGTTTTATTTATCAACGATTTTAATTACTTTTGTGAAATTGGCCCCCATTCCCGCAAAAATAGACGTAGTTGTAATTTTTTTACTTTTATAATTTGAGAATCGTTAGAGAGAGATAGAGAGTTAAAAAAAATCATTAGAGAGTTAATATTTTAATTGATATTAAATAATTTCTGAGAACGCGTTTTAGATTAAACAGGCTCGCTCTTATTATGGGCAACATATTCAGCCGAACGGTACTTTTACTGTACCTAGAAGTTAGTGAAGATACCAGGCATTTCGTCATCACATGAGACAGCTTTGATCAGAGGACTCACACCACTATAGTTATAGAGTGTATTACATTATTGTCTGGTATCTTGGATGGGCCGGCACCAAAATTATATATCTCCACCTGCTCAGTTTCTCGACAGTATTTTATTAAAAGAAGACATTGAAAATGAAGAAAATCAATAAATCATTACTTAAAATTTAAAAAATAAAGTTTTATTTCATAAAAAATCTGTAACACTTGCATTCAAAGCATATTATTCAGTTTTAAATATCATAATTGTCGAAAGGCTTTTCATCCACATCCGATCTCGATTCTAAGTCATAAAACGGGAATTCTCCATCGTAATTAAAAAAATGTTCTTGATCAGTGGGTAGGTACTATTATCATTTTACTCCTGCTAAGCCTGTAGACTATGCTGAAACATGCACTTCTTGCACTTATAGATTCCTAGTAGCTATAATCTAAAGAGAGGTCTAAAAGAATTATGCTACACATTTTTGACTGAAAATATCCCATTTCATGTTATTTCAGAATATTGTACATAAAGTAAATAACTTGATTAGAATTTTCCAGTGTCATATTCTTTACAACAAAATATTGATTGACTGTAATGACAGTACCATGTGTCAATTTTGAAAAGTTTGTTATTTTCTGGGGTGTGTTCACTTTATTAGCCTAGATAATTAGAAAAGTTTGTTCGTTTTAGGAGTAAACTAACACTAAATTAATTATTTCCTAAGAAATAAGCAGTACCTTTGTACTCATATTTTAACTATGTCGTATCTATTTTGTATTTTACTGTGTGTACATAAGAATAAAATAAATTAAAAAACGATTTTTCTCAAAATTGGTAATCCTTAAAAATGCATGATACAGTTAGAGCTACTACTTTTTGGGATGTCTATCCAAATATTTTTAACTTATCCTGGTGAGAATTATTGAATAATAAAAAACCATTTTTGGACATGACCTTTCGAATCGATGTGACCTGTGGAACATGCTCACATCCATTCATCAACCTGAAAAGAGCTGATAATCTTCAAACGGCTGAACCGATTTTCATGAATCATAGCTAAGAACACTCTATCAAGTCACCTTTCAAACAAAATAAAAAATATCAGAATCGGTTCAGCCGTTTGGCAGCTACGATGTAACATACAGACACACACGTTAAACTTATAACACCCCTCTTTTTCCGTCAGTGGGTTAAAAAAGACCCGACCAGCTCCCGACAAGCACCCATCTTTTGTGTGTTTTGAGCACAAATGATGCACTATAAGTACCGAATCAAATTGAAACTACCAACAATATTTCGAATTCTTATCAGGTATCACTGTTAAATGACCGTTAATCAAATACACAACTTTACCACTCATAACTATAACGTCCCTCTGCATCATGTCATGTATCAGTAGTACCGTGAGTAGTAGTCACGGTACTACTCGCGCTCACAGTGCACAAAGAGAAACGTAAGTGTGGCCGCTTCATTCAATGCAATAATTCTCGCGGTAAATCTCTTTGATCTGCCTAAAATGCCGCCACCAGAGTTATCAATCACACAACGTCAAACGCCAATGTAAATGCCGTTGACAAATTCTCGAGGTAAGTCGTAGTGTAGTACACCAACGGTTAACGTCTATCGCGATAATCCGTTAGTGTGGCCCCAGCATATAAGAGATTTGTCATATTAAAAAAAAACTTTGTATCTCCGGCAGGGGGGAGTGGGGGATCTACTAACCCTTCCCCCTCTCCTCCCCCCCCTATCCCCTATCGAGGTGGCACGTTTCTAAATTTTAACCTGCTCAGGTCCTAGGGTAAAACGCGTTCTCAGCAATAATTTAATATCAATTAAAATATTTACTCTCTACTTAATGATTTTTTTAAACTCTCTATCCCTCTCTAACGATTCTCAAACTAAAAAAAAAAAGAAATAATTTAGTGTTAGTTTACTCCTAAAATGAACAAACTTTTCTAATTATCTAGGCTAATAAAGTGAACACACCCCAGAAAATAACAAACTTTTCAAAATTGACACATGGTACTGTCATTACAGTCAATCAATATTTTGTTGTAAAGAATATGACAATGCAAAATTCTAATCAAGTTATTTACTTTATGTACAATATTCTGAAATAACATGAAATGGGATATTTTCAGTCAAAAATGTGTAGCATAATTCTTTTAGACCTCTCTTTAGATTATTGCTACTAGGAATCTATAAGTGCAAGAAGTGCATGTTTCAGCATAGTCTACAGGCTTAGCAGGAGTAAAATGATAATAGTACCTACCCACTGATCAAGAACATTTTTTTAATTACGATGGAGAATTCCCGTTTTATGACTTAGAATCGGGATCGGATGTGGATGAAAAGCCTTTCGACAATTATGATATTTAAAACTGAATAATATGCTTTGAATGCAAGTGTTACAGATTTTTTATGAAATAAAACTTTATTTTTTAAATTTTAAGTAATGATTTATTGATTTTCTTCATTTTCAATGTCTTCTTTTAATAAAATACTGTCGAGAAACTGAGCAGGTGGAGATATATAATTTTGGTGCCGGCCCATCCAAGATACCAGACAATAATGTAATACACTCTATAACTATAGTGGTGCGAGTCCTCTGATCAAAGCTGTCTCATGTGATGACGAAATGCCTGGTATCTTCACTAACTTCTAGGTACAGTAAAAGTACCGTTCGGCTGAATATGTTGCCCATAATAAGAGCGAGCCTGTTTAATCTAAAACGCGTTCTCAGAAATTATTTAATATCAATTAAAATATTAACTCTCTAATGATTTTTTTTAACTCTCTATCTCTCTCTAACGATTCTCAAATTATAAAAATAAAAAAATTACATCTACGTCTATTTTTGCGGGAATGGGGGCCAATTTCACAAAAGTAATTAAAATCGTTGATAAATAAAACTAATTACTCTCTAACGATTTTTCTTTTCTCTCTAACTCTCTCTAACGATTCTCTAACCATTAGCATTAACAAAAGTTGAGAATAATACTATCGGGGGCAAAATTCACAGAGGTGGGCTAATGTCACGCTCTCAAAAATTATTTAATATCAAATAAAATATTAACTCTCTAACGATTTTGTGTAACTCTCAATCTCTCTCTAACGATTCGCAAACGATTAAAAAAATAAAATTACGTCTAAGTCCATTTTTGCGGGAAGGGGGGCCAACTTCACACGAAAAATTAAAATTGTTTTTACATAAAAACTAATTACTCTCTAACGATTTTTCTTTTCTCTCTAACCCTCTCTAACGATTCTCTAACGATTAGCATTAACAAAAGTTCATAATAATGAAATCGTGCGGCTAACTTCACCGAGGTATTGAGAGTTACACAAAATCGTTAGAGAGTTAATATTTTATTTGATATTAAATAATTTCTGAGAGCGTGACATTAGCCCACCTCTGTGAATTTTGCCCCCGATATAATTATTCTCAACTTTTGGTAATGCTAATGGTTAGAGAATCGTTAGAGAGAGTTAGAGAGTAAAGAAAAATCATTCGAGAGTAATTAGTTTTATTTATCAACGATTTTAATTACTTTTGTGAAATTGGCTCCCATTCCCGCAAAAATGGACGTAGTTGTAATTTTTTTATTTTTATCATTTGAGAATCGTTAGAGAGAGATAGAGAGTTAAAAAACATCATTAGAGAGTTAATATTTTAATTGATATTAAATTATTATATTTCTGAGAACGCGTTTTAGATTAAACAGGCTCGCTCTTATTATGGACAACATATTCAGCCGAACGTTACTTTTACTGTACCTAGAAGTTAGTGAAGATACCAGGCATTTCGTCATCACATGAGACAGCTTTGATCAGAGGACTCACACCACTATAGTTATAGAGTGTATTACATTATTATCTGGTATCTTGGATGGGCCGGCATCAAAATTATATAAATCTCCACCTGCTCAGTTTCTCGACAGTATTTTATTAAGAGAAGACATTGAAAATGAAGAAAATCATTATTTAAAACTAAAAAAAAAAGTTTTATTTCATAAAAAATCTGTAACACTTGCATTCAAAGCATATTATTCAGTTTTAAATATCATAATATTGTCGAAAGGCTTTTCATCCACTTCCGATCTCGATTGTAAGTCATAAAACAGGAATTCTCCATCGTAATTAAAAAAATGTTCTTGATCAGTAGGTAGGTACTATTATCATTTTACTCCTGCTAAGCCTGTGGACTATGCTGAAACATGCACTTCTTGCACTTATAGATTCCTAGTAGCTATAATTTAAAGAGAGGTCTAAAAGAATTATGCAACACATTTTTGACTGAAAATATCCCATTTCATCTTATTTCAGAATATGGTACATAAAGTAAATAACTTGATTAGAATTTTTGTTTGCATTGTCATAATCACAGACTACTTAGAGAACTAACGTTGTCATAATCTTTACAACAAAATATTGATTGACTGCACAGACTAATTGACTGTAATGACAGTACCATGTGTCAATTTTGAAAAGTTTGTTATTTTCTGGGGTGTGTTCACTTTATTAGCCTAGATAATTAGAAAAGTTTGTTCGTTTTAGGAGTAAACTAACACTAAATTAATTATTTCCTAAGAAATAAGCAGTACCTTTGTACTCATATTTTAACTATGTCGTATCTATTTTGTATTTTACTTTGTGTACATAAGAATAAAATAAATAAATAAATTAAAAACCAATTGGTAATCCTTAAAAATGTATGATACAGTTAGAGCTACTACTTTTTAGGATGTCTATCCAAATATATTTAACTTATATCCTGGTTAGAATTATTGAATAATAAAAAACCATTTTCGGACATGTCCTTTCGAATCGATGTGACCTGTGGAAGATGCTCACATCCATTCATCAACTTGAAAAGAGCTGATAATCTTCAAACAGCTGAACCAATTTTCTTGAATCAGAGCTAAGAACACTCTATCAAGTCACCTTTCAAACAAAATAAAAAATATCAAAATCTGTTCAGCCGTTTGGCAGCTATGATGTAACATACAGACACACAGATACACACGTTAAACTTATAACACTCCTCTTTTTCCGTCGTTGGGTTAAAAACGCCCCGACCAGCTCCCGACAAGCACCCACCTTTTGTGTGTTTTGAGCATAAATGATGCACTATAAGTACTGAATCAAATTGAAACTACCAACACTATTTCGTATCACTGTTAAATGATCGTTGATCAAATACACAACTTTACCACTCATAACTATAACGTCCCTCTGCATCATGTCATGTATCAGTAGTACCTACTACTCACGGTACTACTCGCGTCGCGCTCACGGTGAACAAAGAGAAACGTAAGTGTGGCCGCTTCATTGTGTGGTGTGGCCCCAGCATATAAGAGATTTGTCATATTTAAAAAAAACTTTGTATCTCCGGCAGGGGGGAGTGGGGGGATCTACTAACCATTCCCCCTCTCCTCCCCCCCCTATCCCATATCGAGGCGGCACGTTTCTAAATTTTAACCTGCTCAGGTCCTAGGGTAAAACGCGTTCTCAGCAATAATTTAATATCAATTAAAATATTAACTCTCTAATGATTTTTTTTAACTCTATCTCTCTCTAACGATTCTCAACCTATTAAAAAAAAAAATTACGTCTACGTCCATTTTTGCGGGAATGGGGGCCAATGTCACAAAAGTAATTAAAATCGTTGATAAATAAAACTAATTACTCTCTAACGATTTTTATTTTCTCTCTAACTCTCTCTAACGATTTTCTAACGATTAGCATTAACAAAAGTTGAGAATAATTATATCGGGGGCAAAATTCACAGAGGTGGGCTAACGTCACGCTCTTAGAAATTATTTAATATCAAATAAAATATTAACTCTCTAACAATTTTGTGTAACTCTCAATCTCTCTCTAACGATTCGCAAACGATTAAAAAAATAAAATTACGTCTAAGTCCATTTTTGCGGGAAGGGGGGCCAACTTCACACGAAAAATTAAAATTGTTTTTACATAAAAACTAATTACTTTCTGATTTTTCTTTTCTCTCTAACCCTCTCTAACGATTCTCTAACGATTAGCACTAACAAAAGTTCATAATAATGAAATCGTGCGGCTAACTTCACCGAGGTTGCACAGAGTAGATTTTCATCTGGAATTTTGATTTAGATGAATTTGATCACAGACAATCACAGAGCACTATATAACACAGAGAATGTAATTATACTATGTAATACTGGTAATTTGATGTGTATTCTCTTCTCCGACTGATGATCCAGTATTTTAAAGTGCTCTGTGCTGATGATGTTTATCGCCGCTTGCCTGGTGTCGCTGGGTTGGGTTTATTTTGTTTGTGTAAATAGTGGAGAAACATTACTAGATTCCTACTAGTTCTAGTGCTAAGTCTGCAGACCTGCTCCGACTGCTGGCCAGCCGGTAGAGTCGGTTGTGTGCCTGTGCACATAGATACTTCACAGGACATTATGAAAAATAAGTACAACTAAGAAAAGTAAAAGTAAAGCTGCTCATGGTATTCAATGTTTAGAAGTCTATTTTTTTGCCAGTAATTTAAACTCAGCAGTGTTTAAATGACGATGGAAAAACTGAAAAAGTGTAGGATATGTTTAGTGGAGAATGTTCGGATGAATGTGGTTGCCGACAAGACCCTGCAGGACATATATGAGAAGCTGACTGATGTCCCAGTAAGTACCTACATTACCAATGTAACATTTGAAAACCTAATAGTTGACAGTATTAATAATCTTCTCCCCAAGTTAATAGACGTGTGGACAGTGCGGTTACGGGTCGTCAGAAGCCCGAAAAACTGACAACCAGTCTAACCAAGGGGTATCGTATTCTCCAGTTACTGGGTTGTGGAGGTCGGATAGGCAGTCGCTCCATGTAAAATACTGGTATCCAGCTGCATTGGGATAGACTGGAAGCCAACCCCAACATAATTGGGAAAAGGCTAGGCAGATTGATTCAAAATAAACAAATAGTGTATGAGTAAATATGTTGCAGTTTGTAACTGAAGACAGTAGACCGACCCACGCTTGTTTCGTCTGCTGCGATAAACTGAAGCAATGCTACCAATTGCAGAGAAAATGTCTCGAAGCCGAGGAGCTGTTCACTCAGATGTTGAATGGAGACTATGAGGTGAGGTTCCAGTTTGACTTTGAGGAACTTTTTATTATAATTTTAGTATAATGTAGATGTGACCCTCTTGTCAAGATAATATTCTGTCTGAATTACAGGTTTATCATTGCCCCGCGGTTTCACCCGTGTAAGTTTATATCCCGTGAGAATATCGGGATAAAAAGTATCCTATGTGTTAATCCGGGTTATAAACTATCTGTTTGCCAAATTTCATCCAAATCCATTCAGCCGTTTTTGCGTGATTGAGTAACAAACATCCAAACACACAAAAATTCACATTTATAATATTAGTAGGATTCTAAATTTAGATATAACTGCTTTTGACAAAATAATGCTGTTTGCAATATTACATTTTAAATACTCCATGTAATGCTGCTACTTCTGTACAAAGTTTGTAAAGTAAGTAGCGGTGAGGTAACAGTTGCAGTCCTGTCGCATGTAGATACTGAGCTCCTGCAGAGGTCAGTGAGGTTGGTAGCGCCACCAACTGTCCACGGTGCGCTGTACCTACCTGAGTCTCATCACTTGTGAAGGCTCTTCTGGCTGACTACATTAATGATAAAAGTTTGTGCTCATAGTGACCGTGATTAAAAGCAAAATTGACCTAATACTGTAAACAACTTTTTACAGATAAAACCTCTGATAAATGAGGGCCTGTTTCACAGAGGGATCAATAAAACTTCAACAGATTACATAAGTATAGTTGATGAATGTCAAACAGAAAGCATTACAATCAAAGAAGAATTACCAGCTGTTTGTAAGGAACTAGATGATATTATTGAGCCAAAGGAGGAACATCACAGTGATGGTATGTTTTTAAGAACAAAAATACTTATTTTAAAATAAATAAAAGATATTTTAAGTAATCTATTTATTGACGTGACAACGTCTAATAAATCGATGAACGCCAGCTGCACGCACGAAAAAGGAGGACACATTGTCCCGTTACGCTCATTGTCCCGTTACGATCGGAGCGAGAGCGCTACACGAGCGAGCGAAAGGCACTGTTATGACGTAGTCACGTTAAACTATTTTACAGACAATTTTTTTAATATGTTTTGATCAACTAAAAAGTGGGAAATACGGTAACCACATTAATGTGAAATAAAACAAATATAAATGAGTAATACTCTTGAAGTCTTGAATGTGTTTGTTTACTTGCAGAGCTAGAACTGGAAAATTTGAACAATAGCTGTCTAGATGTAGCAGATATACGACCACACCATTCTGATTCAGATTTAGAAGATGACGTGCCTTTAATGGAGATTAAAATTGAAGTGGAAGAAGAACAAGAATTACCAGCTGTTTGTGAGGAACAAGATAATATGATTAAGCCAAAGGAGGAACATCAGAGTGATGATGGTAGGTTTTTAAGAACAAAAATAGTATCTCAAAATTAACTATAGATAATAATAATCAATTTATTTTATAACTATTTAGAGGTATGAGGAACAGGGTGTAAAGTTCACTCATATACATATACCGATATCCGACCAGATGGGTGTCGTGTCTGAAGGGCAAGTGCCCAACGATTGATGTCGGGTTCTTGTACATATGTCCATCACACGGTAAACTTTAATTGCGCGATGCAGGATTTCGTGTGACGTCAGGTTTTGATGAGTAGTTCACATGTGGCGATGTAGATGCCGCCACAACTTAAATTAAAAATGTTTTAAACTACTTCAAAGTGAGAAATGTTTAGTTTAAATATTCATAATAAATGAGTAATACTCTTTCTTGACTATATGTATTTACTTACAGAGCTAGAAATGGAAAATTTTAACAATAGCTATCTAGATGTAGTAGATATCCGACCACACCATTCTGAATCAGATTCAGAAGATGATGTACCTTTAATGGAGTTTAAAACTGAAGTGGAAGAAGAACAAGAAGTATTTACTATGAAACAAAGATCCGGAGAGTTAAAAAGTAAGTATGAGTCGTTAATCTATAGGTAAGCAAACAGGCATTGGCCTGTTTAACGCTATTGGGTTCACCTGATAGGAAGTGATTAGCGTTACCTAAAACTAGAAGTCACAAATTATAAACTAGACCAGCACACGCAGCATGACCACTGTAGAAACGGGTTTTGTCGACCGAAGAATAGACGAAATCTATACTAATATTACAAAGCTGAAGAGTTTGTTTGTTTGAACGCGCTAATCTCAGGAACTACTGGTTGGAATTGAAAAATTCTTTTTGTGTTGGATAGTCCATTTATCGAGGAAGGATATAGGCTATATAACATCACGCTACAACCAATAGGAGCGGAGCATAAATGAAAAATGTTGCAAAATCGGGAAAACATATTCTTTTTTGAGAGCTTCTGTTGCGTGCGCTGCGTAACCGGTTTAAGTTACGCAAATATCATGTATGACGGAATTGTTCCTCTTTAAAAGTTCTAAAAAAAAGTCCGCGACAGCATATGTCTATCTTTTAAGATTGACTCACTATAACCATTTTTTGTGGTAATCAAATTTGTTCGAAACTAATGCATTATTTGCTAAGGAGTTTTATCAACATAATATTAATTTTTATTCAAATAAATAGTTTTAACATCAAGGGTATTTATGTAGCAGCAAAATACTTTTTAATTCATTCAAATCGGACATTTAATTTCGAAGTAATCATGAATATAAAAATGCAATACGCGAACCGTTCGACGCCGGCGCGACGTTCCCTACTCTAGAGAGGAGAGGATGGGCACACGGGTAGACCATGAACTGGAAGAGATCATAGAATACGTTTTATCCCTATATTCCCACGGGATCGAGACCTACGCGTGTGAAACCGCGGGGCACAGCTAGTGACAGATAATCAAACACAATCTGTCATTTTGTCTATTCTTCCGTCGACAAAACCCGTTTCTTCTGTGGTCATGCTACGCGTGCTGGAGAATCCTAGTTAAAGCAATAAACTATTAATTTCTGATAACAATAACAAAACCAGGACCAGTAAAACGACCAGTCTCCACAAGCAGCACTCATTCACGAGCATAACGATAAGAACACCCATTAGTCCCATTATCCCCTCGCTGTTATTGTGCCCTGACGCTACCGCAAGCAGTGACAACTAGAGAGCATGACGACCTTGCTGCCAGTTGCTAAGACCAAAGTAGTTATAGTTAATACAATGCACACGCAGGCGGGAGCAAATCCTGGCAGGGTTGCGGGAAAGTCCGAAAGGGATACCGGGACCTTGGCAACAGGCAACTGAAGGAACACGGGTGGGTTTTAGCCAGTAAAAGTCTGACACGCCCTTCCGCTCCGCCCAGAGCGGGAGAAGTCATTGGATGATTTCCCACACTCGAAAAAAAAGGCGGGAGCAAATCAGCATGACACTTAAAAACGCCTAAAAGTACGTGGACTGAGTACATAAACCACTTTTAATAATAAAACTCAAAACTCAAAGCATTTATTTCAATTAAACCATTTATAGGCACTTTTGAATTGTCAAGGAGTCGGTCAGTCAGAAATATGAAGCTAGTTGCCCATTCCAAAGCGTAGTAGGTACCTATGGAGAAGAACGGGCAAGAAACTCCACGGACACTCTTTTAAATCAAAAAATTGTTACAATATATGGGTTACATCATTCATGTTGAAATTATACATGTGAGAACAATGTAGAAAGCACGTTAAAAGCGTCCGCAGTTATAACATACAAACAATTCAAAAATTTAAATAAGCCATGGCAGCTAAGAGATGACCAGTCACAACTGACGGCGCCCGTTCACGAACATGACGCATGGATCAGCAATAACACACAACATCTCGTCTGTATCACCCGCAAGGCTAGAGATCACACGCCTCTAGCCGCCGCAGGAGACGCCTTGGGCATCGGGAATCCCAGGCGGATTCCCGGCCACCGTAGGCGCGGGCTTGCGGACGGTGAGCAATGGGTAACTCTCCGTCTGATAAGGCCAGGACCGGGTCGACGGCGCGTTGTGTTCTACGCGCACCTCGAAGAGATGTCAGCACAACTGGAGGGGTCCGCTAGGGTTGATGCCTGCCGGGGTCGCGGGAAAGTCCGAAAGGGATATCGTGGCCTCTGGCAACTTACAGACAAATGAAGGAACACGGGTGCGCTTTAGTCAGTAAGAGTCTGACACGCCCTCCCGCTCCGCCCAGAGCGGCAGAAAGTTATGTGATAATTTCCCACTCAAAACATTAAAAAAACGCTGGTGAGGTGGCCCTGTGATGTCTGTATCGCAGGCAGATTGTATGATTCGTCAGTAGGTATACAAACGGTACCGTCCATTTACAAACGGCAGTCATGCAAAATGCCGAAGACAAATTGGCAACTCGTTTTAATTGTTATAATTTCGACAGGTTTACGTTATCTTAAAAAAATTGTGATACAGAAACCAAAAAAAAATTGGAAGAGGAGCCTAAATCGATGATGAAAAAAATATCTAAGAAAAGTTAATAACATGTTTTATAAGAATAATTTGTGGACACATTTTGCAAAATAGTTTAATTCTTTTAATAATAAAATATTATACAGTGGTGCCGATTCTCTTGTACACTGAACTAAACTAACTAAACTATCACTAAAATTCCTTACTTTTTACTATGAGAATCTTAGAGCTATTCTGTCAAAAAAAATCTCTAAATTTAAAAATTATTTTGACACAACTAAAATCGAATTTGACAACCGCGACTCCACTTGGTACCTACTTGTTTGCCTACCACGTGATTTTTTTTGAGCCGGAGATGCGCGCAATGTGGCCGTCTCGACGTATTTTTATATGGATTTTTTCACCTTTTTTGAAGAAAAGAAAAAAATAAAATTACCAACATGTAGAGTATTACGGGTTTGCGAGTTTTAAAGGGGGTCAAAATTTTCATTATTTTTGCGATAGGACACCATATTCGAGATAAAAGCAAAAAAAAAAAAAAGATACAGTACCGTTTTGTTACTGAATTCGAGGTGTTGGTTAGAATTTTAGTTCATGACATCTAATTTTATTCCACACATTTTTAATCGTGATTAAAAATAGTCAGAGTTAGTTAGAGGATTTTAGATATAGAGCAAACATTTTGGTTAAAACGTCAAATTCAGAATAGCATTTTCACTAAATTAAAACTCAGTGCCATCTTAGTGCTGTCAAACTAAATTATAGTTAAGTTGTGTCACTTTGGTCTATTTTCAGAATTGGAAATCGACGTTTGACAGGAATAAACTAAATTTTAGTGATTTTTAGTTTAGTTTAGAGAATTTGTGACAAGAGAATCGGAACCAGTATGTTAACTAAGAAAGGGCATTCCCGTTAACCCGCAATAGTATAGAGCCAATACATGCAAAAAAAAAAATGTATCAATTCACAAAATTGATACGTAAAATAAACACTCTGTACACGCACACTTGTATTTCAACGTAGAAAGACAAGTGTGACAAGTGTGTGTTTCTTTTCCGACTTTATTCGAACTTTTTTAATGGTATTTTTTTTTTGCTTGTATAGGCGCTACACTATTGCAGGTTAACGGGAACGCCCTTCGTTAGATAACATAGGTTTATTTATAGTAAAGTGGCGTCCGAACGTCGCTTCAGTCGCCTGCCAGGCCTACTTGCTGGCTCTACCTGGCTAGCTAGAGTCAACATGTCCCGGAATAACGGACACTACCAAACATCCCAATTTGAATATTACCATTTAAGCTCTTGAGCTCTTGTGCATTTGAGCTCTGCTCGGGTGAAAATGTTTTTTTTTTTTTTCGTTATTCATTCTGTAATAATCCGACAAAGTCACGATTATTTATATGTATAAAACACCCCTACGTGATATATAATTTTTTTGGGTTCCGTACCCAAAGGGTAAAACGGGACCCTATTACTAAGACTCCGCTGTCCGTCCGTGTGTCACCAGCCTCGATCCGTGATAGTTAAAATATTACAGATGATATATTTCTTTTGCTGCTATAACAACAAATACTTAAACAGTATAAAATAATAGTTATTTATGCAACTGTTTTATAATAAGAGGTATTTATCAGGAATGTAGTATCACATGAGTGTTTTAATACCGAATTATTTACAGTTGCATACAAGACTTTATCTACACCCATGATATGAATCCTCTTTACAAGGTTCTTTGCAATACTAATATCGAACAAAAATAGCGGGATACAACACACGTGAATTCGAATTCCAATAAACTACAAGTTTTTTTTAATTGACTGAGCTTTGTTAGTGAAACGCGCCTGCATGACAGCGTTCTTTTTTTTAAATGAGTTGCATTATAAAATTTAGTACAACACTATAGCCCGCGAAATTCAAATTTGTTTTATAGTTATTTATGCAACTGTTATATAATAAGGGGGATTAAAACACGTGTGATAATAGTATAACATGAGTGTTTTAATACCTAATTATTTACAGTTGCATACAAGACTTTATCTACACCCATGATATGAATCTTCTGTAAAAGTTTCTTTGCAATACCAATATCGAACAAAAATGGCGCGGTACGACGTGAATTCGAATTTTTCGAATTCGAATGTGTTTTGTTTTTAAATTACGGTGCTTTGTTAGTGAAATGCTCGTGAATGACAATGTTCTTTTTTGAAAGGAGTTGCATTATGAAATTCAGTACAACTTTATAACACCCGTTTGGATGATATAATGGTTACTATGACACTCGTTGTTTTAAATGTTGGCAATAAGCTAACTGTTTCAAAAACTTATATAGAGTATTTATAGCATGGGTGTAGATAAATTTTATCTACACCCATGCTATAAATCCTCTATTAAAGATTCACAATCAAAGCGCCGTAATTAAAAACAAACTTATGTGTTATTCGAATTCACGTATGCCTCCATTTCTGTTCGATATTAATACCTATTGCAAAAAATAATTAGGTACTTTGTTGTTTACAAAAATGAGTGATACAAGCTTTGAAATTACACCACCAGATATTACTAATGCAGCAAAGGACATTTGTAAACAGTTATTACCTGAAAAGTCAAGAAAAAGTTATGAAAAAGCTTATCAAGATTTCATGAATTGGAAAATATCCAAGCGTAGTAAATCATTTTCTGAAGATGTGCTAATAGTATATTTTCAAGAATTATCAGAAAAATTCAAATCTTCAACCCTATGGACCTTCTATTCAATGCTCAAAAGTACGCTGAGTATTATTGAGAACGTGGATATCTCAAAATATTCAAAATTAATTGCCTTGTTAAAACGTAAATCAGAAGGCTCTATAAGCAAGAAATCGAAAACGCTCTTACCTGCTGAAATAAATAAGTTTTTAAGCGAAGCGCCTGATCAGCTATATCTATCAGTAAAGGTACTTATGTTACTTATTTATTTGTATGTACTTAATTTTTTTTGTAATAAGATGAATAAATTACAATATCTTATATCGTTCTTGTTATTGTTACAGATTGCGCTAATATTCGGAACCATGGGCGCATGCAGCCGTCAAGAATTATACGCTTTGTTATATACCGACGTAAAGATAAATGAAGCTGTAATTGTGGTCAATATAAATAATAGAAAAACCAAAGTAAGCCGCACATTTACTGTTACAGGCAAATATTTAGAACTTTGCAAAAAATATATAGCACTGCGTCCGGTTCCCTGCAGGAATCCGTGTTTTTTTTTACAATACAGATCTGGAAAATGTACGTCACAGAGGATCGGCATTAATACATTTAGCAATTTAGCCAAAACAATTGCTAACTATTTAGAACTTCCCAATCCTGAGTTGTATACAGGGCATTGCTTTCGCAGAACATCTGCCACATTATTAGTTGATGCCCGAGGAGTCATATCAAGTTTAAAACGGCACGGTGAACAGGCGCGGTCGCAGCCCAAGATTTTGGGGGGGGGGACAGTTGGTGCCGAGGAATATTTTTAGGGAAATGGTTAATTGATAAGTACGTAAATCATTCAGTCTCTCGACAGCTTGAATGATTTTTGGAGGGGGTCATGACCCCCAGGTCCGCGCCTGACGGTGGATGGAAGTCCACATCTGTTGCTGAAGGGTACATTAATGACTCTATAGCCAATAAAATCCAAGTTTCGAATAAAAATAAAAATAAAGAAGTGGTGAATATAAATATTCCGAGTACATCAGGATCTGCCAGCATTCAACAAGGTGCAAATATTCAAGTGCAGTATCTACGATCCAAAATGTAAATAATTATTACAATAAATAATTCTATTAAAACGAGGGGTGTTCAATAAATAGTCAGAATGAGTATGACGCAATTATTAGTTATTAAATGTTATTTTAAGTTTTTTCGACGTAGTCACTATTCAGGGTTATTTAATTCCGTTTCTAAAAAAAATCTCTTTTCTGATCCCTTAAAAAATCGTGTACGGGGCGACTACTGCGTCATCATCTTCAAATTTCTGGCCCCAGAGATGTTCCTTGAACCGAGGAAATCGATAAACATCACTGGAGCAAGGTCACGGTGATTATGGAGGATGTACACACGGCTACACATTAAGCTATACATTTCCAGTATAAGCTGACCTTGCATTGTACGGAAATCCTATACAATGCGAGGTCAGCATAAACTGGAAATGTATAGCTTGATGTGTAGCCGTGTGTACCATCAATTCGAAGCCAGCTTCTTGAAAGGCAGCCATCGCAACTGTGGATTTGTGCGCGGGGGCGTTATCTTGGTGAAACAAACAAACAACAGAACACGTTTCGAAACGACGCAAACAAATGACTTCTATTTTTTTTAAACAAAAGAGAATTCATTGTTTTTTTTATTATCATCATAACTAATGTCTGGGCTATGCCTGCCAGTATTTTTTTTTCTTTCCAAGGAGAATGTATCGCTTCACTATTTATTGAACAACCCTCGTATCTATACATAGTTTGTTTGTAGTAGATACTCAGCAGTTAAACTTTCCATGAATTTACATAAGTTCTTGCAACACTGTACAACACCCGATGGTTTCAGAACCAATAGAGGATTCATATCATGGGTGTAGATAAAGTCTTGTATGCAACTGTAAATAATTAGGTATTAAAACACTCATGTGATAAACCCGCATTCGTGTTTTAATACTCCATTATTATATAACAGTTGCATACATAACTAAAGGGGGCTCCTATACAAAAAACGTGAATTTTTGCTCATTTTTATAGATAATGATACGGAACCCTTCGTGCGCGAGTCCGACTCGCACTTGGCCGGTTTTTTACTGCTTACAGAAATTTGAATCATTTATCATTCATTCCTTTGCGGTTCTAGTTTGAATCATGCAAAACACTATTATTTTGATTGGGGTGTCAATCTTCTTCCAACATTGTACTGACCAGATTTATAATCACAGGGGCGACCGTTGTAAAGAAACTAAAACTAGACACACGAAGAACAAATCTAGAAGATGCAAAAACAGCCGAAGGAGCGACAAAAGCAAAATCAGACTCGAAAGTTATCCGGACAAAACGTACGTCCCAGCCTGCCGGTGTTTTCAAAGAGCCTTACAAATATGATCAGCCTCATTTAAAACCAAAGGGTGATTTAAGAAAACATATTCGTAAACAAACTGGCGAAAAACCTTATAAGTGTGATTTATGTCCGCGCAGCTTTAGTGTAAAGTGTAGTTTATTAAGACATATTCGAATGCACACTGGTGATGTACCCTATAAATGTGACATATGTCAGCGTAATTTTAGTGACCAGTGTGTATTAATGAATCATGTTCGTATACACAGTGGTGAAAAACCTTTCAAATGTGATATATGTCAGTCTAGTTTCCGTCAAAATGTTAATTTAAAACGACATATGCGTGTTCACACTGGTGAAAAACCTTATGTGTGTGATGTATGTCAACGTAGTTTTAGTGAAAAAGGTAGTTTATTAGAACATATTCCAATACACACTGGTGAAAAACCTTATATGTGTAATGTATGCCAACGTAGTTTTTGCCGCAAGAGTAATTTAAGACAACATATTCGTATACACACTAGGGTAAAACCTTACAAGTGTGATGTATGTCAACAGAGTTTTAGTGAACAAGATAATTTATCACAACACATTCTCATACACATTGGCGAAAGCGAAAAACCTTATAAGTGTGAGATATGTCCACGTAGTTTTAATGAAAAGGGTAGTTTAAAAAAACATATTCGTATACACACTGGTGAAAAACCTTTTAAGTGTGATGTATGTCAGCGTGGTTTTATTGAAAGGGGTAGTTTAACAAAACATATTCGTGTACACACTGGTGAAAAACCTTTCAAATGTGATAAATGTGAAAGTAGTTTTCGTCAAATCTGTCATTTAAAAAGACATCTTCTTACTCACACTTGATAAAAACCTCATACGTGTGATGTATGGCAGCATAGTTTTTAACCTACTTCTTCAAAAAGGAGGAGGTTCTCAATTCGTCTGTATGTTTTTCGTTAATCCGGGAATTAAGAATCGATTTTGATGATTCTTTTTTGTTTGGTAGGTCATGCTTCAGAGGTGGTCCCATATAAATTTTAATAACTTTGCTTGCGTAGTTTTTGAGTTAGCTTCAATATTACGTATTTTTTCCCACTTTGCGTTTATGTCAACGACGATCTATGTGACTCCGTCACTGTAATTTACATAGCAGGTAGGAAGTCGTATTCGAATTTGTGTGGGGTAGGTACCTAAAAAGTGAAAAATATTGTTTTTACAAAAAAAACCGACTTCCAAAAGAAAACACTAAAGTAAGTAAGTGAAAAATAACTTTGATTTCGGAAGTCGGTATCAAAAAACTAAAATTGAAAAGCAAAGACACCGACTTCCGAATTCAAAGTTATTTTTGACTTATTAGTTTTTTTCAGAAGTCGATTTTTTTTTTGTAATTGTAACAATGCTGATTTAACATATTCGTCACACTGGTCAAAACCCTGTCAAATGTATGTGAGTGTAAGTTTAGCAAATTCTGTCATTTATAAAGTCATATGTACCTGTTCTTCACATCACACTGATGAAAAACCTAAATGTCAGCGTAATTTTAGTATCAAGGTTAATCTAAGAAATCTGTATCGAACACACTAATCTATCAAATGAGATAAACACAAATAACTTTAAAACTAGTGACTATTTTTAGATAGACTATTTGGAGAGCAGTGGTAACGCAATGGTAAACTTTCCAGGCGCTTTACTTTGTGTAAATAATTTCATCACCACTGCTCTCAAAACCGTCAAGGAAAATATCGTTAGGAAACTGGCATATCCTAGAACCAAAAAATTCGAAGACATGTGACATCTACCAACTCGCACTGGAACCAGGTCGTGGATTACGGCCCTCTCACAGAGAAGAGACCTGTGTCCCAGCAGTGGGAACATTAATGGTTGATTATGTATGTTATGATCAGTAAACGGGACACTGATTGCACTTTTCAATCTGTTTAAAATAAAATAATGGCCTCTAAAAGAGTTTTTTTTCTCATATCATAAATTCTAAATTCCCTTCTTGTTGTGCCTAACTGTGTGCCCTTATCAATATATCTATTGAAAATATGAAAATTAACGTACTTTAATAGTAAAAGTTTCTAAATAATATTACAAAAAGGTATTTTTAAACACACTTGCTCGTAAAGTGGCTCTTATTAAAACCGCTTTTAAGGTAATAATGCAGTGTATTAAGAAAGCGTGCTTTTTACTTTATATTATCGCACTAGTGCGGTAATGTGTGCCACAGATAACTATTTACTAGTCGGAGTAATGACATGGCAGTAGGTATGGAATTAGTATGTAACATGAAATTTATGTTTAATAGAAATTGACGCTAAAAAGCAAGTTTTTGCCAAAAATACGTTTTCCGATAATGACTGGGCATTTTTGGTATTTTTCCACTGTATGAAAATTTCGTGGGCCGCTAGGTATTTCTCTCTAGATTATGGTGGCAACAGTCTATCACTCGCGTTTCGTGTCTCGATTAGTATTCCCGGCGGGCTCTAATCTACGTATTGCTCTTCTTTCAGTGAATTCAACATTTTTGATAATAACCACACAACGCAAAATGTTAACAAATATTCGTATCTATGGAAAATGGCGCTCTGGTTTTGTTTTTTGCGCGCCGCGCTAGAAATGCGCGCGCAGTTGTAAATAAATGCACTGGAAAATCCGCGAAACAGCCTTACATAGGTTGTTTCGCGGATTTTCCAGTGCATAAAAACAACTTAATGTTTTGAATACTTGCGTATTCAAAACAGTAAGGTAAATATGTAGTGAAAAATATAAAAGTAATTTCATTGAATATTAATATAAAAAATCGTTCATAAATGAAACTAATTACTCTCTAACGATTTTTCTTTTCTCTCTAACTCTTTAACGATTCTGTAACGATTAGCATTATCAAAAGTTCAGAATAATTACATCGGGTGCAAAATTCACAGAGGTGGGCTAAAGTCACACTCTTAAAAATGATTTATCTATACTAATATTATAAAGCTGAAGAGTTTGTTTGTTTGTTTGAACGCGCTAATCTCAGGAACTACTGGTTTGAATTGAAAAATTCTTTTTGTGTTGGATAGTCCATTTATCGAGGAAGGCTATAGGCTATATAACATCACGCTACGACCAATAGGAGCGGAGCATAAATGAAAAATGTTGCAAAAACGGGAAAAATTCTTCCTTTTTGAGAGCTTCCGTTGCGTGCGCTGCGTAAACGGTTAAAGTTACGCAAATATGTATGATGGAATTGTTCCTCTTTAAAAGTTCTAAAAAAAGTCCGCAACAGCATATGTCTATCTTTTAAGATTGACTCACTATAACCTTTTTTATGGTAATCAAATTTGTTCGAAATTATTGCATTATTTTCGAAGAGGTTTTATCAACATAATAGGTATTAATTCTTATTCAAATAAATAGTTTTAACATCAAGGGTATTTATGTAGCAGTAAAATACTTTTTAATTAATTCGAATCGGACATTTAATTTCGAAGTTATTACGAGTATAAATAGAAATGCAATAGGCGAACCGTTCGACGCCGGCGGCGGGGAGCGCCGCGCCTCCGCGACGTTCCCTACTGTAGAGAGGAGAGGATGGGCACACGGGTAGACCATGACCTGGAATAGGACATAGGATACGTTTTATCCCTACATTCCCACGAGATCGAGACCTACGCGGGTGAAACCGCGGGGCACAGCTAGTTATAAAATAGAATATTAACTCTCTAACAATTTTGTGTAACTCTCAATCTCTCTCTAACGATTCGCAAAAGATTAAAAAAATAAAATTACGTCTAAGTCCATTTTTGCGGGAAGGGGGGCAAACTTGGCACGAAAAATTAAAATTGTTTAAAAACTAATTACTCTCTATCGATTTTTCTTTTCTCTCTAACGATTAGCACTATCAAAAGTTCATAATAATGAAATCGTGCGGCTAACTTCACGGAGGTGTCAATTTTAAGTTTGTTAAGTATGGAATTAAAAAATATTATAATGGTAACATGGTATGTGATGTTGCCATGATAGTACTTACTAATTCCAAACCTACTGCCATGTCGTTACTCCGACTAGTAAATAGTTATCTGTACCGCACTAGTGCGTTAATGAAAAATAAAAAGCACGCTTCCATAATACACTGCATTATGAACCTAAAAGCGCTTCTATAAGAGCCACTTTACGAGCAAGTGTGTTGAAAATATTAATAAGGGGGATACGCTAGGGTGGCCCGCTTAGTTGCAAAAAAAGGATTTGGTAGTTGTCCAAATGCCTTTTTTACACCTGAAACTAAATATTCGGTGTTACGATATTATTTTTTGCTTTTCATAATCAATATTTTAAACAGTTAGCAAGCCATATTTCATATTTTCATAGGTACAATAGTATTGCAAAACTAATAAATTCAGCGAAATATTTGACATCTATTTGCGATTATGCCAACTTTCAGCGTTTAGGTAGTCTGTGGTGATCGTTCTTTAAAATTGTCTTCTGCAAAGATAGTATATAGTTATCTGTGCTGTGAGTTATTTATGCACAATGTTAGACCTCGGTGAAGTTAGCCGCACGATTTCATTATTATGAACTTTTGTTAATACTAATCGTTAGAGAATCGTTAGAGAGGGTTAGAGAGAAAAGAAAAATCGTTAGAGAGTAATTAGTTTTTATGTAAAAACAATTTTAATTTTTCGTGTGAAGTTGGCCCCCCTTCCCGCAAAAATGGACTTAGACGTAATTTTATTTTTTTAATCGTTTGCGAATCGTTAGAGAGAGATTGAGAGTTACACAAAATCGTTAGAGAGTTAATATTTTATTTGATATTAAATAATTTCTAAGGGCGTGACGTTAGCCCACCTCTGTGAATTTTGCCCCCTATATAATTATTCTCAACTTTTGTTAATGCTAATCGTTAGAGAGAGTTAGAGAGAAAAGAAAAATCGTTAGAGAGTAATTAGTTTTATTTATCAACGATTTTAATTACTTTTGCGACATTGGCCCCAATTCCCGCAAAAATGGACGTAATGAAGACGTAATTTTTTTTAAAATATAGTTTGAGAATCCTTAGAGAGAGATAGAGAGTTAAAAAAATCATTAAAGTGATATTTAATATTTTAATTAAAATTAAATTATTTCTGAGAACGCGTTTTACCCTAGGACCTGAGCAGGTTAAAATTTAGAAACGTGCCGCCTCGATGGGGGATAGGGGAGGGAAGAGAGGGGGGAAGGGTTCGTAGATCCCCCCACTCCCCCCTGCCGGAGGTACAAAGTTTTTTTAAAATGATTTTTAAATATGACAAATCTCTTATATGCTGGGGCCAGAATGGCCGCGAGAATTATTGCATTGAATGAAGCGGCCACACTTACTTTTCTCACTGTGCACCGTTTGCGCGAGTAGTACCGTGAGTAGTAGGTACTACTGATACATGACATGATGCAGAGGAACGTTATAGTTATGAGTGGTAAAGTTGTGTATTTGATCAACGATCATTTAACAGTGATACCTGATAAGAATACGAAATATTGTTGGTAGTTTCAATTTGATTCGGTACTTATAGTGCATCATTTATGCTCAAAACACACAAAAGGTGGGTGCTTGTCGGGAGCTGGTCGGGTCGTTTTTAACCCACCGACGGAAAAAGAGGGGTGTTATAAGTTTAACGTGTGTGTCTGTATGTTACATCGTAGCTGCCAAACGGCTGAACCGATTCTGATATTTTTTATTTTGTTTGAAAGGTGACTTGATAGAGTGTTCTTAGCTATGATTCAAGAAAATCGGTTCAGCCGTTTGAAGATTATCAGCTCTTTTCAAGTTGATGAATGGATGTGAGCATCTTCCATAGGTTACATCGATTCGAAAAGACATTGTCCAAAAATGGTTTTTTATTATTCAATCATTCTAACCAGGATAAGAGTTCGCGGACTGTCTTGGCTCGGTGAGCGCAATTATTGACAGTTGTAACTTAGAATGTTGTTATGTATTAGGTGATTTCAATTCACACCCAACGGAATTGTTTTATGCGGAACTCTCTAGTTTTTGTGTTGAACAAGAGTGGACATGCATTGACACTGAATTGTTGGGTGTTGGTTCGGATACCCACACTTTTATTAGTGATGCTCATGGATCGCAAAGGTGGCTTGATCATTGTTTAGTCACAAAGGCGGCTGTGCCTACTGTTCTGCATTCTTATGTAAAATATGACGTGCAGTGGTCGGACCACTTTCCGTTGATTATTATGTGTGACCTTAGCTATGTTCACATTCATCAACCAAATGTTATTAGCATTGAAGTGAATGGTGTGATCTGGGGAGAAAGAAGTCAAGAACAGATTCGTGCTTATAGCATAAAATGTCATGAAAAATTGCGACTTATTGACTTCCCGGATGACTTTAGAGAGTGTAGTGGTCAGACTTGTAATGACCCTCGCCACCTTAGTGTAATAGATGCAATGTATGATAAAATTGTTAGTGCATTGTGCGAGTCGGCTACGGAGACAATAACTTTTGGAGGAAGTCCTAGAAAGCGAGGAGCAGTCGTGGGCTGGAGCGTGCATGTGAGTGGCGCTCATAGGGAGGCTAGGCGTAAATTTTTATGCTGGCTTGATAGTGGTATGCCGACGTCGGGACGTATTTTTGAAGAAATGCGTGAAGCTAGAAGGATATTTAAGTCTCGGTTGAAGTGGTGTCAAGATCATGAGACTCAAATTAAAATGGATATTCTGGCTTCACAGCATTCTCGAAACGATTTTCGATCTTTTTGGAAGCATACAAATAGACTTAAGGGCAAGCCTGGCCTTCCTGTTTGCGTCGATGGCGTGAGTGATGCTAGACAAATAGCTGACCTTTTTGTAGACCATTTCAGTGTGCAGTCATCATTAGGCTAGAGCGATGCTCAATGTTGAGCCACGGAAAGACCTTGGAGTAAATATAACAGCAAAAATGCTCTTGAACAGGATTAACGCGATGCGTCGGGGAACATCTCCTGGTCATGATGGTCTCAGCATTGAGCATCTCCGATTTGCTGGTCCGCATTTGCCAAGAGTGTTGGCTATGCTTTTTACTTTTTGCCTGGGTCATGCTTATATGCCGAGTGACATGATTAAAACAACAGTGGTGCCTATCGTCAAAAACAAGACTGGTGACATGGGCGATAAGAACAATTACAGGCCAATATCTCTTGCCACAGTCATGTCAAAAGTGTTTGACAGTGTGCTTAACGCTCAACTTAGAAGTCATATACAGGTTCACGATAACCAATTTGGTTTCAGTTCTGGATTATCCACTGACAGCGCTATATTGAGTGTGAAGCACACTGTGAAGTACTACATGGGTCGCCGCACTCCAGTTTACGCATGTTTCCTAGATTTGAGCAAGGCTTTTGACTTGGTTTCCTACGACATTTTATGGAGAAAGCTGGAAGATGTAAATTTGCCACCAGAGGTGACAAATACTCTAAAATACTGGTATGGAAACCAGGTCAATAGTGTGAGGTGGGCTGGTGCCCTGTCTAGGCCGTATGGGTTGGAGTGCGGGGTGAGGCAGGGGGGATTATGCTCGCCAACGTTATTCAACCTATACGTGAATGACCTGATTGGCGCCCTTAGCAGCATGCGTGTCGGGTGTCATATTGACGGCGTGTGTTGTAATAACATTAGCTACGCCGACGACATGGTGCTGCTGAGTGCGTCAATCTGTGGGCTAAGGACACTCGTGGCCACTTGTGAGCAATATGCTAGACTACATGGTCTGGCATATAATGTTAAGCAAAGTGTAGTCATGGTCTTTGAAGCCAGGGGTAAATACACAGAAGCAGTACCTTCAGTTAAAATAAACGGTATACCCCTTGTCTTGTTACTTGAAAATAAATGATTAATAATAATAATAAGTTAAATATATTTGGATAGACATCCCAAAAAGTAGTAGCTCTAACTGTATCATGCATTTTTAAGAATTTTGAGAAAAATCGTTTTTTCGATTTATTTATTTATTCTAATCTTATGTACACACAGTTCAATACAAAATAGATACGACTTAGTTAAAATATGAGTACAAAGGTACTGCTTATTTCTTAAGAAATTATTAATTTAGTCTTAATTTACTCCTAAAACGAACTAACTTTTCTAATTATCTAGGCTAATAAAGTGAACACACCCCAGAAAATAACAAACTTTTCAAAATTGACACATGGTACTGTCATTACAGTCAATCAAACCTCCGTGAATTTAGCCGAACGATTTCATTATTATGAACTTTTGTTAATGCTAATCGTTAGAGAACCGTTAGAGAGGGTTAGAGAGAAAAGAAAAATCGTTAGAGAGTTATTAGTTTTTATGTAAAAACAATTTTAATTTTTCGTGTGAAGTTGGCCCCCCTTCCCGCAAAAATGGACTTAGACGTAATTTTATTTTTTTAATCGTTTGCGAATCGTCAGAGAGAGATTGAGAGTTACACAAAATCGTTAGAGAGTTAATATTTTATTTGACATTAAATAATTTCTAAGAGCGTGACGTTAGCCTACCTCTGTGAATTTTGCCCCCGATATAATTATTCTCAACTTTTGTTAATGCTAATCGTTAGAGGATCGTTAGAGAGAGTTAGAGAGAAAAGAAAAATCGTTAGAGAGTAATTAGTTTTATTTATCAAAGATTTTAATTACTTTTGTGAAATTGGCCCCCATTCCCGCAAAAATTGACGTAGATGTAATTTTTTTATTTTTATAATTTGAGAATCGTTAGAGAAAGATACAGAGTTAAAAAAAATCATTAGAGAGTTAATATTTTAATTGATATTAAATTATTTCTGAGAACGCGTTTTAGATTAAACAGGCTCGCTCTTATTATGGGCAACATATTCAGCCGAACGGTACTTTTACTGTACCTAGAAGTTAGTGAAGATACCAGGCATTTCGTCATCACATGAGACAGCTTTAATCAGAGGACTCACACCACTATAGTTATAGAGTGTATTACATTATTGTCTGGTATCTTGGATGGGCCGGCATCAAAATTATATATCTCCACCTGCTCAGTTTCTCGACGGTATTTTAATAAGAGAAGACATTGAAAATGAAGAAAATCAATAAATCATTATTTAAAACAAAAAAAAAAAGTTTTATTTCATAAAAAATCTGTAAGACTTGCATTCAAAGCATATTACTTAGAGCTACTACTTTTTGGGATGTCTATCCAAATATATTTAGCTTATCCTGGTTAGAATTGTTGAATAATAAAAAAACATTTTTGGTCATGTCCTTTCGAATCGATGTGACCTGTGGAAGATGCTCACATCCATTCATCAACTTGAAAAGAGCTGATAATCTTCAAACGGCTGAACCGATTTTCTTGAATCATAGCTAAGAACACTCTATCAAGTCACCTTTCAAACAAAATAAAAAATATCAGAATCGGTTCAGCCGTTTGGCAGCTACGATGAAACACACACGATAAACTTATAACACCCCTCTTTTTCCGTCGGTGGGTTAAAAATGACCCGACCAGCTCCCGACAAGCACCCACCTTTTGTGTGTTTTGAGCATAAATGATGCACTATAAGTACCGAATCAAATTGAAACTACCAACAATATTTCGTATTCTTATCAGAGGGCCTAGACAACTGACAATCGCTTCGAAAGCGTTTCGTATTTCTACAACAACTTTGACATAAGCTTTCGATTCGCTTAAGTCAGTCCTATACATTTTTGCCTTTTCCATCATCGTTATCGCTGATAGAATGTCACTTTGTCTAGGGCCACTGTTAAATGATCGTTGATCAAATACACAACTTTACCACTCATAACTATAACGTCCCTCTGCATCATGTCATGTATCAGTAGTACCTACTACTCGCGCTCACGGTACACAATGAGAAACGTAAGTGTGGCCGCTTCATTCAATGCAATAAATCTCGCGGTAAATCTCTTTGATCTGCTTAAAATGCCGCCACCAGAGTTATCAATCACCCAACGTCAAACGCCAATGTAAATGCCGTTGACAAATTCTCGAGGTAAGTCGTGATGAAGTACACACACGGTTAACGTCTACCGAGATAATCCGTTGGTGTGGCCCCAGCATAAAAAATTTAAAAAGTTTCTATCCGACACCGTGCTTGCTAGCGAAATAGCTGAGAGACTGAAGGAGGGGTCACGTTCGCGGCCGGTCAGGTCACGTCCCGCACCCCGCGTCCGTGTTGAGACGCAAGTTCATTACCCTAGCGCATAGGGCAACAAACTTACGTCTCTTGTGGTAAAAGGTAGATTTAAAAAAATAAAAAATAAAGTTGTAATATTCCATTGATTTTACGTTCTATAAATGAAATCAAACCACTGGTTACAAGGATAACGGTGTTTACCCTAACACCCTGTACACTTCTTGGGTTCCTGCTCCTGATTTCTTCGAATCAGCGATCTTCTTACGCTCTTTTTTGTAAGTAGAGCGAATGTTGTTTATTTTTTTTACAACAGTATCTTTGTCAGCACTAGGGTCTACTGTTTTAAATTTTTCAACCAGCTTAGTATATGCTGCACGTTTTAACTCACGATTGTGATACTTTTTGCCTTTAATATTCCAAAGATAAGGTTCACTGCGATATAAATCAATAAATTCTTCAAGCCATTCGCGATTAGTTTGAGACGCCATGACGCGTGCGCATGTCCACCCGAGTTTCGACCGACTACAAAACTGAACACGAAAACGGAACGAGCGCATACACGTTACGATCAGTCGGCACAGTTCGTCCGATTCCGATAAATCAATTGAAATTTTCGTATCGTTCCGTTCGACTGTACAGTCTCAAAAAATCGTGCGAAACTGCACAGTTTCATAACATACATGTAGCGATTTATCGGTACCGTTCGAACTGTACAGTCTGATCGTAACGATTTCTCGTAGCGTGTATGGCCACCATTAGGGTCATCTTACAAGAAGTTTGTCAAAAAAAGTGGGAGTAAACGAATTTGGATCCTGAGTAAATTGCAATAAGATTTAATCTCCAGTGCGAACTTTCAAATGAACGTGGAATGGGCTCGTTGGCTATGTTGTAAATTTTCTCCGCAAGAAAATTCACCGCAATACAGAGCAATGGCGCTAGTTGTACCTACTTCTTTCTATACTCCGTGCTACTATATCAGTAAAAAATCTGTCAAATAAAATGTATGTCATCTTGAGTTTTCAAATATGAACATTGAATTTTATATGTTTATTTAGACTCGGTATTTATTTATTTATCAATCAATAACACTTTTAATATTCGTTTTGGAAGTGGTTTTAGTGTTTATTTCATGTTTTCTATGTCTCAGGTTCTTTTGTGGAATGTGATAAATTACGAAAATATTATTTACGAAAATAAATAATATCTCAACGCAGCTAAAATTTGAGCGTAGTCCTCTCGTCTCAACAGAGCGACGCCGACTGATTTGTGAAACGAAAATATGCTTGAAGTTCCCGTAATGTGCGACGGAAGATGGCTTCTTCCACGAACTAAGAACGTCGTAAGTCCTACAAGCTTTGATTCGTAATAAAACCAAAAATAAAAGGAATAAAAAAAAAAAGCCTACACAATGGTATGGAATGGTATGGAACCCTAAAAGTGAAATTTCATTGTTGCACTGCAAAACAGTGCAACAATGAAATTTCACACAACTTTACTGCACTGTTTTGGTTCTAAGCAAAAATACGTCCTTTGTGATCGGTTTTGTAGTGATTAATGATAACATTACTATGTAGTTGAAAGAAAAAGTATTTAACGTATGGCTCCAGTCATTTTCAATAAAATTCCACGACAGTTAAAGAATCTTAATAATATTATGTTTAACAGATTAAGTATCTTGACCTGGCACGCGAGTTTGTCGACATGTGGGATGTGGATACAGCAATCATTGTGCCGATAGTCGTGACGGCCAATGGCATAATAGCCAAGAGCCTCGACCAACACCTGAGGAGGCTCTCGTTAGGTGGCTGGATCAAGGGCTTGATCCAGAAAGCGGTACTCCTGGACACGGCGTGTATTGTTAGGAGATTCCTCTCTCAGGAGCCCTGACCACCGGTAGCTTGGACCCTGTTCCCGATACCGGTGGGCTCCTGTCTTTTTTTTATGATTTTATAAAAATATTTAAAAATGTAACTACTAAGAAAGAAAAAAAATAAACGAAATAATATGTTTAAAAAGAAACTGAAACAATTTTAGTTCAAAAATGTTACTCCTCCACAATAGGGAATATGCATGTGATTCAAATAAGGGTCAAGTATTTGTTTTTATAAACTATATTACTTCAGAATTATACCTTCATCAATACTTTTGAATAAAATTTATTTTTGAGCGAGATTTTTTATTTTAAAGTGCCAAATAACTGCGGGTAAGTCAAATACTTGAAAAGCTAAGAGCGGATGTGACGTAACAATCTAGCACAACAATCGAAATGTCAATGTCAAGTCAATCAACAAGTGTCAAGTCAATGTCAAACACTCAAAGGGATTCTTTTTGTGTTCGATAGCCCATTTATCACGCTACGACCAATAGGAGCGGAGCATAAATGAAATATGTTGCAAAAACGGGAAAAAATATTCATTTATGAGAGCTTCGTAAACGGCTTATGTTACGTAAATATCATTGAAATTGTTCCTCTTTAAAAGTTCTAAAAAAAAGTCCGCGACAGCATATGTCTATCTTTGCTATCTTTTAAGATTGACTCACTATAACCTTTTTTATGGTAATCAAATTTGTTCGAAATTAATGCATTATTTGCGAAGGAGTTTTATCAAAATAATATTAATTCTTATTCAAATAAATAGTTTTAACATCAAGGGTATTAAAGTAGCAGTAAAATACTTTTTAATTCATTCGAATCGCACGTTTAAGGGCAGGACTCTCAGAATCGACCTATTTTTGATTCAACATTAAATAATCAAATATTATTTGTTTAAATCTGATAAAAATACATGTTGTAGTTTAATAAATATTCTTGATTATTCTATGGTTCAAAACACGATTTATACAATATACTCGATCAAAAGAAATCGAGAAACCTCCCTTTTTTCGCGATTTTTTGATCGTTTTTTTAAGTCTTACTTGAAGTAGAACCAACTTTTATTCCCGAAAATCATGTCAAAAAATAGGCAATGAAATTACGAAGAATATTCTATGGTTCATTTTTCTCAAAACAGTTTTTTATTGTTTTAACAAGATATTATATAACAAGGCGGCCCGCGCGCTTCGTTTTAGTAGCCGGCCAGGCGTCTTTGAGGTAGGACCTGTGTCGCTGTTGCTAGCTCGCTGCGTTCCCCGCAAAATATACGAGAAATTATTGTTATATTCCGTGTGTTTTAGTTTTAAAAATCAGTCATAAACAATAAGGTGAGTTTGATTATAATTTTTTTACGTATATTGTAACTACCTACTCGTTTTTAATATTACAGTTTACAGAAAGAACAGTAGCACAACTACACCAAAGATCATTTTTGCAAATAAAACTTTTTATCTTTGCAGTTCAACTGACTGTTCAGTTGAACTGACCTACAAATCGATTTTTTTAATGGGATTTAGAATGGCGACGCGACGATGCGACGGCAGTATTTGCTTCTCGCTCAGGCGCAATAGGTAGATTCTATTACGTGAGCGTCAGACATGTACTTAATGTACCTACTGCATCAATTCAACTCGCGCGCCTACTGTAGGTATCTATTGTACAAATTCTAATAATAATGCAAGGTTGTTGATGTTGTTGTACTTTCACACAAAATAGTGACTAGTGTAGATATCTGTTATCTCCTGACTTACCGACCGACATACCGACTGACTTACCGGCTGACTTACCGGCTTCGGCTGACTTACCGGCTTCGGCTGACTTACCGGCTTCGGCTGAGTTACCGGCTTCGGCTGACTTACCGGCTGCGGCTGACTTACCGACTTACTGGCCGACTTCCTGCGGGAAATTGCCTGCCATACCAAAATTCTATAGATTATAATGCTTGTTTTTAGGGTTTCATACCCAAAGGGTAAAACGGGACCCTTTTACTAAGGCTCCGCCGCCTGTCTGTCCGTCTGTCACCAGGCTGTATCTCATGAACCGAACCGAACAGAATAAAATAAATATTTAAGGGGGCTGCCATACAATAAACGTGATTTTTTTTTGCCGTTTTGATAGATAATGGTACGGAACCCTTCGTGCGCGAGTCCGACTCGCACTTGGCCGGTTTTATTATTATAAGTAAGCGTAGTGCGGTAGTAAGCGTAAGCGTAGTGCGGAAGCGCTGTAACAGTCATGAAAGAAAAGGAAACAGTGTTAGTGACATTAAAAAAAAACAATGGTAAGTAGGTAATAAAATAAATTGTGTTGCTTATATTTCCCTAAAAACTAAACACCCGAAACATTAACATTAATTCCGTAAAACAAAGTTAATTGTACTTACTGTTACAATTTTATACTGTGACGCAAAATTTTTGCAGCGAAATTTTGGTCAGCGAGTTCATTTGAACTACGTGTTCGCGCGATACCTAATGACGTGTACCTAATGACGTCTTTGTGGAAAACTGTGTTACCAAGTAATAAATATAATGCTATATCGTGGATTTCTCTCTTTGGAGGATCGTGCAAAGTGATACCCAAGTAAAAAATAATATTCGTATAATGAATTTTGCACTGTATTGTGCAACGAATATGGCATGTGTCATGAAAACCTTTCCTGCGCCAAACGCGAACAATCCCCTTCGAAAATATTTGAAACATGTGAAAAAGAGGCCGTGTTCTGTACAAAAGAAATAAATGTAGGATTGTCGGATTCACCACTAAAAGAATTGACATCTATTCATCTATGTAAATGGGAGCCAAAGTACCAAAGGGACTAATTATAACAAGGGCCCGAGGTACGCGCTCAGTACCTGCGCTGTGTTTTGGGCGCGCGCCCGGCGCGTTTTGGACGCTCGTCAAACGCAACAAGATTTCCACATTTTGTTGTAACTTTTGAACCGTGTTTCTTTTAAGTTTATTACTAATGCGGAGAAAATGACAAGGAAAAATAGTGAAAAAGGAACTCGCGTCCAAGCGTCAAGGGCACGGTTAGGCTTCATTTACGGAGACGCGAAGAGTAGCGCGTGGCTTTGGGCGGCGCGGCTCACACTGAATTCAAACATATAGCGTTGTATGAGTGCGTTTACGGAGACGCGATTTTACACGCGTTTGTTTGAAATGGAGCGTTTTTTGCGGCGGAGCCCGCGAATGGCATAGCCGTGTCACACGCGGCGTTTCATCACGGCGGCGCACGCAGCAGCAATGCCCGCGGCATACCTTCCCCCAGTCTTATTTGTAAATCGCACAACGGAGATGCAAGTTGAGAGTGGCAAGTTGCGACATGTGCAGGCCTAACGGCGCCCGGCATGGGCGCTCGCTTAGACTGCAGCGCTTGATATAATTCGTTACATAAGAATTCATACAATTTTATTGAGCGCCCGAAACGCAGCGTACAAAATGCGCGTTTCGGGCGCTTGTTATAACTAGTCCCTTAGTAGAAAGTTTAGTATGGTCCCTCTTTGTAACTGTTGAAATTGTAGCTTTGAAAACATGCCAAGTTGCTTTAGGCCTCATTTACGGAGAGTCGGGGCGTGGCGCGTCGCGTGCAGTGTGGCGTCACGCGGCGCGTCTGACGTTTTTTCTGTTTACGGTGCGGCGGCGCGTGAAGCGGCAGTTATCATCCCACGCGTTAACATAAACATATGGCAATATACGTCTTGATTGTCGCTGCTTTTTTTGGGGTTATAATATATATTTTTGAAATGTGCTAATTAAAACCTTTCATTTGATACCCAACATGGTATAATTAAAAAATATTTTTTGTTGTTCATGATATGTCACCTAGAGGGCGCAATTTTCAATTTAATGTGTCTTCATATAGCCTTTGACCAGCGGACGATCAAGAAGCTTCCAACGATACCTCATTTGTCAAATTGTGATGAGTCTTTTAGAAGATAATATGTGGGAACAGACATAGATAAATACATAGAAACCGGTCAAAATTATAACCCTCCTTTTTGCTTCGCCGTAGTCAGGTAAAAACTAAAACCCAACTACGACAAAAAAGTCAACTAAAGAGATATAAACAAGACATCACGGACAGACAAATTAAAAATCCGGAGTCATACGGAATCTGTTCGAGTTCGTTCGTTATACCAATAACCGAAGAATAAAGGTATTATTCTAAACAAGTTTTATTTAGGGGCGGTCAGTCGCTCCAATTGTTCGTCTAAGGGTCACCTTACAAGAAGTTTGTCAAAAAAAGTGGGAGTAAACGAATTTGGATCCTGAGTAAATCGCAATAAGATTTAATCTCCAGTGCGAACTTTCAAATGAACGTAGAATGGGCTCGTTGGCTATGTTGTAAATTTTCTCCGCAAGAAAATTCACCGCAATACAGAGCAATGGCGCTAGTTTTACCTACTTCTTTCTATACTCCGTGCTACTATACCAGTCAAAAATCTGTCAAATAAAATGTATGTCATCTTGAGTTTTCAAATATCAACATTGAATTTTATATGTTTATTTAGACTCGGTATTTATTTATTTATCAATCAATAACACTTGTAATATTCGTTTTGGAAGTGGTTTTAGTGTTTTTTTCATGTTTTCTATGTCTCAGTTTCTTTTGTGGAATGTGATAAATTACGAAAATATTATTTACGAAAATAAATAATATCTCAGCGCAGCTAAAAATTTGAGCGTAGTCCTCTCGTCTCAACAGAGCGACGCCGACTGATTTGTGAAACAAAAATATGCTTGAAGTTCCCGTAATGTGCGACGGAAGATGGCTTCTTCCACGAACTAAGAACGTCGTAAGTCCTACAAGCTTTGATTCGTAATAAAACCAAAAATAAAAGGAATAAAAAAAAAAGCCTACACAATTTTTTTTGCCTTGTTTTAATACATATAATCATCTAATTTTTATCATAATAGGCATTAGCATTTTAAGTACAAATCGAAAATACGTGAAAATTAGAGATAACTTCGTGATATTTTTTTATCGAGAAAATTTTAATATTTTGTGTTTCTGTTCCACAAAAAGTTTGGAAATATCATGTAGTTACTCATACTATTTTTATTTTACACCTAAGTCTTATCAATTTCATGAAAAATCAAATTGAAGACAGGCAATTTTGCTTACTACCCGCCCTTAACTCAAGGAATAAGATTTTTCATACAAACGAAATCATCCCGTTTCACCCCCTTAAGTTCGAATTTTCAAAATCCCCTTCTTAATGCTCCCTTACATTATAAAAAAATTAAAGTAATAAGAACTAAAACCCAACTACGACTTAAAAGGTATAAACAAGACACCACAGACAGACAAATTAAAAATCCGGAGTCACACGTGTTAGGGCATAAATCGAACAGATTGCGTGTGACTCCGGATTTTTAATTTGTCTGTCTGTGGTGTCTTGTTTATACCTTTTAAGTCGTAGTTGGGTTTTAGTTTTTATTACTTGATTTTTTTTTAAATCTTTTGGGGTTATCATATATATATTTTTGAAATGTGCTCATTAAGCCCTTTCATTTGATACCCAACATGGTACGATTAAACCATATTTTTTTTTAAGTTTCACACTTTATGGCCTCTAGAGGGCGCCATTTTTAACTTAATGTGACTTCACATAGCCTATAACCAGCGGACAATCACGACGCTTCTAACGATACCTCATTTGTCAAATTGTGATAAGTGGTTTGGAAGATAGGAGGGAACAGATGAACATACATACATACATACATACATACCGGTCAAAATCATAACCCTCCTTTCTTCCGTAGTCGGGTAAAAACGAACAGATTACGTGTGACTCCGGATTTGTAATTTGTCTGTCTGTGGTGTCTTGTTTATCCAATCAAAAACATAAATGTGAAATGGGAGCCAAATTCAAAGAATGGTTATCGACTTCGCCGACAAAAGAATTGAGATCTAAATGGGTGCCAAGTTCTATAGATAATCCTGAAATTTATAAAGAACATACAACATTCTATAATAAATTTAAAACAAAATTTCTTGTTTTTTTCTGTTATAACAATGTTTGCTATTTAAAAATATAACTTCATTGAATAGTCGAATTATTTACACAAAGCACTTAGGATGAATTCAAGCTGAAAATTTTACTTGGCTAGTTTTTATCAGCAAGCCAACATTTTAGAGGAGTAAGATATGTTGGCCTTACAATAAAGAAACGGTAAAGATATAAATCGTTAGTCGACTAGTTCTATTAGCTTCTTTTATAATGTTTATAACTACTTAAATTCAAGGTAAGCAATGTTTAGTTTCAGTTCGGGTTTTTTGTTTTTTTAATAACTTGTTTCATTTCAAGCTTTTAAGTTTTATTAATTATTAATATATATATTTGGGATTTACTCATTACTAGCTTATATTTGAAACCGATGTTGCAGTAATTGATTTAAAAAATAACCTTCCCCTCCTTTTTTTCTGTATTTGCAGATGAAATATATAAAAACAATATAGCCTATGTCACTCCCACAATTAAGACGAACCAAACGACACCTCGTATGTTAAAATCCATCAAGCCGTTTAGGCTACAGAGCGTGCCAAAGAAATTGACATACATACATACATACTCTCGAAAAACATTACCCTCCTTCTGGGGCAGACGGATAATAAAAACAAAGTTCAATGCTTGTTTTTCTTTTTCGGTTATAGGTTTTTGCCATCGGGTTTTTTGTTTTTTAAATAATTTAAGTTCGTCGATTATTACTCAGTAACTTGTAGAGCCTACTTAGCTGTGATAGTTTTCCTTTTAATTTCGTTATTTATGTATACTACCGCCGTAAATTCTTTCACATATTCATAACTAACCATTTAGCTTGCAAGGGGGTGACACTGGGTCACTAAACTCTTACAAAAATTAGCACTTTAAAGCTTAATATTTCGCAAACCGATCCCTGAATCCAAAAATGGTTAAAACGCCCAATATTTTTGATCGACCTTTCCAACGACACCCCACAGAGAACGAGATAGCCGAGAAAAAAAACATACCCACCACGTGTAGAAGAGGCAATCAAAACATTTTTTTATAATTTTATTTAACCGCTTTGTCGGCGTGATTTATACAGGGTGTTAGGTTGAACACCGTTATCCTTGCAACCAGTAGTTTGGTTTCATTTATAAAACGTAAAATCAATGGAAATTTACAACTTTTTTTTCTCTTTATTTAATCTACATTTTTCCACAAAAGATGCAAGTTCGTTGCCCTATGCGCTAGGGCAACGAACTTGCGTCTCAACACGGGCGGGGGGTGCGGGACGCGACCTGACCGGCCGCGAGCGCGACCCCTCCCTCATTTAGTCAGATGTTTCGCTAGCGAACACGGTGTCGGATAGAAACTTTATCTTTTAATGAAAATAACGTTTTTTTTTTTGTTGTTTTCGGTCATTTATTTTTATATTTAAGTCAACTACCCATGGTTTGAATGACAAGACTGTTTACCCTTACAGCCTGTATGTATACCCATACCAAATTACAGCTTTCTAGTACTAAGAGTCTCTGAGCTAAGCTGCGGACACACAGACTGACGGATATGGCGAAACTATAAGGGTTCCTTGTTGAATTGGGAGCCCTACAAAGAAATACCTACTCTAGACTGTTTTTGTTTCCTTACAGAGCAAGAATCGGAAAATTTATGCAATAGCTGTACAGATGTAGCAGATATACCACCACACCATTCTGAATCAGATTTGGAAGACGATGTACGTTTAATGGAGTTTAAAACTGAAGTAGCAGAAGAACAAGAAGTATTGAAGAAGAAACGAAGCACCAGGGAGATGAAAAGTAAGTATTAGTTAGTTAATCTAAAGGTGAGCAAACATTCCTCTTCCTACATTGTACTTACCATATTTATAACCACAGGAGCGGTCGTTGCGACGAAACCAAAACTAGACACACGAAGAACAAAACTAGACGATGCAGTAACAGCCGAGCAAACGAGAAAAGACAAATCAGTCTCGAAAGTTATCCTGAAAACTCAAAAACGAACGTCAAAACCAGGCCCTTATTTCAAAGAGCCTTACAAATGTGATCAGCATCGTTTTAATCCAGTAAAAAAAATGATGCAACATACTCGTATACAAATTGGTGAAAAATCTTTTATGTGTGATGTATGTCAACGTAGTTTTAAACGATGCGAGTTGGAAATCAATACACGGTTCTGATTTGCTTTATAGTCCGGCAATTTTATTATTTCAGAGGGGCCGAGAGCTGAGGGTGATGCTATGACTCCGGGATCTACCGTGAGCTTTTCAATTTTATGGTCTACAATGTTCGCTATTTTTAACCGACTTCTCCAAAAAGGAGGAGGTTCTCAATTTGTTCGTTACGCGATTTCTCCGCCAGTTATGAATCGATTTTAATGATTCTTTTTTTTGTTTGGTAAGTCATGCTTCCGAGGTGGTCCCATATAAATTTTATTAACTTTTCTTGCGTAGTTTTTGAGTTAGCTTCAATATTACGTATTTTTCCCACTTAGTTAATCTAGATGATATATTCATTTTCTCCTTCACTGTTATTTACATAGCAGGTAGTGGTATTCTAATTTGTGTGGGGTAGGTACCACAACTAAAAAGTGAATAATAAAAACGTTTTACAAAAAAAATAAACCTTCTTCGAAGTCGGTTTATTTTTTTTGTAAAAAGATTTTTAGTCTTGACAAAGTTCTACAACTATAATAAAACTCACTATGTAAATACTGATACTTTATTTTCTCTCTTCACTCCTGCATAGATACAGTCACCACAATTACCTCACAACATACTGAGCTCTCTCGGCCAAGTGCCCGCGTTTATAAGCTACCCCTTCCCCTACACAAAATGACGGTTTGACTGTGTTGCCGTTTCTCAAAAATAAGAACGAATTATTAAAATCTTTAAAAACCCTACACTCGACCGTCCTGACGACGTGTATGCCCTCATACACGTCCCAGGCAGTAACTTAAATACCCTACACTCTTGGCTGAGAGGGCTCAAGAATACATCAGATTTAAAAATTAAATATTCTGTTCTAAACATTTAGAGCAGTAAAAATACTTAGTTACAACATTCAGATCACATCCACAGAACACTTTAATGTTTATAAATTCACAAACAAAAAAAAGTCATAAAGATTCTTAACTTTCATTAAACCACAACAATTTTTATTCAACTAATACATTTATATCCATATTACTCTATAATTAAATAAAAGTTATTATAATATTATCATCAGCAATTTTGGCGAACCAATCAATTCTCGCTACTGAACTTGCGTACCCTATCAGGTTGTGAACCAATCAATTCTCACACCTGATCAGAGACTCCAAAAACCTAGGCAAACCAATCAATTCTTGCCTCCAATTGTGTAATAACCGTTGACGTGAACCAATCAATTCTCACGCTCGGTATCCAATTGTGTTCAACTGATGACGTGACCCAATCAATTCTCACGTCAGGTTTCCAATTGTGAATTAATAACCGATGACGTGAACCAATCAATTCTCACGTTCGGTCTGAAACAATAATATTAAACATTCTGTAATAATTGTCCTGTAGAAACTTATATTAATGAACATTATTCATCACTATGTTCGCTCTCATCACTAGATTCGCTAGAATCCGATTTATTTAGTTCTAACGCAGCTACATGTACCCACGGCAGCATTCGATCAGCTGCTACAGTGGTAGTGCGTTTATTTGTACTATTACTAAAACCGGGAATAGACGATATCTTATATCTATCTTGGCCTAAAACTTTAGTGACCCGATAAGGTCCTATGTAAGATGGAAGTAGTTTCTTACTCTTCCCATCATTATTGAAAGTAACTTTAGTAATTTTGACTAGATCGCCCTTATTGTATACCTTAGCAGGACGTCTATTCTGATCGTAACGTAATTTCTGCTTCACTTGTTCAGTATCTATTCTTTCTTTAACTTGATTTCGGATAGTGGTCACGTCTATATTTTCCCTAGTCACGTCTGCTATCTCATTTAAATTAGGATTTATTTCACTTTTCATGAACGTACCGAACATGACTTCAGATGGTCTCCAAGCGGTTGTCTTTTGGACAGTATTATTCAGTCCCCATTGTATTTTCCCTAACTGGGTGTCCCAATCCCTATCATCATGTCTCAGGTTTAGTGCTTTCAATGAATTTAGTATTGTACGGTTATATCGTTCTACCTGGCCGTTTGATTTCGGACTCGCGACAGCATTTAAGATGTGTTTTATACCTTTATCATAACAGTATCTTTTAAATAAGTTAGACGTGAAGCAACTGCCACGATCACTGATCAAACGGTCAGGCATTCTAAATGTATAGAATATGTCATCCAAGACACGAATTACATTTTGTGTATTTGTGTTTCGAACTGGCTTTATAAACACAAACTTAGTAAACGAGTCTACCACTACTAGAAGGTAAGAGTATCCTCGTTTGGATCTGACAAAGGGGCCCAGATGGTCAATATGCAGGGTGTGAAACGGTGACTCTACTTTTACGATTGGATGTAATAAGCCTTCGTTCGTACTCGTGGACTTCTTAGCGTAAGCACAATCAATACAAGCGGACACATACTTTTTAATAAACCGTGACATTTTTGGAAACCAATAATTACTTTTAATCCTTTCCAAAGTTTTTTCTAATCCTAGATGACCAATATCGTCGTGATTCATCCTACATATTTGCCATCTCGCCCCCTTTGGGACTGCCCAGCGAACATTATCCTTATTGTCGTTAAAATACCTATATAACTTATTATCTCGAACAACATAATTATCTTTGATATATTGGAGATTCTTAGGATCTAAATCCTTTTCTAAAACTTGTTTGATACGTTCCAATTCCGAGTCCCCCAGCTGAAGGGTATGTAACCCTCGCATCAACTCCATCTACCATTATATCGAGCAAAATATTACCTAACGATCGGACCACCTCATTCCCAAATCCTTTCATAACCGACGAAACCTGATCATGCACTAGATTAAACTTCGAAATTGTTGACTCCCTAACCAACGTCACCTCGCTACCAAAATCAATAAATGCTTCTACAGTCCTACCGTTCACCGTGACTAGTTTTATGAATTTTGAGTTAGGACTGGAACTTGAAATACACATTGTTTTAGCTGGTGCTCCAGTTTTACTTACTAAATTATCGGATTTAGGATCTTGCGAGCAATTATCGGTCTTGTGACCAATTTTGTTGCATTTATTGCATTTGAGTAGTGGCTTCGGGCAATGTAAGTAAGGGTGACCTCGCTCCTTACAATTATAGCAGAACAAAGGACCCTGATACTGATTAGATTTACTTTGATTTGTTTTAGAATTAGATTGATTAGAATTATTTTTACAGAAACTACGATCTGAAGTCTGGCTTTCTTTGTTGCTCATTAGGAATTGGAGGAGCTGATCAGGCTGAGAACAACGAAGTGCCAATGCACTCGATTTCATTGTCCTATCAGAGATACCATGGATAATACAATCTACTGCGCGTTTATCCGTAATATCACACTGAGTTAACAACGCAAGTTTTTCATAAAAATATACTTCTATTGGTTCGCCAAACTTACTTTTTCTCTTGAGCATATCCTCCAAAATCTGGCCATAGTTTTGCTCGCAAGGAAAAGCACTCATCAGCTTCACTTGCCATTCTTCCCAAGTATGCAAAATTGTGTTCAGACCCTCATACCAAACTTTGGCCAAACCCTGAAGTTTTTGCATTGCAAAGTGTATCGTTGTTTTATCATCCCAGCCGTATACGGTAGAGCATTCATTTACTTTACGCAGCCAAATGTCAATACGCTGGTTTTTCGCCGAGGGGTCAAAATTAGGGAGAATGTTTTTGTGATCAATATTCTTTGAAATTGATGCACTTGTAGACGGCTGAGATGTAAAACCATGTTTAATAGAATGAACTAAGTCCATAACATCTTTAACGGTAAAAGAAGGAGTACGTGACCTTTTATCTTGTGTTGCGCTGTTGCCACGTAGATTATCGTTGCTCTGCTCACGTGAATCTCGCCTCCGCTTGGCTCTTGTAGCTCGATGCTCACGTTGACGTGACCGGCGCGGGCTACAGCTGTGCTGCCGGCTCTTAGAGTGATGGCGGCTCGTAGTCCTCTTGTAGCTTCTACCAGCTCGATTCCCATGCGCCTCCGTTATCTTCTCATGTTCCTGGCGTAGTTCCTGTTCGAGTACACGTAGTCGCTCTCGTTCTTGCTCAAACTCAAGCTCTTTCTCACGAAAACTTTGCCTCCGTGACTTGCTGCGACTTCGCGTGCCACAGCAGCGTGCACTGGAAACATCACGTCGATGATGGGACGAGCACCTTACTGGAGTTAGAAGGCGCCGTCGGTTATCATTGCGCCCACGAGGAGAAACATCCAACGACCGGGGGTCGCCGTTATTCTTTTCCATTGTGAAACTGGAATTGATCACATTTAAGGACATAAATGTTCGATAAAACAAATTGCATAACGTAGAACAGAGCCACAGCAGCACCTTGTAACACCCAGCTGTCCATCAACACTATCAAGGAGTGCCCTGATCAAGCATTAATACACAACCAGGCTTCCGAGCTATTTACCATCATTGTCAGGGAGTACCCTGACCAAATGTTAGCAAATTATGCCCTTTTTCATAGTTGTTCCTAAATAAAATATTAAAAGTAACCTTCAATAAACGGTTGTATTATTAGGGAGTACCCTAACCAAATAAAACAGCAACTAAAGGTTACGGCAGAAGCATGCTATCATTACCGGGGAGTAGCCCCGACCAAATGGTAACAAACCTTGCTTAATTCTAACCAATTTTGTAAGATTCACAATAAATCACAACCTCATCTCGCAGCCGTATTATCAGGGAGTGCCCTGATCGAATAAGACGGCGACCTAAGGTTGCCCTAAATGCATGCTACCACTATCAAGGAGTACCCTGACCAAGTGGTAGCAAAGCACACTTTAAGTTCGACACAAAATAGAAAAGATTCACAACAATCATAACCTTATTTTATAATCGTATTATCAGGGAGTACCCTGACCAAATAAAATCACACCACAAGGCTATAGAACATGTTAGAAACCCAGTCTTCATTGCCTTATTATCGGGGAGTACCCCGACCAAATAGGACAGCGAGCTTAAGGCTACCACATGTTTATTTTAGCGTAAAGAAATTCAAATTACTTTACCTTTTGTATCCCACTTCTGAAGTATAATAAAACTCACTATGTAAATACTGATACTTTATTTTCTCTCTTCACTCCTGCATAGATACAGTCACCACAATTACCTCACAACATACTGAGCTCTCTCGGCCAAGTGCCCGCGTTTATAAGCTACCCCTTCCCCTACACAAAATGACGGTTTGACTGTGTTGCCGTTTCTCAAAAATAAGAACGAATTATTAAAATCTTTAAAAACCCTACACAACCAAGTTTTCTATCAACAGGTGTATCACAGTCATGTCTTTCATTATATTAGTTACCAGCAAACGCTTACGTTTTTACTGCATACATAATTCCAGTTTTAGGTTGAATTTGCTGATTACCACTCAGAATACAATGTATTTATTTTTCTCTACGTGTCTATTCCACAGATTCTTCAAATCTACATTCTACACACGTTATTACCTATAATATATCTATCACAATGTGTCGTAGGACAATTTGCTTACCTAAGATCAATGCATGAGCAATGCATAAAATCTACATGACTCACATTTCCTGGTTTAGATTACTCACTTACATATTAGATTTTATAATAAGCTTAATCTTAAAAGATCCCAACATAGTTGGGAAAAGGCTAGGCAGATGATGATGAATCTTAAAAGATCCCGTCATGCACCGTTTGCAGTGTACTGCAGTAATTGAGCTCGACTTTCTGATGCTACTGGTAGGTCAATCTGCCTAGCCTTGTCCCAACTATGTTGGGGTCAGCTTCCAGTCTAACCGAATCTAGCTGAATACCAGTATTTTACATGGAGCGACTGTCTATCTGACCTCCACGACCCAGTAACTGAGTAATACGATACCGCTTGGTAAGGCTGGTTGTCAGACTTTCGGGCTTCTGACGACACGTAATGACTCAAAGATCTACAAATGACGGCCGGGACCAACGGCTGAACATGCTTTCCGAGGCACGTAGGAGTCTCGGTATGTAAAGATTGTCACCCATCCACGGACCATCCCCGGCAAGCGTAGCTTAACCAACCGATGCTTCCGATACGTATAAGAAATATTATCTTCACCTACTTCTTCCTTACTTTTTTCCATTCAAAGCACTGCGCTCAGTTTCCAATAAAAATGACGTAACCCTGCGTTATACTGACGGCTCGCGGGTAGCACGCAGGCACGAAGACATATTCGAATACACACTGGTGAAAAACCTTTTAAGTGCCATGTGTGTCAGCGTAGTTTTAGTGAACAGGGAAGTTTATTTAAACATATTCAAAAACACACTGGTGAAAAACCTTTTAAGTGTGATGTATGTCAGCGTGGTTTTAGTCTAAAGAATAATTATAAAAATCATATTCGTATACACACTGGTGAAAAACCTTATCAGTGTCAAGTATGTCAACGTAGTTTCACTGAAAATTGTCAATTATCAGTACATATTCGTATACACACTGGCGAAAAACCTTATAAGTGTGATGTATGTCAGGGAAGTTTTAGTGTAAAGGGTAGTTTAAGAAAACATATTCGTATACACACTGGTGAAAAACCTTATAAGTGTGATGTATGTCAGCGTAGTTTTAGTGGAAAGTACAATTTTACAAGACATATTCGTATACACACTGTGACTGATGGAAAAACTTATGAGTGTGATGTATGTCAGCGTAATTTTAGACAAAAGATCCATTTAACAGAGCATATTCGAATACACACTGGAGATAAACCTTATAAGTGTGATGTATGTCAGCGTGGTTTTCGTCAAAAAGGTGCTTTAAAAAAACATATTTGGATACACAACAAACCTTATAAGTGTGAGGTATGTCAGCATAGCTTTAGATTAAAGAGAAGTTTAACTGCACACTATCGTATACACACTGGGGAAAAACCTTATACCTAAGTGTGATGTTTGTCAACGTCGTTATAGTGTCAAGTGTACTTTAACAAAACATTCGTATACACACCGGTGAAAACCCTTAAACGGGTGATAGAAGTGCGATTAAGTCCGCGTATTTATGGCTCTGCTAGCTTACTCGCTCGCCCGTCTGTCATCGCCGCGACCCGCAAACCAATTTGACAATTTAACAATGAAATTCTGAGAAAGTTTCACGTGTGTCACCGACGGCGAACCGAGATACGTAGTATCTCTAAGTAGTCTGTGGAACCGAGTAAGGTCTTCTCATGATTAGCCCCCTTTTTAACCCCCGACGGAAAAAGAGGGGTGTTATAAGTTTAACGTGTGTATCTGTGTGTCTGTCTGCGCCATCGTAGCTGCCAAACGGCTGAACCGATTTTGGTGTTTTTGGTTTTGTTTGAAAGGTGACTTAATCGAGAGTGTTCTTAGCTATGATTCAAAAAAATCGGTTCAGCCGTTTGAAAATTATCAGCTCTTTTCTAGTTGATGAATGGATGTGAGCATCTTCCACAGGTCTAATCGATTGGAAATTTAGAATTCTCTTATTTCAATGATATGAAAAGAAATATGTAGTAACCTTGAGCTGATGCTGCAGCATCACCTGGAATTTGCAGGATACCCAACTCCCTCACGAACTTACAGCAGAGGTATCGTGTTTGGACTCATTGGAAAGGTCTCAACAAATAGGTTACAGATAGATGGTGATCAAGGTCTGATGATGGAGTAGGAAAGATAAATGATGGTAAATTAGTAGGTAACAAGCTTTACTGTGGCAAAAAACGTACAGCTACGCAGATTTCGGCGAGCTGCGTGTTGATCGTAGCGTTTCTACGAGTAATATAATATAAAATTTAAAAAGCTGGAAATAAAATGTTTTATTATAAAATTTAAAAAGCTGGAAATGACAAAAACAAAGCGTCTAAAAAGTAAAAAAATAATATTACCTACAACGTTTATGATATTATTTTTTTACTTTTTAGACGGGGGTTTTTTAATTTTTTAATTTATTTTTTTTATGATGGGGATGAGTAACGGTTGTGACGGATTTAAAATTCACAATGATTTAATGGGAATGTCGGCATCGCTGAAAGAATAAAAGATATAAAACTTGTACGGTAACGTTACAAATTAAAAATCCGGAGTCACACGTGTTAGGGCCATAAATCGAACAGATTACGTGTGACTCCGGATTTTTATTTGTCTGTCTGTGATGTCTTTAGTTGCCTTTTTTTTGTCGTAGTTAGGTTTTGGTTTTTACCCGACTACGGCGAAACAAAAAGGAGGGTTATGATTTTGACCGGTTTGTATCTAATCAGGTTGTAAGGGTAAACACCGTTGTCACTCAAACCATGGGTAGTTGACTTAATTCTATGGATGGATTTTCATTTTATGATTTAATATGACAGTTTTTGTGTGATTTTACATTTTACTTGAACAACTAAAAAATATCAAATCTTGTTGCGTTTGACGACCGTCCAACACGCGCCGGGCGCGCGCCCAAAACGCAGCGCAGGTACTGAGCGCGCACCTCGGGCCCTTGTTATAATTTAGTCCCTTTGGTACTTTGTCACCCATTTACATAGAATAGATGTCAATTCTTTTAGTGGTGAAGCCGGCAATCCTACATTTATTTCTTTTGTACAGAACTCAGCCTCTTTTTCACATGTTTCAAATGTTTTCGAAGGAGATTGTTTGTACTCGCGTTTCGCGCAGGAAAGGTTTTCATGACACATGCCATTTGTCGTTGCACAATACAGTGCAAAATTCATTCATCATCTGCCTAGCCTTTTCCCAACTATGTTGGGGTCGGCTTCCAGTCTAACCGGATGCAGCTGAATACCAGTATTCTACATGGAAAACCTTGCCAAAGCTCTATAAACTTCATCGTGTCTACTTTGGACCACGTTATGTTTCGATATAAACACGGGATGTTTACCACCATACTCGGATAACACTAAACATTAAGCAATAGACAAGTTGCGAGACATAATTTGACATAAACAAACAACAGTGCGAACGCAAACGTGACAAATCTTTATACAAAACATGTCTATTGTGTATGTTTCTAGACAGTGCGAATGCAGTTTACAACAAATCTTGAGATCTGTCTTAAGACTTACTCATGTTTCGTACAGTGCGAACGCAAGTTCAACAAAACAAGTAATGAGATTTGTTTCATGTGACAAGTTTCGAAACATCTACATGTTAAATGTTTTCTGGTGCAAACGCATAGTCATGAGTGTATGAAAGTAAACAAGATGACAAATAAATTACTTTTAATCGGAAATATCCATAGAGGTTAACTAATAAAGTCAACCTCTATGGATATTTCCGATTAAAGTTAAGTTCGTGTTTAATCGTGTAATCTCGTGAATGGAAGAAAAGTTTGAAGGTGGCTCATCAATTAAAGTCTGTGACTGTACACACAATTTGACAAAAACGACTAATCTCAAAACTGTCATTGTGTGGGTTGATTATGTTTTGCAATTTTATTCTGTGCACATTACTAGTTCTTTCTATTCTATGCTCAACGTGGTCTGTGACAAGTAGTGTCAAGCAGTCAAGTGCGTGTGTCAGTGTCAACTGTCAAGTAGTAATCTGTGACATGTATACTGTAAATATTATTGTGTACCTACTAATAAATATCTGTGATGTGACCGAGTTTTAACTTGTAGATGGTGTTTAGGGACTAATAAACTACTTAAATCCCACGACTATTGAGAGATCTAAATACAATAAATACGTCTCCGACTCTTGTCTGCTCCCGTCTTACCATGGTCTACAAAGAATACGCACAAGCTTAAAATCGTATTCAAAAGTCGTAAGAATTTTAAACAAGCCACGCCAGTTAATTTTATTGTATGGCACAGTGTTTTTCAATAATATAAGTTTAAGCTTACTTACGCGATACGTTTTGAGTTCAAAGATGGAAAAACTGCAAATGTGTAGAATATGTTTAGTGGAGAAGGTTCACATGTTTGTAGTGGTCAACAGGAACTTGCACAAACTATATCAGAAGCTGACTGATATTCCAGTAAGTTAATAATTAAGCATTAAATTACGAACATGATAACTTAACCTTTTGAACTCCACGGTCGGGTATAGACGACAAATGAAAACGTGCTCAACATGCCACCGTCATCTACAGCCGACAAGAAAACGAAATTTTTTAATGCGAATCATACACAAGGATATAAGTTCATATGAACTTTCGGTCAGATAGTCGTCTTAGCGGCGATTGGAAATCACTGACTTAGAAAATAGAAGAGGAAACCTAGACTAAATAAATACATGTCACCAATCTGCCTTGAGCTAGTGGTAATCAATGCTGATGCCTACTCTGTATGAGGCATATAGAATGCATTACTGACCACCACCTGTTGACTTACACCCGGTTTCTGATTTGAGAAAAGTAGTAAATCTCGACTGATTATTCTCAAATACTTAAGTATACGCTTTTAAATTTCGTTAAACCATAATCAACTGATCATTTACTTAAGTATTCCTGATCAATGCAAACACGTTCCAGTCTTGATTAGAGTTTAAAAAATCTTAATTCAGAAACGAAATTCGATTTTAAAAGCACATACTTATGTATTTGAGAATAATCAGTTGAGATTTGCTACTTTTCTCAAATCAAAAACCGGGAGTTAGTAATGTAAGATTGGAAGTATTTCTTTCATTTAATTAAACAAATAGTTTAAGTCAAGTTTTGTTGCAGTTTATAACTGAAGACCGTAGACCGATGCTCGCTTGTTCCTTCTGCTGCGCTAAACTAAAGCACTGCTACCGATTACTGAGAAAATGTCTGAAAACTGAAGAACTGCTCGCTCACATGATGAATGAAGATTATGAGGTGAAGTAGTCTTCAACAGCCAATACTTCTAATTTCAGTATAATGTGGAAGTAATCCTCTCAAGCTCACACCTATTGTGTCTGGATTTCATGCCAACCATACCCTTGAGTGTTGGTATGTAGAGCCCTTTGTCAAATGTAGCTGTTAATAATATAACATGTTAAATACTCCAGAGTATACTGCTCCAGCTTGGTAACAGTCCATTCAGCAATAATAAATTAAATTTATAAGGAACCACTGCACTGTGCAAGCTTCCACTACCAAAAGAAAAAAGAAAAAATCCGTTGACAATTGACGAAAATATTGACATACATAAAAAAAAGTACAAACATTTGCTACGAACATAGAACCTCCTTCTTCTCAAAGAAGTCAGATAAAAATGTTGTATGTTTGTGAGACTGTGGTCACAGCATGTTTTTCTAAGATTTTAAACATCTTTTTACAGCCCGATACTTTAATAAACCAGGACCACTTAGAGTTTTACAGTGGGTTTATTAAATCTCCAACAGAGAACATAAGTATAGTTGATGTTGTTCAAACAGAAGACATTGCTATAAAAGAAGAATTACCAGCTGTTTGTGAGGGACTAGATGATATTATTGAGCCAAAGGAGGAACATCACAGTGATGGTATGTTTTTATCAAAAATTGTATCATATAGTAAATTTAAGACATAATCTATATAAAATATTAAATCTCCAACAGAGACCATAAGTATAGTTGATTAATGTTAAACAGAAAGCATTGCACAGCAGTCAAAGAAGAATTACCAGCTGTTTGTGAGAGACTGAGGGAGTTTCGAGTTAATTGAATCCTCCATAAAAATTATTTCATACAAATTTTGACAACCCCCAATCCCCGTTTAGGGGGTTTGGTTTAGAAAAACTAAAAATGTCTTAATTAGATAGGTAGTTATGCTAAGTTTCAACTCAAGGATTAAGATTTTTCATACAAATGAAATCATCCCTTTTCACCCCCTTAAGTTCGAATATTCAAAATTCCCTTCTTAGAAAAAAAAAATGCTGACTTTGCAAAATTTCACGTTTCTCGTCCCAGTAGTTTCTGTTATAATGTTTAGAACTACTTCAATCCAAAGTAAGCAATGTTTAGTTTTATTGAACTTAACAGTAACCACATTATATTGTGAAATAAAACAAATATTAATGATAAATGAGTACAAATATTAATAAGTAATACTCTTGACTGTTTTTGTACTGTGAACTGCAAAATATTAATATAATAGCATATATAATAGCTGTCTAGAGGTAGCACATGTACCACCACACTGTTCTGAATCAGATTTAGAATATGAAGTACCTTTTATAGAGATTAAAACTGAAGTGGAAGAAGAACAAGAATTACCAGCTGTTTGTGAGGGACTAGATAATATGATTGAGTCAAAGGAGGAACATCAGAGTGATGGTATGTTTTATCTACCATAAAAAATATGTTCAATAAATGGTATTTGAAAAGAAATCTATATAAAAGGCAAGTGTGACTGACTGATCTGTAAACGCACAGCTCAAACCACTGATTGGATTGGGCTTAAATTTGGAACACTTACGTTTTGGCATGTTATTATGACGTAGGCGTCCACTACGAACGGGTTTTTGGAAATTCGACCTTTAAGGGGGTGAAAAGGGAGGATTTTGTTCGTATGAAAAACCTATTCCTTGAGTTAATAGACTTGAAACTTAGCACTTATACTTATTAAAGTAAATGATAAAGTTTGTCATATTTATTTTTAACTTATGTTGTTTCATGTTTTTATTTTATCACTTTCTTGGCCTGATGTATATGTATACCCATACCAAATTACAGCTTTCTAGTACTTAAGAGTCTATGAGCTAAGCTGCGGACAGGCAGACTGACGGATATGGCGAAACTATAAGGGTTCCTTGTTGACTACGGAACCCTAAAAAGAAATACCTCTACTCTAGACTTTTTTGTTTCCTTACAGAGCAAGAATCGGAAAATTTAGACAATAGCTGTCCAGATGTAGCAGATATACCACTACACCATTCTGAATCAGATTTAGAGGACGATGTACGTTTAATGGAGTTTAAAACTGAAGTAGGAGAAGAACAAGAAGTATCTAAGAAGATACGAAGCACCAGGGAGATGAAAAGTAAGTATTAGTTAGTTAATCTAAAGGTGAGCAAACATTCCTCTTCCTACATTGTACTCACCATATTTATAACCACAGGAGCGGTCGTTGCGACGAAACCAAAACTAGACACACGAAGAACAAAACTAGACGATGCAGTAACAGCCGAGCAAACGAGAAACGACAAATCAGTCTCGAAAGTTATCCCGAAAACTCAAAAACGTACGTCAAAACCTGGCCCTTATTTCAAAGAGCCTTACAAATGTGATCAGCGTCGTTTTAATCCAGTAAAAAAAATGATACAACATACTCGTACACAAATTGGTGAAAAAACTTTCAAGTGTGATGTATGCCAACGTAGTTTTAGTGCAAAGTGTGGTTTATTAATACATATTCGTATACACACTGGTGAAAAACCTTATAAGTGTGATGTATGTCAGCGTGGTTTTAGTAAAAAGGGTTCTTTAACAAAACATATTCGTATACACACTGGTGAAAAACGTTATAAGTGTGATGTATGTCAGCGTGGTTTTAGTGCAAAGTACGGTTTTAAAAATCATATTCGTTTGCACACTGGTGAAAAACCTTATAAGTGTGATTTATGTCAGCGTAGTTTTAGTGCAAAGGGTGGTTTATTAATACATATTCGTATACACACTGGTGAAAAACCTTATAAGTGTGATGTATGTCAGCGTAGTTTTAGTACAAAGGGTTCTTTAACAAATCATATTCGTATACACACTGGTGAAAAACGTTATAAGTGTGATGTATGTCAGCGTGGTTTTAGTGCAAAGTCCGGGTTTACAAATCATATTCGTTTGCACACTGGTGAAAAACCTTATAAGTGTGATTTATGTCAGTGTAGTTTTCGAACAAAGTACGAATTAAAAAAACACATTCCTACACACGGGCACAGATATTATAATACTACGTACACGGGTGAAAAACCATTCATTCAAATGTGATAAACAAAATATTTTATTAGTACCTATTCTTTAAAACTATACTATTTATGAAGATTTAAACGACACACTATTAATCGTGCTTCTCAATTCTGAATTGTAACTATACAGATATTCTTTGTATGACAGAACATTAGCTTAACGCTCTCACCGCCATCGCTATGTGGTACGTCGGCCGCGCACAAAAATTATAGTGCAGCAAGCTATTGTTTCGGTTTTGAATTTGTGGCCATGGGGCGGCCGGCGCGGTGCCCCACAATTTTCGCGGCAAAACTTTTACATTTTTGTCCGTTACTAACTGTCAATATTCAATTAAGCGCAGGCCACACCGCCAGCTAGCGGGCGGGCGGGCTAGGCGGGTGGGCGAAGCGAACGAAGGAAACTATACAAACTACGCGAAATATTGGCGAGCTAAACTATGGGGTTCACACCGAAAACTACGGACAGACGAGCGACGAACGACACTACACTGCTATTCGAAAGACGAGCGTCGACTAGTCTACTCGAAACGGGGAGGACGGGCGCGCCAACGAGGTGAACGAGTAGCTTCGCTGGAATCGTCGGAAATTTCGTTAACTTAGCTCGTTAGGTTAGTCGGTAGCTCGCGGTGTGAACCGAAGTATGTAAAGAGGTGAAACGATGTTCGACCGCCTAGCCCGCCCGCCCGCTAGCTGGCGGTGTGGCCTGCGCTTCAGGCCGTAGGCGGGCCATCAGTGGGCCGCGCGCCGCCCACGTAGCCTGTTGCTGAAGGAATTTCGCGCGCTTTTTCTTACGCGCACTCAACATGTCGGATTCTGAAACCGATCGGATCCAGAATATATACCAGCTTTAGCACTAAGTACATCACAATCTGAATCAAGTTAGGATGAAACTTCGTCATCATCTGTTGACGATACCCCTTTTAGTGGACGTGGGTGGATCTTCAAGATAACTTATAATAGATAAAGATATTTTGCTCTCGGTCTATAATATTCGCGGCGGCAAACGCACTGCCCGTGGCTTGCATTCTGTGCCGCTTGTTTTGCCGCACCGCAATTCGCGCCGCCTGTCCCGTGGCCAGGCGGTTAAGTTGGTTACTTACTAAAATTAAAGAGCCTCTATCATTAATTCTGCTGAAATAACCATTAACCTGGTGATTACTAAAATTGAACATGATTTGGTGATTTTTAACACTCACCGCCACGCATAAACAGAGCGTCAGCATTTTACGTAAAGAAGACATTACTTGAATTTAAAAAACAATTTATACTGCATTCATAGATATTTAAATAATTACATGGTTGAACCGGGAATCGAAGCTGTTACATGAGAAAAATAATCACCCTGTAGCTTTATCATACCGATCGAAAGGCTTCATCATAAGGATTATTTTTTGCTAAAAAACATAGTGTCACAAATAAAAGGAAGACCATGAATTTTAACATTTTTAATACAAAATTAATTAATTTATCAAATGCTCAAAATGATTCCCTTCCTGTTGAATATAAAGTCGCACTCTTTTGATTATTCATGGTCTTCCTTTTATTTGTGTCACTATGTTATTTAGCAAAAAATAATGTCTTCTTTCAGTAAAATGTTCCATCTACAATATTCAAGATACTTTCCGTGGGACGCCCTGTATACAGTATTCTAAAGCAGCAGGCCACCACATGCCACGCCGGCAGGACACCCTGTAATTTTTATCTGCAGGCCGTGTGGTCTGCTGAGGGCCTGTGACCCGACGAATTCATATCGATTTTTTGGCTTCAAAACATACCTAAACATAACCTCAAACAAGAAAGTCTGATTGGATATTTTTTGAAAATGGAAGTTCTACGTATTAGATTGTTGGTTGACTCTATCGACTCGACAAACATTGTCCAATAGGACAGTGTAATTTTAATAGACTTAACATTCAATAAATGATCTAATTAAGTAATGTATAATCTATTTTGTAGTTTTACTTAGAACATCCTTTATCATTTGAATAAGTTTTATATTTAGGTACATATATATTGTAATAATGCAACTGATAGGTAAGTAAATGTGAAATTCATTCTTGGCAAGTAGATTTGCTTTTTTTTAAATACTTCTTATTTATGTATATGAGAAGGGAACTTGTTACCATTGCGCCATGGATTGGGATGGGTATGTAAATAATGTTCAACAATAATAGTAATAAAACATTTTTTTTAACAATCAATTAGAATCACAGTATAATCAGACGGAACCTCAGGTATCCTGGTCGCGCTCCAAGCCACAATCTTCTCCTTATTATTTATGCTAATATAAGAAAAATATCAAACAGTACCTACAACAGTAACAAAATTCTTATGTACTTATATTATTAACTCCTTATCTATTTTAGTAAATATTATGTACATACAGTGCAATTTAAACATTAATAAAATTCACAGATTTTACCAGGTATTTCTATCGTTACTTGCCCGTGGTCCCCCAGTCTAGTTCCCCTTGGGGTACCACAAGCAAGGGTACTGTTCAAATCTTAAAACTAATAACAAAATCACAAGTAGAGCTATACTTACTACTAATTAACCCTTAATCGGGCACAAGGAAGTATTTTCCCACCCGACAGCCGAGTTATTTATACTCGAATATTTTTAAATTGGCAACTGCCCAGTCTATTTTTTACCCAAATATATTCTTGATTAGATAATGATTGATTTTATTGACAATCCCACTCTCTCAAATGTCAACGTCAGAATGAGATTAACGTCACTTTTGAAAAAACTGCGCGTTTTTCGCGCGCTTTAGACATAATTCTGCTAAGTTTCTTCAAGAAAGATTCTGGTAAATAGATATTTGATGCGTTATTGACTAATATATTATATTCAGAGTGACGTTGTTATGATATTCAATGCAAAACTGTAATATTTGTGTGGATTTTATTCATTTCAAATATTGTCTTGCAAGTGGGAAAATAGTTGCCATTGCCCGTTCCTGAATCCCATAATGCGTTAATATATATAAAATGTAGGTATTTATTTCTGTCGACTTTTTTTATTGATATTGCAGCACACAAATTAAAGAAACACGCACCAACATCTTATGCTGCACATGCATGGTTTCACTATGCCCGCAAGATTGTTTCAAACAATTTCATTTGGCTGAATATTTTTTTTTTCACTTTATTTTTATTTGTATTGAATCCCTCGTTCGCACACCGTTCCACCTGTAATGAAATGAAATGAAATTGTTTATTCTGTAAATAGGATATTGGAATCACTTTTACACGTCATATTAAAAAGTTGTAAAAATAAGCTAGGTGAGGTCGGCGTTTCCTATCTGACTACTCTGAGAAGAAAGGCCGAAACAAACTCAGAGGTCACCGTCTCCTTTAAAGTCCAGACATAATCTTGGTCAGGCCATATGAGGACCATGTAGATAAGAGTCTGAAATTGTCTTTTGAGGAAAGAACCACACAGATTTGAGTGGACCTGTCCAGTCAGTGCAAGCATTTGTCAGTAATAGTGGAGCTCAACTCAGAACTTAAGGAGCTCAACGACTCGACGAACAATACCAAAGAAAGGACATTTGGGTAGGTCGCATAAAGTTCTCAAATTGCCAGACCTTCGCTAAAACTAACAGAACGAAAAATAAATATCCACATAGTCCACCTCACTTCCAAGTAAACAACCATATAGTAAAAGTACTCTGTGGTAAACAACTCTGTGCATATTTATTTGAGGATTGAGGAACATAATTCAAAAGTAAAGTCAGGGTAAGTTACTAGTCAATTAAAATTTAAAGACGTAATCGGGCAAAGGGAAATAATTTCCCACACGCAAAATACTTCTTTTTTTTCAGTTTTTGTAATTAATATTGTATTGTATTTTATGTACACTGATATCTAACATGATACAAGAACTTAAACCATTAAAAGTTTTTTTTTTTTTGTTCAGCCCGATTTAGGGTTAAGACAGGTAAGTACTTACTGATCAACAATCACAGTATCCTACTAAGCACAGAACATTAATACTCAAGAGCTACTAAGTCAACAGGTACTGATTAAATCTTAAAAACTAATAAAAAATCACAAGTAGTGCTACTAATAATAAAACAGGTGCTGATCATATCTATACTTACATGTAAAGATCTATAAAATACTTACCTACTTAAATTTAATTGTTGTTGTTAGTCTAGTTACACAAAAACTGCTAAATGAATCAGTTCCGTGTTAAGGGGGGTGCGCTAGGGTGGTCCGCGAAATTCAAATTTTCTATGTTTTTTGCAATTTGCAGCAGGCGTAGCATGAGCACCGTTTTGTCGACGGAAGAGTAGACAAAAATGACGTTTCTTGTAGACAGTAAACAGTACGAGACGGCAGCAAAATAGAAAGAGTCAACTGCACTTTTTACGAAATTCACTCTTACATAATTCGACTCAGAATTCTTTGTTTTATCATAGGATATCATAGGATTTGTTTTATTATCGGTTGTCAGTGTGATTTTGACAGTAAGGATAGAAAACTTTCTTCCGAAATAGTCTACATATAAAAAGACCTTGCAAAGATCGTTAGAAATGAAAGACAAAATGACAGATTGTAGAAAGATTTCTACGATGGATGTCAAAAATGAAGAAACGAACTGTCACTTTGTATAGAAAAAGCTATATGTCTATTCTTCGTAGAGATAGAAAACGCTATGCTACGCCTGCAGGTCTTGCAAATTGCAAAAAACCTAAGAAAATTTGAATTTCGCGGGCTACCCTAGCGCATCAACCAAAAAAATCACAGTAAAGTCTTACATCAGAGTATCAGGCCATGTTGCTCTATCTTTTCCAGATGTTGCATTGTGATCCGCTATCTTTTTATAATGTTTTTTTTAAGCTGTTTATTTTTGACTGGCACTGGATTATGTTGCAAATTGTTCTTGCTATGACGTCATACACCATCTCACGTTGCATTTTTTTTTAATGTTCTCTATGCTCACTGTATAATGTGAGTAGCAACAAAATGCATGACTCATTCCAAATGAATAGAGGCGGTGACTCTTGAACTACTGAAATAAAAAAAATATATTAAGACGGTACTTCCGTTCCTGCAATAATATTGTTTGCGATGATTTTTTTTACTGAATTCTTCAATAATAGCTTAATAGATTTGAATGAAACTTGGCACATAGATAATCATATCCTGGAATAAAGCAGGATATTTTTAATATACTAAAGAAAATACTTTTATAACTTTAAATTGATAGAATCTGAGAGCAAGTTCTTAAGAATTAACTGTCAACATACTAATAACACAAAACCATAGAAGACTTTTATCTTACTTTTGTTATAGATTAATTATTGGAGTAAGCGTGACCACATAAACTGTTGTCAACATGATGTTATGCAAAAACAACAGGCACATTCAGCTAATAAGTATCTGCACATAACCAGATAATAATATAAAATACTCACCGTATTGTTTTTTGGTTCATTCAGCAGTGACTCTGTTTCTCAGCTAGGCATATTTGCATCAGTCATTCACCAATTGCTATACATATTCAGTATCTGAAAACAGCAAGAACCAGTTATGTAAACATTTATGATTGATCAGAAGACAAGCTAAAGAGTAAGACGTCGTAAGACGGGAGACAAGTCTGAAGACAATAAATACACATCTTTCAATAAGAAGAAAGACAGTAAGGAGACCTCGGGTCTAATGGCCGCTCTATCTATGACGGTTGGTGAGGGCCATTGGGTCGTAGATTCCGGAGCCACATCACACATGACGTCTGATGTGCATATTCTTGAAGATAGACAGTACATTTGTTCTAAGCTAGTGACGACCGCGAATAATGATAAAATTGTGTCGAGTGAACAAGGGGATGTGTATGTCTTGGGGCGCTCTGTAAGGTTTGAGGATGTACTTAAGCTTCCAGGTTTGACGACAAACTTGCTGTCGGTAAGTAAAATGTGTACTAAGGGTTGCACTGTTGTTTTCGATGAGACTTCTTGTAAGGTTTACCAAAAGGATTACAGGGTAAAAGTAATCGGAAAGCCAGTATTGACAGCACCACTAAAACAGGGTTTATATGTTTTAGATAAAGAAGCAGCGATGGTTCTGACGTGTCCTCCAGAAGATTCTTCTCGTGCCTGTTTTGATTTGTGGCACAGAAGACTAGGTCACCTGAGTGGAGCTCTGATGGTGAAGCTGAAAAGTTTGGCAGATGGTCTGACTTTTAAAGAGGTGAGCACGGAACCATGTGAAGGGTGCTGTAAAGGGAAGAAGTGCGTCAAAATGTTTCCTAAAGGTAAAAGCAAGAGAGCAAAAGACTTTCTTGAACTCGTGCATTCGGATTTAGCGGGCCCTATGGAGGTAGAATCCTGGGGTGGTAATAGGTATTACCTGATTTTTGTGGATGACTTCAGCCGAAAAACATTTGGCTATGTGTTGAAATCCAAGACCGAAGTTTTTCGCTAAATTCATGGAATTCAAGGCACTAGTTGAAAATCAGACGGGAAAGAGGATAAAGAAATTTCGTAGCGATAATGGCACTGAGTATACCAACGGAGAATTTCAAGGTTTCCTGAAGAAACATGGGATCCAACACCAGAGATCAGTACCTTACACTCCTCAACAGAATGGAGTGGCGGAGCGAACAATACGCACAATAACTGAGAAGGCTAGATGTATGGTGCATGAGGCTGGTTTAGACAAGAGATTCTGGGGAGAAGCTGTTGGTTGTGCCGTTTACTTGAAGAACCGATCTCCAACAATGGCCCTCAAGGATAAAGTTCCAGAGGAGGTTTTTACAGGAGAAAGAGTCGATCTATCGAATCTGAAAATATTCGGATGTAGAGCTGGTAAAGGATCATAGTCGTAAGAAGTTTGATCCAAAGACGGTTCAAATGATAATGACTGGGTATTCGAACAATTCGAAGGCGTACCGATTCATTAATTTGGAGGATGATCCAACGAGGATTATCATCGCTCGAGATGCTACATTTATGGAAAATGTTCCCGTGACTATTGAAGAGAAACAAGCAGCTACTGTTCCTGTTTCTAAGAAGGATGCTGTGGTCATAGATTTACAGTATGACATTCCTGAAGTTAGTCGTTCCACTACTCAACCAGAGGTTTCAAGGATTGCTGGTCCTGTTGCAGTGGGGGTTCCGGTGGCTAGTTCGGATCTGAATGAAGAAGTATCTGGAAGTGCATCTAGTACAGCGAGGGTTAGTTCACTGACGAGATCGGATTCTGGAGAGAATTTTTACGACTCTGTCGACATAGAGAATGCTATGACGGAGGATTTGCAAAGTTCAGCTTCTGTCGACTTAGAGCGTCCTGTGGCAGAAGATTTGCAAAGTTCGAGACGTTACCCTGCTCGAAATAGGGTTCCGAAGCGGGAGAAAGACATGGTATATAATTTCCATGTGTCAGATGATCCTGACCCTATTTCAGTTAAAGATGCTATGGAGCGTTCTGACAAGAAGTTTTGGGTAGAAGCGATGAAGGATGAGTTCAATTCCTTGAAGGTGAATGGAACCTGGGAATTAGTTGATCGACCATTAGACGCTAATGTTATCAAAACGAAATGAGTTTTCAAGTTGAAGATTGGAGCTGATGGCAGCAACCAGCGCTACAAGGCCAGGCTGGTTGCTAAGGGTTATTCGCAAAAACCTGGTGAAGATTATTTTGATACATTTGCACCGGTAGTTAAAATGTCGTCGATATGTCTTCTACTAGCACTGGCAGTTGAGAAGAACCTAAGTGTTCATCATATTGATGTTACCACCGCTTTTCTGAATGGAGGCCTGCATGAAAAGATTTATATGGAACAGCCGCAATCTTTTGTTCAAGAGGGGAGTGAAGGCAAGGTTTGCGAATTAAAGAAAGCCATTTATGGCCTCAAACAAGCTGCCAGGTGTTGGAACCAAAAGATTCATGAGCATATATTAAAGATGGGGTTTTCTCGGTCTAAATATGACCAGTGTGTCTACACAAAGAATCATGAAGAAATTTTCACTGTCATAGCTCTGTACGTGGATGATTTTTATATATTCACAAATAAAACTGTAGAAGCTAGGATGGTGATACATCAGATTGGAAAATCCTTCAAAATAAAAGATTTGTGTGAGGCAAGAGAATGTCTTGGAGTCCAGATCGAGAGGAAGAGTTTAAGTGAAATTCACTTGTCTCAAAAGAAATACATTTCAAAAATCTTAGAGAAATATGGAATGTTGGAGTGCAAACCAGTTGGCACACCAGTTGAGGTGAATCTTCGCTTGAAATCTGGTGGAAAGAATAACAACACGCGGTATCAGGAAATTATCGGTTCACTAATGTACCTGGCATGTTGTACAAGACCTGATATATCATATGCAGTTACGATGCTAAGTCAATTCAATAACTGCAATGATTCTACTCACATGGCGGCACTGAAACGAGTCTTTAGGTATCTAAAGGGGACAGCGGAACTATCGTTGTGTTACAAAAAATCTAATAAGCCTTTGGTCGCGTATGCAGATGCAGATTGGGGAAATGGGCCTGATGGGAAATCTTTCTCTGGTTATACCCTAGTTTTCGGTGGTGCTGCGGTGTCTTGGCAGTCTTTAAAACAGCGTTGTGTTGCGTTAAGTACTGCTGAAGCTGAGTACATCGCAATCTGTGAGGTCGCTAAGGAAGTGATATCAGTCAATGGTTTATATTCTGAACTGACTGGCCGGTCTAACACTTCAGTTACTATTTTTAGTGATAGTCAAAGTGCCAGTAAGCTAGTTTATACTCCTGCTATTGGAAAACGTTCCAAACATATAAATATAAGATATCATTTCGTTAGGGAATTAGCAGAGCAAAGGGTAATTTGTATTGAATATTGTGAGACTGCCCTTATGCCTGCTGATATGATGACAAAGGGAGTTGGTAAGCAGAAACATGTGTTCTGCAGACAGCATAGTGGATTAAGTGGGGGTGTTGTACCATGAAGGTTATAATGCACTATGTTCTAGGAGTAGAGTCTTCTTTTAGTTGTTGCCTAGCAACTGTTATGTTCTGTTCTGTCATCCTGTATTTTCAGATGAAGTTAATTTTATATTTATAAAATGTAAAGAACTTTATTAAACCACTGTGTTACAACGATATTCTATTTTCATTGAAAGGAAGCTCAGCCAATAAACACCGTTTTCGCCACTGACTAAAACCGCTGGAGTTCATAGCCGTAAAAAGTATACTTTTTTTTGGTGTTAAAATAATTATAAGACTTGAATATAAGGTAAAAAAAAAAGAAAATTCAACCGATATATCGGTATATCGATTTTTTTTTTTCGATATATGGAAATCGATATTGATATTTTTTATAATATCGATACGATATATATCGATACTTTTTGAAACTTCTTGCATCCCTAATGACACTATTTGACTTTCATTGACAGCCACATTGACAGCGCTCACAGTGATATTATGTAGGGCATGGCCACCTCGGTGAAGTTAGCCGCACGATTTCATTATTATGAACTTTTGTTAATGCTAATCGTTAGAGAATCGTTAGAGAGAGTTAGAGAGAAAAGAAAAATCGTTAGAGAGTAATTAGTTTTTATGTAAAAACAATTTTAATTTTTCGTGTGAAGTTGGCCCCCCTTCCCGCAAAAATGGACTTAGACGTAATTTTATTTTTTTAATCGTTTGCGAATCGTTAGAGAGAGATTGAGAGTTACACAAAATCGTTAGAGAGTTAATATTTTATTTGATATTAAATAATTTCTGAGAGCGTGACATTAGCCCACCTCTGTCAATTTTGCCCCCGATATAATTATTCTCAACTTTTGTTAATGCTAATGGTTAGAGAATCGTTAGAGAGAGTTAGAGAGAAAAGAAAAATCGTTAGAGAGTAATTAGTTTTATTTATCAACGATTTTAATTACTTTTGTGAAATTGGCCCCCATTCCCGCAAAAATAGACGTAGATGTTATTTTTTTATTTTTATAATTTGAGAATCGTTAGAGAGAGATAGAGAGTTAAAAAAAATCATTAGAGAGTTAATATTTTAATTGATATTAAATAATTTCTGAAAACGCGTTTTAGATTAAACAGGCTCGCTCTTATTATGGGCAACATATTCAGCCGAACGGTACTTTTACTGTACCTAGAAGTTAGTGAAGATACCAGGCATTTCGTCATCACATGAGACAGCTTTGATCAGAGGACTCACACCACTATAGTTATAGAGTGTATTACATTATTGTCTGGTATCTCTCACCTGCTCAGTTTCTCGACAGTATTTTATTAACACGTTCACTGTCCACTGAGCCACATATGGTTCAGGAAACGTGCACTTGAAAAGCACTAATACGTTCCTGAGCCATATGTGCGTCAGGAGACATATACAACTTCTAAAGCGAATAATTCCACTGGACGTGCTGGAACTTTACTGTTTCTGCATTGGACGTACTGGTACGATCATAAAGTAAAGAAAAACGCCGGGACGTACGAAAAAATATTTTTATTTTTCTAAGAAATTACAAATTATTTCTGAACTATGTCTTATTGTGTTTGTTTTGGAAACAGCATAAACAAAACGATTTTTTGCATTGCAAACACTCAGTATCCACTCGTTTTACTCGTTTTTGCATTTGAAACGATTTCATGAACAGAATTCAAAAATATGTCAGTGACGTAAAATAATTGACACTGACCGGTCTATGGAAGTAGATTATCTATGGAATATTATGTTCAAAGTTCGAAAATGTCGTGAAAATACATAAATAATAAAGTATTTACACATACAAATACTTTTGAAAATCTAAAAAAAGTTCCCTGAACCACATGTGTTTCATGAACGTGCAGAAACAAAAATGTCTCCCTACGGTCATGAACCGTATGTGTTTCAGGTAAGTAAAGCCTACATCAGTTTAAAAAAAAATATATATATATATTACTAGGGCTACCCTATGACTATAAAAAAACAAATAATTAAGAAAATCCTATTGGACTTGTCGGTCAATTTTGCATTTTGGTACTGGGACAGGGAACGTGTTAAGAGAAGACATTGAAAATGAAGAAAATCAATAAATCATTACTTAAAATTAAAAAAAAAGTTTTTTTTCATAAAAAATCTGTAACACTTGCATTCAAAGCATATTATTCAGTTTTAAATATCATAATTGTCGAAAGGCTTTTCATCCACTTCCGATCTCGATTCTAAGTCATAAAACAGGAATTCTCCATCCTAATTAAAAAAATCTTCTTGATCAGTAGCTAGGTACTATTATCATTTTACTCCTGCTAAGCCTGTAGACTATGCAGAAACATGCACTTCTTGCACTTATAGATTCCTAGTAGCTATAATCTAAAGAGAGGTCTAAAAGAATTATGCTACACATTTTTGACTGAAAATATCCCATTTCATCTTATTTCAGAATATGGTACATAAAGTAAATAACTTGATTAGAATTTTTGTTTGCATTGTCATATTCTTTACAACAAAATATTGATTGACTGTAATGACAGTACCATGTGTCAATTTTGAAAAGTTTGTTATTTTCTGGGGTGTGTTCACTTTATTAGCCTAGATAATTAGAAAAGTTTGTTCGTTTTAGGAGTAAACTAACACTAAATTATTTCTTTTGTTTTTAGTTTGAGAATCGTTAGAGAGGGATAGAGAGTTTAAAAAAATCATTAGAGAGTAAATATTTTAATTGATATTAAATTATTGCTGAGAACGCGTTTTACCCTAGGACCTGAGCAGGTTAAAATTTAGAAACGTGCCGCCTCGATAGGGGGATAGGGGGGAGGAGAGGGGGAAGGGTTAGTAGATCCCCCCACTCCCCCCTGCCGGAGATACAAAGTTTTTTTTTAAATATGACAAATCTCTTATAAGCTGGGGCCACACCAACGGATTATCGCGATAGACGTTAACCGTTGGTGTACTACACTACGACTTACCTCGAGAATTTGTCAACGGCATTTACATTGGCGTTTGACGTTGGGTGATTGATAACTCTGGTGGCGGCATTTTAGGCAGATCAAAGAGATTTACCGCGAGAATTATTGCATTGAATGAAGCGGCCACACTTACGTTTCTCTTTGTGCACCGTGAGCGCGAGTAGTACCGTGAGTAGTAGGTACTACTGATACATGACATGATGCAGAGGGACGTTATAGTTATGAGTGGTAAAGTTGTGTATTTGATTAACGATCATTTAACAGTGATACCTGATACAGGGCCGCAGCTACCGTACAACTCGATTCCTATCGGCTTCCCTTCTGGAATTCGAAACAAAACCACTCTATCGTCATTGAAAAATGACACAGTCAGTAGTGTTTAAAATGCCTTTTAAGTAATCACACTATAGGTATTTAATACACCATATAATTAAAACTATACAAAACGCCTACATTCAATGTTTTGTCTTTGTTGTCTCCCAACAGCAAAAAAAAATTCTCTAAAATAACTCGGCGGCGCGGCTGGCTTATCGCTCCTTCAAAAATCAAGGCGTCATGACGTCACTTCGGTCACGTGACACCCCGGTTTTATACGCTTCGAGCAAGCCGGTCAAATACGAGTTATTGTACCTAAAGCGATCGCGTGAACGAGATGCCGCGATATCGGTTCGGTAGTTTTCGTTGAATTTCGTAATGCGTTCGGCTCGGAGTTCGGACAGGACGCTATTGTGTGGTTGCTGTTTGACGTAATCGCATTATAATTTGTTTACACTTGCAGTTAATTTGCATTTTGTTCGTATTATTTATTGAATACATTAGTTTATCAGTTCGAGAATCGTAGTAGTAGTATTAGTTTGTTGGTATAAAACAGTGATTAAAGTGTTTTGACTTTAGTGAAAGTGTACGTTGTAATTATGTATTTGGGGTAAGTAGGTAGATAGTTAATAAGTTGAAATTTCTTAATAGATTTGAAAAGTTATTAGTACTATCAGTAGGATTAGGATGGCGGCAATAATTCGTCAAGGACTTTCTAATTAACTACAATGTCTTTTGGCCCGCGTGCGGCCCGTCTGGTAGCTTAGTGGTAGCCTATACATTGTTGTTTAGGATTATTTTCTTTGTGAGGAAACATGCTTTCCAAGGTTAAGTTTTGAAATTAAGAAACACAATTACGTTAGGCCGTGCTCGCTCAGATATAAGTATAAATTACAAACGACGTGATAGTTTTTTCAAACATTCTAATGTTTCCCTTTACAATAAATATGAATAGCTGACTGGCAGTTGTAAATAAAATAAAATGTATTGTTTCCCTTGTTTACTTTTCTCAGATTCTAGTAGTTTATGTAATAAAGGGGTTTTTACATTCATAATCTGACGATTTTTCGCTAATTCGTTTGAAGCTCTACACCCGCGCGGCCAATTCCCTCTAGTGGCCGTGAGCGAAAACTCTGAATTGTAAAATGCCACTCCCTAAAAATTTCTCGTTAAACGCGCCCTCTGTTTAATTATTTGTGAATTTTTTGAATGGAGATATCTCGTTCTTGTACTGACAAAATGCATTGCTTTTCTGATATTTTCGTTAGATGGCGTTGCGCTATTAGGAGCGTAATCACTTGTTGAACTGTGTGAGTGTGCGTGGTTTGTGAAAGCGGGCTTTTTGAATGTGAGTTTATAAATAAGTTTGAGAAAAGTAAATCAAAATAGGAATTTAATGAAACGGTTTATTGATACCGTTCTTTTGTTAGGTAAACAAACAAGAAGTAGGTTTTCGCGGCCACAAGGAAGGTCCGAAGTGACATCATAACAAGTATTATTAACCGACTTCTTCAAAAAGGAGGAGGTTTTCAATTCGTCAGTATAGTTTTTTTTTTTTTTTTTTTTTTTTTTCTTTTTTTTTTGCTCCGGGTTCCCACCCCCGAAAAATCACCCTTCGCCACTGCCTGATAAGAATACGAAATATTGTTGGTAGTTTCAATTTGATTCGGTACTTATAGTGCATCATTTGTGCTCAAAACACACAAAAGATGGGTGCTTGTCGGGAGCTGGTCGGGTCTTTTTTAACCCACTGACGGAAAAAGAGGAGTGTTATAAGTTTAACGTGTGTGTCTGTATGTTACATCGTAGCTGCCAAACGGCTGAACCGAATCTGATATTTTTTATTTTGGTTGAAAGGTGACTTGATAGAGTGTTCTTAGCTATGATTCATGAAAATCGGTTCAGCCGTTTGAAGATTATCAGCTCTTTTCAGGTTGATGAATGGATGTGAGCATCTTCCACAGGTCACATCGATTCGAAAGGTCATGTCCAAAAATGGTTTTTTATTATTCAATAATTCTCACCAGGATAAAGCCCAAAACACACACAGAGCGGGTGCGGGGCGGGAGCGGGTCGGGCGCGGGAGTACGGCGGGTATAATAATTTGTAATTCAAGGAATTATATGGATGTCAACATACAGAACGCGGGCGCGGGTCGGGCGCAGAGCGGGCCCCGCGCGGGAGCCGCGCCCGCCGCCCGCCGACACAACAGCGCGGGGCGGGAGCGGATCGGGCGCGGGAGTACGGCGGGTGTCATAAATTGTAATTCAAGGAATTATATGGATGTCAACACACAGAACGCGGGCGCGGGTCAGGCGCGGAGCGGGAGCCGCGCCCGCTGACACAACAGCGCGGGACGGGAGCGGGTCGGGAGCGGTTGTGCTATTCTGTAAAAATATCTCCGTGAAAACTAAGTGTAGTAAAATATCAAAGTGAGCTTGGAGTGAACTGTCACTGCCTTAGCATCAGTAGGTATCGATGACAATGACTCACTCCACTATCACTTCACCTAAGTTTTCAAGGTAAGATGGTTACAGAATAGCAATGTGGGTGTAGCGGCGTTACATCCGTTGCAATACACGTATCGATGATATTCTCCATATTGATGTTTTTTTTTATTAATGTCAAGAACCTACAACTTTTTCCATTTTCGCGTTCTTCTCTTTAAAATAAGTAAAAAATATTAATTCTTCGTCCGTGTCAGAATCACCCAACATTTTCACACTGCAACCGCTGCCGTCTGTCAAAGTACAACCGCGCCCGACCCGCTGCCGTCCCGCGCCCTAACCGCTGCCGCCCCGCGCCCGCGCTCTGTGTGAACACGATGAACCGCGCGACTCACGCGATGAAAACGACCCGACCCGCTCCCGCCCCGCACCCGCTCTGTGTGTTTTGGGCTTAAGTTAAAAATATTTGGATAGACATCCCAAAAAGTAGTAGCTCTAACTGTATCATGCATTTTTAAGGATTACCAATTTTGAGAAAAATCGTTTTTTAATTTATTTATTTATTTTATTCTTATGTACACACAGTAAAATACAAAATAGATACGACATAGTTAAAATATGAGTACAAAGGTACTGCTCATTTCTTAGGAAATAAATAATTTAGTGTTAGTTTACTACTAAAACGAACAAACTTTTCTAATTATCTAGGCTAATAAAGTGAACACACCCCAGAAAATAACTAACTTTTCAAAATTGACACATGGTACTGTCATTACAGTCAATCAATATTTTGTTGTAAAGAATATGACAATGCAAACAAAAATTCTAATCAAGTTATTTACTTTATGTACCATATTCTGAAATAAGATGAAATGGGATATTTTCAGTCAAAAATGTGTAGCATACCTAATTCTTTTAGACCTCTCTTTAGATTATAGCTACTAGGAATCTATAAGTGCAAGAAGTGCATGTTTCAGCATAGTCTCCAGGCTTAGCAGGAGTAAAATGATAATAGTACCTACCTACTGATCAAGAACATTTTTTTAATTACGATGGAGAATTCCTGTTTTATGACTTAGAATCGAGATCGGAAGTGGATGAAAAGCCTTTCAACAATTGTGATATTTAAAACTGAATAATATGCTTTGAATGCAAATGTTACAGATTTTTTATGAAATAAAACTTTTTTTTTAATTTTAAGTAATGATTTATTGATTTTATTCATTTTCAATGTCTTCTCTTAATAAAATACTGTCGAGAAACTGAGCAGGTGGAGATATATAATTTTGATGCCGGCCCATCCAAGATACCAGACAATAATGTAATACACTCTATAACTATAGTGGTGTGAGTCCTCTGATCAAAGCTGTCTCATGTGATGACGAAATGCCTGGTATCTTCACTAACTTCTAGGTACAGTAAAAGTACCGTTCGGCTGAATATGTTGCCCATAATAAGAGCGAGCCTGTTTAATCTAAAACGCGTTTTCAGAAATTATTTAATATCAATTAAAATATTAACTCTCTAATGATTTTTTTTAACTCTCTATCTCTCTCTAACGATTCTCAAATTATAAAAATAAAAAAATAACATCTACGTCTATTTTTGCGGGAATGGGGGCCAATTTCACAAAAGTAATTAAAATCGTTGATAAATAAAACTAATTACTCTCTAACGATTTTTCTTTTCTCTCTAACTCTCTCTAACGATTCTCTAACCATAAGCATTAACAAAAGTTGAGAATAATTATATCGGGGGCAAAATTGACAGAGGTGGGCTAATGTCACGCTCTCAGAAATTATTTAATATCAAATAAAATATTAACTCTCTAACGATTTTGTGTAACTCTCAATCTCTCTCTAACGATTCGCAAACGATTAAAAAAATAAAATTACGTCTAAGTCCATTTTTGCGGGAAGGGGGGCCAACTTCACACGAAAAATTAAAATTGCTTTTACATAAAAACTAATTACTCTCTAACGATTTTTCTTTTCTCTCTAACCCTCTCTAACGATTCTCTAACGATTAGCATTAACAAAAGTTCATAATAATGAAATCGTTCGGCTAAATTCACGGAGGTGGCATGGCCGGCGTTATCGCAAGGTGGCGCATATCATGACGTCATCTATGACGATTCACGGGATATCGTTATCGTGCTCAGACTAATACGGTACGGGTTTTATCGCGCCCAAATCGATTACAGCGTAATAAGGAACGCACTCTTAGGCCGCTTTCCGAATTAGAAAATAATGGTTCACAACGCTCACAGCGATTACTTGCGTACCTACCGAATTAGATATCACAATTATGACAGCTGAGGGCTGTCAACAATTCGGAACACTCGTGAACGCGCTCACAGTCCTCGTAACCTAAACATAACCTCAATCCTTGCATTGTTATTATTGTTGATATTCATATTATAAAGTGCTTCTGTGATAAACACATCAAATTGAAAAAAAAAACAAATTCATGAGTATAATCATCAATTTAAAAAAAAAACTGTTTTAACGGTCGGCGTTATCGCAAGATGGCGCATGTCATGACGTCATTTATGACGATTCACGGGACATCGTTATCGTGCTTAGGCTAATACGGAACGGGGCACACCCAAATCGTTTACAGCGAAACTCGGAACGCACCCTTAATCTTATGTGCACATTACTGTCAACTTGACAGTGTCAATTGGAAAGTGTATTGTTTTGTTTGTTTGTTGAAGTGTCAACTGTCAAGTGTACTGTGTAACTCATTACCTACAATATTAAAACTGTGAAGTGTGAACGGTTTTTAAGTTGTAGTGTAGTGTAGATGGTGTTTTGGGACTAATAAACTACTTTATTCTCTGGACTATTGAGAGATTTAATAAAGTTTTGAGTTCGAAGATGGAAAAACTGCAAATGTGTAGAATATGTTTAGTGGAGAACGTTCACATGTTTGTAGTGGTCAACAGGAACTTGCACAAACTATATGAGAAGCTGACTGATATTCCAGTAAGTTAATAATTATGAATTAAACATTCGAAGTATTTTCTTCATTTAAACAAATTTGTTGCAGTTTATAACTGAAGACCGTAGACCGATGCTCGCTTGTTTCTTCTGCTGCGCTAAACTAAAGCAATGCTACCGTTTACTGAGAAAATGTCTGAAAGCTGAAGAGCTGTTCACTCACATGATGAATGAAGATTATGAGGTGAAGTAGTCTTCAACAGCCATTAATTCTAATTTCAGTATAATGTGGAAGTAATCCTCTCAAGCTCACACCTATTGTGTCTGGATTTCATGCCAACCATACCGTTGAGTGTTGGTATGTAGATCCCTTTGTCAAATGTAGCTGTTGATAATATAACATGTTAAATACTGCAGATTATACTGCTCCAGCCTTTCTCATGTCAGCGTGAGCTATGCAATAATAAATTAGATTTAAAAGGGACCCCCGCGCAAGCTTCTTGTACCAAAAGAAATAAGAATTTCTAAAATCTGTTGATAATTTGCGAAAATATTGATAGACACATAAATAAAGAACAAACATTTGCTACGAACATAGAACCTTCTTCTTCTTGGAAGTCAATTAAAAATGTGGTGTGTTTGTGAGACTGTGGTCTCAGCATGTCTTTCAAAACTTTTAATCATTTTACAGCCCAATACTTTAATAAACCAGGACCACTTAGAGTTTTTCAGTGGGTTTATTAAATCTCCAACAGAGAACATAAGTATAGTTGATGTTGTTCAAACAGAAGACATTGCTATAAAAGAAGAATTACCAGCTGTTTGTGAGGGACTAGACGATATTATTGAGCCAAAGGAGGAACATCAAAGTGATGGTATGTATCATATAGTAAATTAAAGACATAATCTATATAAAATATTAAATGTCCAACAGAGACCATAAGTATAGTTGATTAATGTCAAACAGAAAGCATTGCACAGCAGTCAAAGAAGAATTACCAACTGTTTGTGAGAGACTGAGGGAGTTTCGAGTTAATTGAATCCTCCATAAAAATTATTTCATACAAATTTTGACAACCCCCAATCCCCGTTTAGGGGGCTTAGTTTAGAAAAACTAAAAATGACTTAATTAGATAGGTTGTTATGCTAAGTTTCAACTCAAGGATTAAGATTTTTCATACAAATGAAATCATCCCTTTTCGCCCTTAAGTTCGAATTTTCAAAATCCCTTTCTTAGTGCTCCCCTACATTATAAAAGAAAGCTGTGTGCAAAATTTCATGTTTCTAGTCCCAGTAGTTTCTGTAATAATGTTTAGAACTACTTCAATACAAAGGAAGCAATGTTTAGTTTAATTGAACTTAACAGTAACCACATTATATTGTGAAATAAAACAAATATTAATAATAAATGAGTAATACTCTTGACTGTTTTTGTACTGTGAACTGGAAAATATTAACAATAGCTGTCTAGATGTAGCAGATATAAGACCACACCATTCTGAATCAGATTTAGAATATGAAGTACCTTTAATGGAGATTAAAACTGAAGTGGAAGAAGAACAAGAATTACCAGCTGTTTGTGAGGAACGAGATAATATGATTGAGCCATCAGAGTGATGGTATGTTTTCTCTAAAATCCTTACTAATTTTATAAATGTAACCGTATCATCTTGAGCCGTTTAGTATTCTTTGTATGAAACTCCCTACTCAAAAGCACACTAATCGGAATCGTAACGTAAACGATTCGCCTCGGGACAATCACGAACCGCGGTGTGGCGCGTGGTCAACCAGCTGTCCCCGCGCTTACGGCTCGTCGTCCCAGCGCTTACGGCTCGTCGTCCCCGCGCTTACGGCTCGTCGTCCCCGCGCTTACGGCTCGTCACCCCGCGCCTACGCCTCTCCATCGCCGCGCATGCGTCTCTTTTTCCGCACCTGCCCCTCACCCCTCCCGCGGCCTGCCTGCAACACACTATTCTTACCAGCAGGTCAACTAGCGGTCGGCGAGCCGTAAGCGTCGACGGGTCGGAGCTGCTGGTCCGCTTTAGTTACGTGCGTAGGTAATAGGTAATACGGGCTGGTATCCGAAACTCCACGACAAAGTGCGTATTTTGCGTACGGGTGGGAAATCGCTTATTCGATCCACCCCAGCTCCTCCAAGAAGGCCAGCAACGCCTTGGTGTTACTGACAATCTCACGTAGGGTACCTGGGCTACCGAAGTACTTTGCCCTGTATGTGGCGACCACCGGGCAGTGTGCACATGAGCTGCTGTCTCGTCGTTCTCCATGCGGTTACGTGCTTACGTTAGGTTAGGTTAGGTTAGGTTAGTTAGTTAGGTTAAACAAGCGTCGTTTGACGGCGACGCGAAAGGCGAAACGGTGACGATCACTTTTCGAGTTGATATGAGGGCTATGACCTTAAACCGTGCGAAGCAGGAGTGGGTCGCTAATTAGTTTTAAAAGAATAATATTCTTGATTGATTTGTTTACTTACAGAGCTAGAACTGGAAAATTTAGACAATAGCTGTCTAGATGTAGCAGATATACGACCACACCATTCCTTTGTAACCTATGATGTGCCTTTAGAGTTTACAACTCAAGTGGAAGAAGAACGAGCAGCATCTACGAATAAACGAAGAGCCAGTGAGACGACAAGTAAGTATTAGTTAGTTAATGGTGCCGATTCTCTTGTACATCGAACTAAACTATCACTAAAATTCCTTACTTTTGGCTATGAGAATCTTAACGCTAACCTGACAACACAATTCTCTAAATTTAAGAATTATTTTGACACAACTAAAATCGAATTTGACAATCGCACCTCCACTTGATACTTGTTTTCCCTACCCCGTGCATGTGCATTTTTTTTAGAGCCGGAGGCGCGCATGTACAGCAGCTTCGACGTGTTTTTTTTATGGAATTTTTCACTTTTTGTATGGAAAAAGATGTCAACATGTTGCGTTTTAGGGGTTTATGAGTTACCTAAAGGGTCCGAAATTTTCATTATTTTTTCAGAATAGCATTTTCACTAAACTAATATCCCAGTGCCATCTTAGTGTTGTCAAACTAAATAAAACTATAGTTAAGTTGTGTCATTATAGTGTAGGTATTTAAGAATGGGAAATTGTCGTTTGACAGGAATAAACTAAATTTTAGTGATTTTTAGTCTACTTTAGAGAATGTTGTGACAAGAGAATAGGCACTAATGTATAGCTAAGCAAACAAGGGGCCAAGTCTACTAATTTATAAACGTGTCAGTGGTCTCAAAATGATCAGTTTTTGACAGATAAGCCATACAAAATCTGTCAAAAACTCATCATTGCGAGACCACTGACACTTTTGTAAATTAGTAGACTTGCCCCCCTGGCCAATGGTTCACCTGACAGGAAGTGGTTATAACTCGAAGTCACTAATAATAAACTAGCACCATCGTAGTTTAAGAGCGTTTATTCTGAAAGTGGGCAACGTCGCAAATAGATGTCAAATATTCCGCTGTTTTCATTAATTAGGCAATATTACTGTATGGAAATATGGCTAGACAACTGTCTCAAATATTGATTATGAATTGCAATTATTACACTGAATTTAAGTTTTAGGGTTTTAGGCGGTTTTAGGTGTAAAAATGGCATTTGCAATGTTTCCAATTTGCATTTTTTCCTTCTGTGCTTGTGTGTCCTTCCGAACGAAATCACTCCTTCAGATTGCAGGAAAGCGAGTGGAACAAATTAATTAATAACACGGACGTTGCAGGGATGGGTAAATCCAGAGCAGAATATATGCGACATTACCGGCGGAAAAAACGCGAGGAAAAACTAAAAACTGAAAAAGTAAAGCCAAAAAAAATCGCGCGCAATTCGACTCAGCGTAGCAGGGATTTTCGGGCACGTGTAGCGAAGTCAATACTCTCACAGACATCGACAACCGACCAAACTTCACCACAGCTGGTTGTCAGTCGTGCAACTTTATGTAAATCAGTGACTGCATGTAATACAGGCCCTGCAGAAATTCAACCGCGCCCTTCCGATGTCGAACAAGAATGAGTCGTTCGAGAAGATTTTGAACAAGTGGAAATTCATTTCAAATATTATCAGAATATTTTTTTTGCCCAGGTGAGATGTATGCAACTACTGTAAGGCTCGCTCGTTTTTTAGGGTTCCGTACCCAAAGGGTAAAACGGGACCCTATTACTAAGATTTTACGTTCTATAAATGGAACCAAACCGCACTGGTTCCAAGGATAACGGTGTTTACCCTAACACCCTGTATAATACGTTATTATTTGTCAAGTCGCAACGCAATAATAATGATTGAATAACATGATTAAATTGCCACTTTGCTACATTTATTTTTTGTACTTCATGTCCCTGGTGATAAAGCGATTCAATGTTACTAGAAATTCTATGTAAAGCGCTGTTATATTGATTCGTGTTCATGTTAATTATCGTCCAACATTATACTTACCATATTTATAATCACAGGGCCGGCCGATGCGAAGAAACCAAAACTAGGCACACGAAGAACAAATCTAGAAGATGCAAAAACAGCCGAGCAAACGACAAAAGAAAAACCAGACTCGAATGTTATCCGGACAACTCAAAAACGTCCATTCAAGACTGGCACTTACAAATGTGATCAACGAAGTTTAAATCCAGTAAAAAAATGGTACAACATTCTTGAGCTCAAATTGGTGAAACACTATACATACAAGTGTGTAATTGTGTATGTCAGCCTAGTTTTAGTAAAAAGTGTAATTTATCTAATCATATTCGTACACACTGGTGAAACACCTTATACTTAAGTGTGACGTATGTCAACGTAATTTTAGTAACAAGAGTAATTTATCATTACATTATATTCGAAAACTTACTGGTGAAAAACCTTATAAGTGTGATGTATGTCACTGTAGTCTTAGTCGAAAGTGTGATTTTACTAGACATAGGTATTCGAAATTCGAATACCCACTGGTGGAAAACCTTACAAGTGTGATTTAAGTCAGCGTAGTTTTAGTCAATTCAGTCACTTGAAAAAGACATAGGTATTCTAATTCACACTGGTAAAAAACCTTTTAAGTGTGATGTATGTCAGCGTAGTTTTAGTGAAAAGGGTCATTTATCACAACATATTCGAATACAGGCGGTGGCGTTAGTTTGAACAAGTTATTTTAATCATAACAATAATAGTTAACGTGTCCAAACATTGAGCGGCAAGAGCGCGGCAGCAACCCGCAGCGTTTGCAGGACAAATTTTAGCCGCGCTCTAGTTTGGACCAAACCGACGAATGTTTGCGCGGCAGTACTGGGCGGCATATCTAACACACGCAGCGCTCTTCAGTAGGTATTAAAACTAAAATGAAAGTGGTTGCGTGTGTCGGTTCGTATAAATACTCCTAGAAGATAGATCTTTGTCGGTATCTTTCGTTAATATTAGATTCCACCGAAAATATTATTAAAGCTACCTCAAAAAGCAAAGTTAACAAAATTTATATGAGACCACCACGAGAGCATAAGTACCCTTACAAACATAGCCTCTAGCGAGATAAGCGAAAATAAATGTACGGAACAGAACAGCTGATTTTTTTCGCGATTTCTGGTTTGGTGCCATAGTAAAAAGTTGTTAATAATAATTTAATAATAATGAGTAAAGTGACGTGTTTAAGTATCGGTCACTAATTACCACTCCCGCGCGACTAGCGTATACAGGCTGTAAGGGTAAACACTCTTGTCATTCAAACCATTGGTAGGTAGGTAAAAATAAATGACCGAATACAACAAAAAAAACAAGTTATTTTCATTAAAAGATTTTAAAAAGTTTTTATCCGACACCGTGCTCTCTAGCGAAACAGCTGACTGACTGAGGGAGAGGTCGCGTTCGCGGGCTGTCAAGTCACATCCCGCACCCCCCGCCCGCGTTGAGACGCAAGTTCGTTGCCCTAGCGCATAGCGCAACGAACTTGCGTCTCTTGTGGTAAAACTGTAGGTTTAAAAAAAATAAAAAAAAAGTTGTAATTTTCCATTCATTTTACGTTCTATAAATGAAACCAAACCACTGGTTGCAAGGATAACGGTGTTCACCCTAACACCCTGTATAGGGTACGCTAGTCGCGCGGTAAACCTTGCTTGCGCGATGCAGGATATTGCGTGACGTCAGAGTGATGCGTAGTTCGCATGTGGCGATGTAGATGCCGCCAGTGTCACTGTTTATCGTGAGTTGCAATCCTCGGGTCAGGAAAATTAGGAACGTAGTTTAGGAAATTAGTGGCTTACGGAAACGAGCTGGCTTTCACTTAACTACATAAGGATATTACCATTACCGAGAGACTTTACCGTAAGACCGATACCACTCTTGAATGACGGATTTTAAAACATAGTTACATAAAAGTTATTTATGATAAGCATGAACATGTAAAAATACAAAAGTTATACAAATATAATTTTATTCAGTACATTTTTTTAACGTTTTTCTAACACCGCCCGCGAAAATGTACGGGCGCGCTTGCGCACCGAGATCTGCAAAACAAATAAAGTTATATGTAATATGGGCTGTGTATTTAACAACGACTTGGCTCATTTCACTAATGAAGCGACCAGCACGCCTAGGTACAGTGCGTTAAAACTTGACCCGTAACGCGATTGGTAGCACTGAATTTTACAGTCTTAGTTTCAATACCAATAAAGTTCAAAATGGCAACTGACAGAACTATACTCACGGGTCAAGTTATAATAAATGCACTGTACAGTCCTTAACGTATCTTTAGGATGTTGATAGGGAGGCGCTGTTGCTGTAAAGATTTCTGAAATTCGCCATATGAGCGTTGATTCTAAAAGTTGGCAACGTCGCAAATAACTGTCAAATCAAATATTTACCTGTTTTGATTATTTTGGCAATATTACTGTATGGAACTATGAAATATCGTTATCTAACTTACAAGAATATTAATAATGAATTGCAATTATATCACTGAACTAGTAACCGGTTTTAGGTGTAAAAAAGGCATTTGGAAAGTTTCCAAATCCTTTTTTTACAACTAAAACTAAATATTCGGTGTTACGATATTATTTAATGCATTTCATAATCATTATTTTAGACAGCTATAGCTACTTTTTAAAATATTTTTGCCGTCAATAAAATTAAGCATAGAGCATTTCATTATGTGCACATTATAAAGAATCAAACTGTATATGTTTATAAGTACCATGAGTAAAGGAAATAATATTAGTAACACTTACTCGCACTCGTTATGGTACGTTCTCCCATTCGTGCTACAAACGGGGTCTACGGGCTCACTAGCACAGTTGCAGTTATTTTGAGTGCTGCTCATTATGGCTCCCATCATAACCAGGAACAGGGTGAACACTGCGGAGGAAGATATGAAGGGAAGGTTATAACTTATAACCGAGGCATTACTTACCCGACTACGGCGAAGAAAAAAGGAGGGTTATGATTTTGACCGGTATGTATGTAAGTATGTTCATCTGTTCCCTCCTATTACCTATACCACTCATCACAATTTGACAAATGGTGGGGTATTGTTGGACATCTTCAAAAAAAAAGAATTAAGAACCTGAAGGAGGTTCTCCATTCGTTTGTTTTCATTTTTTACCGACTTCAAAAAAGGAGGAGGTACTACGTTCGGATGATTGTTTTTTTTTTTTTTTTTTTTTTTGTGTATGTTCACCGATTACTCCGCCGCTTGTGAACCGATTTTGAAAATTCTTTTTTAGTTCGAAAGGGTATACTCTCGAGATGGTCCCATATAAATTTTATTAAGTTTACTTGCGTAGTTTTTGAGCTAGCTTCAATATTACGTATTTTTCCCACAGTCTATGTAGACGATATAATTATTAGACTCCTTCACTGTTATTTACATAGCAGGTAGTAACTTGTGTGGGGTAGGCACCACCACTAAAAAGTGAAAAATTAAAACTTTTTACAAAAAAAACAACCGACTTCAAAAAAAACCCTAAAAAAGTGAAAAATAACTTTAATTTCGGAAGTCGGTGGCAAAAAACGAAAATTAAAAAGCAAAGACACCGACTTCCGAAATTAAAGTTATTTTTCACTTTTTTAGGGTTTTTTTTGAAGTCGGTTGTTTTTTTTTGTAATTGTATATATCTTACGCGATTACTCCGCCAATTATGAATCGATTTTAATGATTCTTTTTTTTGTTTAGTAGGTTATGCTTCAGAGGTGGTCCCTTAAAATTTTTATTAACTTTGCGTAACGTATTTTTCCCACTAACAGGCTTTTTTGTTGGTCTGAGCTAAAAGGTAAAAAAAAAAAACATCATAGAAGAATATTGAGAACCTCCTTTTCACGGAGATAGCGGGATCAGCTGGACAGCTGCTTCGCCCAGCAATCGGACAAAAAAAGGTAGTAAAAAAATACAATATTACTTACCCAAAGTTATCTTCATGTTTTTCTTGTAGTTAAAGGCACAAATGTACGACTACGTAGTGACTACGTTTACAAAGCCTTTTATACAGAGCAACGAAGATAGATAACAGTTCTGTTGCACTCAATAAATTATGTACCTACATAAATGGTCTCATGTTTTGGAAATTAGGTACTATCAATTGTAACGGAGTTAATTAAGTTAATTTCGTTTTTTAAATATCTATGTTATTGGGTTACGAGTGAATAAAGCACTCACCTCTCATGCACTGTTGTGGGTTCAAAAAATCGCATGCGAAGCAACATACTCAAAAAAAAAATGAATGGATAGAATAAGAAATGAGTAGGTAGTCACCGGTGCCACTTTATTATGTTCATAATAAAGTGGCACCGGTGAATGAAAAGTTGTGCGGAAATCGGTTGTCATGGTATGGGCACGTGATGCGAAGGAATGAGGAAAATGTTGTGAGGAAAGTTTTGGGTATGAATGTCGATGGCTATGAGAGTAGGAGAAGACCAAAGAAACGATGGATGGACTGTGTGAAAGATGATATGGCTAGAAAGGGGGTGACTACCGAGATGACGGCTAATAGAGAAGTATGGAAGAAAGGGACATGTTGTGCCAACCACGAATAAATTGGGTTATGGGCAGGAGAATGATGAATGACTTAAACTAGTGATTGCGTTTTATTACAAGAGAATCTTTATTTATGGTTTATTAGAGGGATTTAAAAAAAACCGGCCAAGTGTGTGTCGGACCACCCACAATGAAGAGTTCCGTAGTTGGGTTGAATTTATGCCAAGAACAAACTTAAAATTGTAGTTGAAAAACTTTTTCTCCCATACAGAATTTATGGGGGAACATGTTATTACAACTGCAGATTTAAGTTGGTCGATTATTACTCCTTAAACTTGTGTAGCATATCAGTTTTCTTTTTGGGAATGGCATCTCGTAGGTTTACCACTAGGAGTATTATTTAGTTAACTCTAAGCTACTAACTTAAAGCCTCCAGCCAGGAGCATAATTGCATAAAAACTAAAGCTAAGCGACTGCTCGCTAAGTGCACCCCCTGTGGGGTACGGACGTCGGCTTAGGGCGTCGCTGGGGGGAAGGCAGCAAGTCGGGACAGGCTGGATCGGGGTGTTAAACCTGACAGGCCGACACAAAAATAAAAGGTAAGAAAATTTTAATTTCGCGGGCTATCTTAGCGCATCCTCCAGCCACAGGAAAGTCCGGTGGCCTCAGAGGTAGAGATGCCATAGTAAAAAAAAAATATTTAACCGCAGATAACAATTAGAGTTTGTCAAGCGAGTCTTGTCCCATGAAAAAGGCGGTAAATTTTAAAAAATTACAGGGGTCAACACTGATATAGTACGCTTAAAACTGGTTTGATACTTGAATTTTTGTAGAATAAAAAATCTTTGGAATGAATTAATAAAGCGCATCCTCCAAGCCACCGGTTTGGAATCTCGGAGACACAAAATATACGGTACAAGTATCTACATCCCCGGTAAGTCCCCGGATGAAGGTATTTATTAATCACAATCAGAACTAAAAACAGAATCTAGAAATTCAATGCCTTCATAACCGTGCGTTTGCACTAGCGAAACATTACAACAAAACATGTTTAAATCTCTAGTTCCTGTCAAAAATTGTATGGAACATTGACAGAAGATAGAGATTTCAACATGTTTTGTCGCAAATTTATCGCCAGTGCAAACGCACGGTAAGGGAAATCACTGTAAGTATCATCATTAGTCATTACGCACAGAAATTATGAAGGGTTCCAACTCCGTTTCGGTTATCCTGTCCCTTACTTTAAATTCATGACTAAGATGTCTGAATCTGAATCCGAAATCGTGATCACATCACAGTAAAATTAAAATATGTACCTAAAAAAAATTCGGTAATTGAGCTAAAAGTATCAAAATGTTGTAGACTAGAACTTGTGACATATCGCACCCCTAGATAAAAATCCCACTAACTCAAAAAGTACGAGTTTCGAGTTTGTGGCTTTATCGAAAACCTGACTCGAATACCTTACCTATACATCAATATAACTTATAAGCTTTAGAAAACGTTAACTTTATGAATGTCTCATTAAATCTTTGTTAACTTTCCTATACATTCTTTTTTTTTTCATTTTTCATTCATGTTCGTCATTTCTGAAAACTGAGGTTTTTTGAGTTGCCGGAGTCTTCATCTAGGGGTACGATATGACAATCCGTTTGACAGATAATAGTAGAGATGGGTTGTAACAGGTGAAACACGATATCTGTGATCACTGTGACTGTGACAAAAAAATAAAAGATCCAAATATATATATAAATACGTATCTCAATCGAATATCATCTTTATTTCTTTTAAGTTAAAGTCGAAAATCGTATCTATCTGTTATAAAATCACAGCCTGTGATTTTTGTACAGACGATAAATACGTATTAACTCAATTGAAAATCTTCTTTATTTCTTTTCGTTAAAGTCGAAAATCGTATCCGAAGTTTTAACAGTAACAGTCTTGATGATCTGTGATTTTAAGTAACAGATATTTTTATCATAAGGAGCAATTGCTATCTGCTATTTTTTAATATCTGTGATTTCTATCTGTGACGATAAATACGCCTCACTCCTAGATAATAGTATTGCCATTTTAAGAAATCAGCTAAATGGTCGTGGACATTATTCGCTTGACAGACTCTATATTGGTGGTTGTAACAATAATAAACCTTGATTAATATTCTGTGCTCTTGACTACATCTCGTGTGCTGTTGGCTGTGCTACTGCAACATCTAACCGTGTGTTTGCTTTGGCGAAACATTAAAACAAAACATTTTTAAATCTCTAGTTCCTGTCAAAAATTCTAAGGAACATTGACAGAAGATAGAGATTCGCAAATGTTTCGCTAGTGCAAACGCACGGTTAAACAATCTAAAATTACATAGATCTCTGTGGCAACATCTACATCACAAAACCAAACAAAAAAAAATTTTTTTTTTTGCTTAGTATCTCACAGAGTACTTTTACTTATAGTATCTCGTTAGTTCTAAGGGCTGATTTCATTAAAGTCAGATATATTTTATCCGTGTAATAAAATTGTCATCTGACAGTTTTTGTATGGGAAAACTGTCAAAAATTCAAAATTTATTTGCAGGTTATTAGGAGTTATACTCGGTATAAAAGTTTGGTGAAATTCACCCTAAGTAGTCTGTGGGTATCTCTAAGTAGTCTGTGGTACTCCCGGTTGTTTATATTTTCGCTGTTTTCGCTTAAAAAACGCCAGGTATTTACTATTTATTATTGTACAGTGTACTAGATGCACAGAGTACATTTTGATTAGAGATCATAGATGTCCATTGATCTTCATCTCCAAACGCCAAGGAATTTAACAAAAATTTACCTACCTATTTATTTTGAGGAAATCGGAGGGATAATATTAAAAATCTACCACTCCAGACCTGCTCCGACTGCTGCCCTGTCTTACTGAGGTCCACACGGCAACACGGCATCAATAATATTTATTAAAACGACTACTTACCTTACACCTTACTCTTATTAAACTGCTTATCGTATTCAATGTTTAGCAGTGGTAATCATACTTTTTGCCAGTACCTAATATAACAGCAGTGTTTTAGATAGGTCGATGGAAAAACTAAAAAAGTGTAGGATATGTTTAGTGAAGAATGTTCGGATGTATGTGGTTGCCAACAAGAACCTGCAGGACTTATATGAGAAGCTGACTGATGTCCCAGTAAGTACATTTTCTCTGTAAAAATTGAAGACCTATTAATTGACAGTATTCATCTAAGTTAATAGACGTCCACTGTTGGACATAGGCGGCCCTCAAGATCAAGAGTCGCCATATCAACCTATCCTGTGCTTCTCGCATCCAGCAATTCCTACTAGGTCATCAAATCATCTCATGAGAGACCTCAGGCCTACACACCGTCCCTCCCGAACCTTCAAATTAAACAAATAGTTTAGGATTAATTTTGTTGCAGTTTGTAACTGAAGACAGTAGACCGACCCTCGCTTGTTTTCTCTGCTGCGCTAAACTGAAGCAATGCTACCAATTGCAGAGAAAATGTCTGGAAGCCGAGGAGCTGTTCGCTCAGATGTTGAATGACTACTATGAGGTGAGGTTCCACTTTGACTTAGAGAGGCTAATAATTATAATTTTAATATAATGTGGATGTGAAGATAATTTTCAGTGTTCAGCCGTTCTATTCTGTAAAAATCTCACTGTGAAGTGAGCTATCATTCCACCTGTTGTGCTATTTTTTGAAAATCTCATCGTGAAAACTCAGGTGAAGTAAGCTTGAAGTGAACTATCACTGCCTTAGCATCAGTAGGTATTGATGACAATGACAGCTCACTCCACGCTCTCTTCACCTAAGTTTTCATGGTGAGATGTTTACAGAATAGCAATTCATATGCTCGAGATTTACACTTTTAACAGCTCACTCTACTAAGCTCACTTCACCTGATTTTTCACCATGAGATTTTTACAGAATCGATATTCAAGTATATCATTCAATTCATAATTTTGATTTAACTGCTTTTGGCAAATACTGTGTGCAATGATACATTCTAAATACTCCATGTAATACTGCTACTTCTGTATGAAACTTGTAAAGTAAGAGGCAGTCTGGTAACAGTCATGTCGCATGTAGATACCGAGCTGTACAAACATAGCTCATGCAGTGGGCAGTGAGGTTGATAGGTCCACCAGCACCCTCCAATCCGGGGTGCGCTGAGACCCTAGACAAATTGACATTCTATCAGCGATAACGATGATGGAAAAGGCAAAAATGTTGTATAGGACTGACATAAGCTATCGAAAAACTTAAGTCAATCCTGTTGAAAGTCGTTGTAGAAATACGAAACGCTTTCGATGCGATTGTCACTTGTCTAGGCCCTCTGGCCTATATAAGTTCAAGCATAATTTGACCTAACACCTTTTTACAGACGAAACCTCTAAAAAACCAAGGCCCGTTAGGGTTTTCTAGTGAGTTTAATATAACTCCAACAGTGCACATAAGTATAGTTGAAGAATACCAAACAGAAAGCATTGCTATCAAAGAAGAATCACCAGATAATATTATTGGGCCAAAGGAGGAATATCAATTCGATGGTATGTTTTTAAGAACAAAAATGAATTAAATATATTAATAGGTCTTTACCTATGAAATTGCCGTTCTGCAGTACTGGCCATTTCAAATCAAAATAATTTTTGTTTGGCTAAGAATTCTAATTTCAAATTAATTTTATTTTAAAAACATGGAATTCTTTTTTCAAAAGAAGTCATTTGTTTAATGATTAGTGCTCAGACCAACAAAAAAGGAAAGATAGATCACGCCGTACATCAAAAGTGAAGCCACCTTTTTATCTATGTGTGTGTAAAAAGGGTTGTCATAATATTTTGGGAAGGCTAATATTGTACGAGTAAGATATTGTTGAGTATGGTATTGTACCTCAATTTTTAGGAAGAATTCCGAAACAAAAACATTTTTTTTTACATTGCAAAATAAAATAAAAAAACAATTAAGTACAAAGTGCATTTATGAGATCACCTTTTATGCAAAAATAGGGAATATGCATGTGATTCAAATATGGGTCAAATATTTTTTTTTATAAACTATGTTACTTCAGAATTATGCCTCCATCAATATTTTTGAATAAAACTTCTTTTTGAGCGAGAAATTAATTTTTTTAAAGTCCAAAAAAACAGTGGGTAATTCAAATACTTGAAAAGGCTAAGAGCGGATGTGACGTAACAATCCGTTATAACAATCAAAATGTCAATGTCAAGTCAATCAACAAGTGTCAAGTCAATGTCAAACGCTCATGGAAAAAGGAGTGTTTGACTTTGACTTGACAGTTGCTTGTCTGTTTTTACGGACTGTGACGTCACCACACCAAGCGCGCCAAATGGAGGGCGTTTAAATAGCCCGGATCGGTTGGACATTTTTAAACATTTTTTTAACTACTTTAAATTGCTTTTGTGCTGTCGAATTTTTTTTAACTATTATTTGACGATGTAAACTATCGAATAAAAATATTAAAAAAATACATGCATATTCCCTATTGCTTGTGTTAGGAGACTCCGCTCTTTCACTTAGAATTATCCATTAATTTTCAATTGAGTGTTAAAAAAATATATATACAGTATGTTAACTAACAAAGGGCGTTTCCGTTAACCTGCAATAGTATAGCGTCTATACATGCTAAAAAAAAATTATTACAACTCAAAAAAAAAAAAATTTTTTTTTTATTTGTTTCGTGAAATGTTCACAAAACGATTAAATTTAAACGTAAAAGAAACACTATGTACACGCACATTCGTATTTCAACGTAGAAAAACAAGTGTGACAAGTGGGAGTGTACAGAGAGTTCCGTAACAATTTAATATTTTTTGTGAATATTTTACTATACAATAACAAAAAAAAATCATTTTTTTTTAATGGTAATATTTTTTTTTGCATATATACACGCTATACTATTGCAGGTTAACGGGAACGCCCTTTGTTAGTTAACATACTGTATACAGGGTGTTAGGGTAAACACCGTTATCCTTGCAACCAGTGGTTTGGTTTCATTTATAGAACGTGGAGTCAATGGAAAATTACAACTTTTTTTTTCTTTTTTTTAAATCTACATTTTACCACAAGAGACGCAAGTTCGTTGTCCTATGCGCTAGGGCAACGAACTTGCGTCTCAACACGGGCGGGGGGTACGGGATGTGACCTGACCGGCCGCGAGCGCGACCCCTCTCTCAGTCAGTCAGCTGTTTCGCTATAGAGCACGGTGTCGGATAGAAACTTTTTAAAATCTTTTAATGAAAATGACGTTTTTTTTTGTTGTGTTCGGACATTTAATTTTATATTTAAGTCAACTACCCATGGTTTGAATGACAAGACTGTTTACCCTTACAGCCTGTATGTGTATAAATAGGTTAGTAAATTAGCTACTATCCATTTATTTTTATTTTCAGTATTACATGGAAATCTAAAATATTAAATGCATAAAAAAACAGACATATAATTACTCGAAGTAAAAAATATCGAATGGGGAAATTTGAAATCATATTATGGCAACCCTCGCTCTTTAAATGTCACTGTTTTCGTTCGTTCATTCGTTCGGTTTTTTGTTCCAAATAACCTAAAATTCATAGTTATCTAAATTAAAAAACGATGTTATTTTAAGTACTTACAAGTGAAAAGTGATTCCGTGAGACTTTTTCTGTGATTTAGTATTGTTTTTACACGTTTTCACTACACAGGAAGGCATAATTATATTTGTTTTGGTGATGTTAGCTAGACGACGACTCGTGACGTACTAGGAGCGATGAGCTTGGTTTTAGTGTAGGTGTGTGCGTGAACCTGTGTGTTTACTTGCAGGAGCTTGGTTTTGTGGCTTCACTTTTGATGTACGGCGTGATCTGTCTTTCCTTTTTTGTTGGTCTGAGTGATTAGTGTTACAATTTCATCGCATTTCAATCTTTTTCGTCATCATGGATACGTTAAAAATTCGAGTAATTATGGAATATGAGTACCGTCGTGGTAGCAACGCGGTACAAGCGGCACGCAACATCAACGACGTTTACGGAGCTAACACTACAAACCAACGCACCGCCTGTTATTGGTTTGCACGCTTCCGTTCTGGAAATTTCGACCTGAAAAATGAACCTCGCGGTCGTCCGAAGACTTTGGTCGACAATGACGAATTAAAGGCGATTGTGGAAGCTGATGATACACAATCTACGGCTGAATTAGCAGCAGCTTTCGACGTTAGCGTCAAAACAATATTGGTCCATTTGCGTCAAATTGGCAAGGTAAAAAAGCTTGACAAATGGGTGCCCCATGAAATCAATGATCGCCAGCGCGAAGTACGCGTCGAGGCGTGCCTTGCACTGCTCAAAAGACACACAAATGAAGGCATTTTGAACCGCATTGTTACCTGCGATGAAAAATGGATTCTGTTTGATAACCGCAAGCGCTCAGCAAGTTGGTTGGATCCTGGTTCAGTATAGACATGGGTCGTACTTGCAAAATCGAGTACCAGGGCTTCCAAGTACGTCCACCTTTAGACACCAGCGCCAAAAACCAGGGCTTGAAATACTTTCAAGTATTTTCTTTCTGCATGGAAAATAGATCCGTAAGCTCATACAAATAAGGAGTACAATCGCGTATGCAAAAAAATATACGTCCAACTTCCAACCTTGGTGGAAGTAAATACTTGCATAGAACATTGATCCGTAACATTATATAAATAAAGAGCACAATCGCGTTTACAAAACAAAATACTTCCAAAACCTTAAAGGAAAAATACTTGCATAGGATCCAAGCCTTGTTGGTAGAAAAATACTTGCATAGAACATTGAGTCGTAACGTAATATAAATAAGGAGCAGAATTGCGTCTACAAAAAAAAATACTTCCAAACCCTTAAAGTAAAAATACTTTCACAGAACATTAACCCGTAACAAGATATAAATAAAGAGCAGAATCGCGTCGAGTGTTGACGGAGCAAAATACTTTGAAGTATTTCGGGTTGGCACTTGGTCGGACTTCCTTAAGATCCAAGCCTTGTTGGTAGAAAAATACTTGCATAGAACATTAAGTCGTAATGTAATATAAATAAGGAGCAGAATTGCGTCTTCAAGAAAAATACTTCCAAACCTTTAAAATAAAAATACTTTCACAGAACATTGATCCGTAACAAGATATAAATAAAGAGCAGAATCGCGTCGAGTGTCAACGGAGCAAAATACTTTGAAGTATTTCGGGTCGGCACTTGGTCGGCGTACTTGTTAGTAAATACCTGGTGTAAAAACCTGGTCGCGTAAATATGCACCTTCTCTAGTTCAGTACCTAAACAGTGCTTTAAACGAAAACTTACCCCTAGAAAAGTGATGGTCACTGTTTGGTGGTCTAGCGCCGGTGTGATTCATCACAGCTTCTTACCAAACGGAGTGAGCATTACTGCAGATGTGTACTGTGAAGAACTGAACACAATGATGGAGAAGCTGGCACATCTCCAACCAGCATTGGTCAATCGCTCGTCTCCGCTGCTCCTGCACGACAACGCGCGACCTTATACTGCACAGCAGACGGTCTCCAAGTTGCAAGAACTGGGGTTGAAAGCTCTCCGTCATCCGCCCTACTCACCAGACCTTACGCCTACAGACTACTACTTTTTCCAGAATTTGGATAACTTCTTGGCGGGAAAAAAAATCAATACCCGAGAGGCAGTACAAAATGCCTTTGAAGAATTTGTTGCCTCCCGTCCAGCTGATTTCTTTAAGAGGGGCATCAATAAACTGCCACTGCGTTGGCAAAGATGCATTGATTGCATGGGTGATTACTTCGATTAATACAAATAAAAAATACATGAAAAAAATCGTTTAATTTTTTTCATACAAAACGGCAATTTCATAGGTAAAGACCTAATAGAATCTATTAACTTTATATTTCGCACACCTAGATAAAGAGTAGCACAACTCAAAAAACCTCTTTTTTCAGGAACAGTAAAAAACGTTTTACTCTTTTTCTATTTGACTGATTTAAATTACTTATTGTTGAATGATGTTGTATAATATTTTACTTCGATATTCATTTGCTCAATTACTCACCTTCAAATACACACATCACTTTTTAATTATTAAGTTTTGTGTTATGATAGTAATCGTGACTTAATCATTGTAATATATTTATCAACTCAAATTAATTCAATATTAGTGATTTTTTTTAAAATTAATCCGTTCTTTTTCTTTATTTTTTCATAATCTTTACAGAAAGAGTAGTGTATCTAAATTATTATTTTGTACAATTATTATAATAGTAATGAAGTAAAACATTATTTTTAGTTATGAAACATCTTTATTTGGTATTTAGGTAACAAACAAATAAAGGTAATAAAAAACACAGCACTTTTTTAGGAAATGCCTCGGAAAATAGAATGAACACCTTACATTATTCGAACTTTGAATAGGTTAGTAGTAAAACGTTTAAAAAAGTTGTGTTCAAAGGGCTGTGTTTTTAGGTAAGTAATAACATCTCTTTAATCAGTGCTAGAACCGTAAGTCTATGTATAAACTACAGGAAGGGTTATAAAAATACTGCCCTGTGAATTGTACATGACTTTCGTCTTGTTCAGATTCATGCCGAGGCCAACACGCCGATAGGCTTCTTTTAGGCTGTGCAGCATCTGTCGGTCTATTTTGTAAAAATCTCATCGTAAAATCGTAGGGGGGTGAAGTGAACTTGAAACTGTCTTTTCACATACTGCTAGGGATTGACACTATTGACAGCTCACTACATCGTCTAACTTTCAGAGATTTTTACAGAATCGATCGGCTGGTCTAACTATTCCAGCGTCTCTGCCATTATGACGATGCCATTGGCTAAGCGAAGATTTGAGATGTACCTACTCGCCGTTCACGTTGATACCCTGTCCAGTCCAGTCCACTCCAGGGCCTTGAAGACGACCAACTCATTGATCAACAGTTCTATGTTTCACACGTTTCGTCTGGGTTCTTTTGTAACTCCATGGTGCCATTTCCCGAGATTTCTTCCAGCACCTTGCTGTTCGTCGAAGGTGTTGTTGAATTCTTTTGAAGCACGTGTCTCCACATGACTGCTTTCAGAGTCATTTGAACTAGTCTCCATCGTCTTCTGTAGAAGTAAAAGGCCACAGCCCCTCATCATCTGTAGCAAATAAATACGAAATAAATAAAATTCACGAATACTAAATCAACTCAAAAATGTTTAAAAATTGCAGAATTTCATTAGAATTAAAATTTGAAAAAATCTGTTACAAAAATACAAAAGGAACTCTAAATATGCCTTTAACAAAATAAACAATAGCATTTATTGTTTTAGAATAAGAGCGAATTTAAATTTAACCAGCAATAACAGAACAACATAAAAAGTATCAAAAAATTTCACCAACACTAAACTATTATGAATTAGTAAAATAAAAATTACTTACATTTGTAAACAATACTAGGGTAAGTGGAAATAATTTGAAGAACGCCCAAGAAACAAGACCGGTTCAATCACGAATACAAAATCAACTCAAAATAATTCACACTTGATTACTGCGGTCAGCCACGAATACAAAACTAAGTCAAAATAATTTAGTCTTTGTGCGTATTGACAGCATCTTCCCCTACGACTCCATGTCGTAACTGGTGATGCGTTACTATTGTTGGTGGGAAGTGACTGTGGAGCTACTCAGAAAGACTGACTTACAGCGCCATCCCATTCATATTAATGGAGATTTATACACAGGTGTCTTTGGGAGTCGATTTTGTTTTCGACGCAGATTCCGATAATAGCAATAACTCGATTTTGGATTATTTTGAGTTGTGCCACTCTTTATATAGGTGTGCGATTTATCAAAAATGTTTAGAAAAACAAACTTATTTAGAAACAATTAGTAATTAGTAGTCTGACAATCTTACCAAGGGGTATCGTAATTCCCAATTACTGGGTTGTGGAGGTCAGATAGGCAGTCGCTGCATGTAAAATACTGGTATTCAGCTTAATCCGGTAAGACTGGAAGCTGTCCCCAAAATAGTTGCGAAAAGGCTAGGCAGATGATGATGATTTAGAAACAATTAATAGTCTTGACTGTTTTTGTATACTTACAGAGCTAGAACCGGAAAATGTAGACGATAGCTGTCTAGATGGAGCATATACTACACCACACCAGTCTGAATCAGATTTAGAAGATGATGTACCTTTAATGGACTTTAAAATTGAAGTTGAAGAAGAACAAGAAGTATTTAAGAATAAACAAAGAGCCACGGAAACGAAAAGTAAGATTAGTTAGTTAATATATAGGTTAGCTTACAGAGGGACTTGGCCCCCAGGCCAATGGTTCACCTGACAGGAAGTGATAAGCGTTACCTAAAGGGGATACCTTACATGACATATTGTATTCTATCCATAGGACTGCAGTTCGAAGTCCCAAATTATAAAGTAGGACCATCGTAGTTTAAACCAGGAACTGTTAATTTCTGATAACAATAACAAACCAGGGCCAGCAAGACGACCAGTTACAACAAGCAGCACTCATTCACGAGCATAACGCTAAGAACAGCCACTACCCCTTCGCTATCTCCCGAAAGTCTGACTGGTTGTCTTACCAATGGGAACAGACGTCGGAACCAGACGCGGTCCGAGGGGGGGTCATGACCCCCCTAAAAGTAATTCAAGCTGTCGAGAGACTGAATGGTTTATGTGCCTTACTAACTAAAAACTGTAGTACTTAGACTGTAGGTACTTAGACACAGTCACCCCGCTGGGCAGATGGGCATATACAAAAAAAAGTTTTTAGAGTACTTATCAATTAGGTAACCATTTCCCTAAAATTATTCCTCGGCACCAATGGTGACCCCCCCCCAAAATCTAGGGCTGCGACCGCGCCAGCAGGCGTAGCAATGGCACTTTCTATCTCTACGAAGAATAGACATCGCACCGTAGAAATCTTTCTACAATCTGTCATTTTGTCTTTCATTTCTAACGATCTTTGTCTAGGTCTTTTTGTACGTAGACTATTTCGGAAGAAAGTTTTCTATCCTTACTGTCAAAATCACACTGACAACCAATCCTAAATCTAAAATCCTATGACAAAACAAAGAATTCTGAGTCGAATTATGTAAACGAGTGAATTTCGTAAAAAGTACAGTTGACTCTTTCTACTTTGCTGCCGTCTCGTGCTATCTACTGTCTACAGGAAACGTTATTTTTGGTCTACTCTTCCGTCGACAAAACTGTGCTCATGCTACGCCTGCTGGTCCGAATCTATGTCGATGTTAGTACAATATTGTATGTCATGTCTGGTCAGGAACGAAAGGACTTTGTTCAATGTCACCAGACATTTCTTCAATCAGGTCCTAGTCGGAATCATTCAATCCGCTATTATTTAGATAAGTGTGCATATCAATCTTCCAACATAGTACTTACCAGATTTATCACCACAGGGCCCACCATTGCGAAGAAACCAAAACTCGACAAACCTGGCAGATATTTCAAAGAACCTTACGAATGTGATCAACGTAGTTTTAATCGAGTAAAGAAAACGATACAACGGATTCCTACACAAATTGTTGAAAAATCTTACAAGTGTGATGTTTGTCTGCGTATTTTTAGTCAATTCTCCATTTTAAAAAGACATATGAACATTCACAGTGGTGAAAGGCCTTATATGTGTGACGTGTGTCAGCGTAGTTTTATTGAAAAGTGTGATTTATCAAAACATATTCGTATACACACTGGTGAAAAACCTTTCAAATGTGATATATGTCAGTTTAGTTTTCGTCAAAAAGCTCATTTACAAACTCATATTCGTCAACACACTGGTGAAAAACCTTTTAAGTGTGATGTTTGTCAGCGTAATTTTAGGCAAAAGAATACTTTAACAAAACATATTCGAATACACACTGGTGAAAAACCTTATAAGTGTGATGTATGTCAGCGGAGATTTAGTGAAAAGGCTACTTTAAAAAATCATATTCGTATACACACAGGTGAAAAACCTTTTAAGTGTGATATATGTCAAAGTAGTTTTAAACAGAAGGGTTATTTAAAAAGACATATTCGTATCCACCCTGTTTAAACGTACGTTTAAGCGTAGCTATAAACCATTCTGTTATTAAAAAAATTAAAGTAATAATTACTAAAACCCAACTACGACTTAAAAGGTATAAGCAACACACCACAGACAGACAAATTAAAAATCCGGAGTCACACGTGTTAGGGCATAAATCGAACAGATTACGTGTGACTCCGGACTTTTAATTTGTCTGTCTGTGGTGTCTTGTTTCCACCTTTTTAGTCGTAGTTGGGTTTTAGTTTTTATTACTTTAATTTTTTAAATGTTTTTGGGGTTATAATGTATATATTTTTGAAATGTGCTCATTAAGCCCTTTCATTTGATACCCAACATGGTACAATTAAACAATGTTTTATTGTATGTTCCTGACTTATGTCCTCTAGAGGGCGCCATTTTTAAGTTAATGTGATGTCTAATAGCCCATAACCAGCGGACGATCAAGACGCTTCCAACGATACCTTATTTGTCAAATTGTGATGAGTGGTTTTTATGATAAGAGGGAACAGATCAACATACATACCGCTCAAAATCATAACCCTCCTTTTTGCTTCGCCGTACCCGGGTAAATAGTAGTAAGTTTTTGAAGAAATAAGTATGGACCGATAATTCCACCGGCCCATAAACCACAGCAAACCGTTTTGTTTGGATGTAATGGCAGCTCTTCAGGTTGCTCTTCAGATCAAATACGGCAATTTTGTTTGTCAGAAATGCCTCCGCAGATGTTACGGAAAAAAAACTCTCACTCTCCGATCAAGAGTATAATTTGGGGTATTTAGGGTCTGATGTAAAAATAAAATAAGAAAGTGCCTAAAAATAAAATATTTCAAGAATAATATTATTAGCACACGAGTTTGTCGACATGTGGGACGTGGACTCTGCAATCATTGAACCGATAATCGTTATGGTCAATGGTCTAATAGCGAAGCGCCTCGACCAACATCTCAGGAGGCTCTCATTGCACGGCTGGGTCAAGGGCTTGATTCAGAAAGCAGTACTCCTGGAAACGGCACGCATAGTGAGTAGGTTCCTCTCTCGACTCCTGACCACCGGCAGCTTGGACTCTGAGCCTGATGCCGATGGGCTAGGTACTATTTTTTATATTTTTTAAGGTTTTTTATAAAAATATTTAAATATGTTAATATTTTAAAGAAATAAAGAGAATGTTAATTATGTTTCTTCCCCATGTGAAAATACCTTTTTATAATAAATTATTATATTAAAGTAACTGAAATGACTTATTATTTTGCTTACAGGGGCCGTATTATGAAGTATTAATGCCATCATTATTCCACTGCGAAAAAAGGATGGTGCTATTGGCCTTGTATACCTCCGTCTCTCACTCACACTGGAAAAATGGTGGCATTAATACGTCATAATATGGCCCCTGGACTCCTTTCCTTACAAGTTACCTACACCATACTTGTCGATATCTCTCGCACTTCATACATTTTCTCAGGTAAGTAGTTTGATATCTTGGTTTCTTTCCTTAAAAATGAGTAGGTATTTATAGTATTAGGAAAAAAAATCCGGAGTCACACGTAATCTGTTCGATTTATATTTTAACACATGTGACTTCGGATTTTTAATTTGTCTGTCTGTGGTGTCTTGTTTATACCTTTTAAGTCGTAGTTGGGTTTTTATTACTTGTTTTTTTTTTTAGTTCTTTTGGGGTATATACAGTATGTAACAAAAACCCTGTCGGATCCTTAAGGGTATTATTTGGTATAGTATTGTGTGCCCATATACGTAACCATTTCATGGTTTTGAGATTATTATTTTTCCCCAATGAAAATAATTAATTTAAAAAAATAAAAATAAACTTATCAAAGGCAACACTTATCCTCGATAAAGTTCATGTGTGTGTGTATTTGTTTTCATGTGTTCATGTTCTACAATTTGAAGCCGCCCGAGCGGGACGGTTTTTATGATTCTTTGACATGAGCCGCCCGCCTGCATTGTCGCTTGCCGCCAAACAAACTTATAGCTAAATAAACCCACGTTATGCCTACGCGTTGTTATCAGCTGATTTGAGCTGATATCGTTTAGGCATAGTGAACTTGACTTCAATTTCTGTTCATCAAGAAACAATTAATTGAAATAAATGTAGCCCAGAAAAGGGCTTTTTAAAAATGTGCTTTTGGCACAGAAATGAAAACAGACACAAGTGAGCTAAGAAAAAGGTACTTACCGAATTTTGGTATTAGTTTATTAAAACAGTAACTTGTTGTTGTTGGATACCTCGGGGATCATGCTCCACATGTCTACCTCCAACACTGATACACATTCGACACCTTTTTATTAAATTGTCACGTACTCTTTGCAGCGCACTTGTGTCTTATTTAATTAAATTGAAAGCTGCTACAATCCGAGCTCTTACTTCGATTTCCGAATCACACTCTTTTTTAAAAACCATTTGTTTGACATGACCCCATAAATAGAAGTCCAGAGGCGTAAGATCGGGAGACCGTGCTGGCCACGAAACTGGTCCCCCCCGGCCAATCCATTGCCTCGGGAACCGAGCATCTAAATACTCGCGCACCGCACGCGAGAAATGTGGAGGCGCGCCGTCATGTTGAAACCACATTGAGCGATGGAAATTGAGGTCTATTAAAGGATCCAACTCTTCACTCAGCTCTTCACTCAAGAAAGACAGGTAGTTTGAACCATTCATTGTGGGCCTCAAAAAGTATGGACCAATAACACGCCAACGATGTTGGAAATTACTCGGTTTCATAGCTAGCGGGTTTTCGAGCGCCCACACGTGTTCGTTGTGGCAGTTCACACCTGTTCTTACAAACGAGCATTCATCGGAGAAAAGCACGCGATTCAAGAAACCTTCATGTTCTTCGACTTTTCTTAAGATCCAATTACAAAATTCCATTCTTGGTTCGTAATCAGTGGGAAGAAGGGATTGAACCCGCCGGTAGTGATAAGGGTGCTGACCATCTCCCTTCAGCACTCTCCAAACCAGCATGTGATTAGTGTCTAGTTGTCGAGCAACAGAGCGTGTGCTTTGCGTGGCGTCCGCCGCAAACATATCCAAAACTTGTTCCTCGATATCCAGGTTGCGCTCTCGTGGTCTTCCAGCATCAGCGCGCTGTGTCTCGTGGCCATGAGCACTGCCTGTGGTGAACACACGGTTATGTAGACGTTGGAACGCACGCTCCGACGGTACTGGCACACCTGGCCTGTGAAAACGCACCTCATAATCTCTACGCGCAGCTGCATAATTACAATCGGCCTTGCCTAAGCACATTAACATATTAAAATATTCCCGATTGGAATATGACATTACGGACGTCCGATCGAAAGGAATCTTCACGAAAGACTGACTAGCAACAAGCGTACAGACACGCGCCGCATCGCACGGTAGGCAACCAGTCGGCTACATCAGACAAGTCGGCGACTCGCTAGAGAGCACCGACAGCGCGCCCAGTGTAGGGCGGTATCCTTTGAAATAAAAATAGGTAAAATAAAAAGATTTCCCCGGTGAGTGGAATGTTGTCAATTTATGAAAATTTGCCGTATTTAGTGTGAATGTCGCATGGTTTATAAAAATAAAATAATCATTATCTTTTGATTTTTATGAGTTACATTTTTAAATATATTTTTTATAGTACGTATGTTAACCCAGGAATACGCCTTTAATGGATCGGACAGGGTTTTTGTTACATACTGTATATATTTTTGAAATGTGCTCACTAAGCCCTTTCATTTGATACCCAACATGGTACGATTAAACCATATTTTTTTTTAAGTTCCTGTCTTTATGTCCTCTAGAGGGCGCCATTTTTAATGTGTCTTCACATAGCCTATTTATCAAATTGTGATAAGTGGTTTGGAAGATAGGAGGGAACAGATGAACATACATACATACATACCGGTCAAAATCATAACCCTCCTTTTTTCTTCGCCGTAGTCGGGTAAAAATATAGTTCGTTCTAGTGTACCTATTCAAATTGTAAAACCTAAAATACCATGTGAAGCTGTCACAAAAAAATAGCCGATTAGTTCCCTCTTCAAGTTTTGATAATTTTACAATAATAGTGAACTAAATTTTTTTTTATACAAATGTTAAAAACTATAGAAATTAAATGTTTTTTTCGCTTCCTGTAAACTCAAGGTGTTGTAGTTATTGCACTGGCGAAACATTCACTAAACATCAATATAACGACTCGCGTTCGCATTGTCAAGCAACTTGTTGACGCGAAACATGTTTGACGTTTCATAACACTTGACATGTTTCGCCACATGTCTTTACAAACCAATTTCGTATCAACATTGAGACTAATTAGTCTGTGCAACATTGTATCTTTCTGAATCTAGTAACATGTTGTAAGATTGGTTTTGACACTTTGGTCGGTTTTTATACTAATGAGAAAAATTATAGAGAAATCTAAAGAGCTTTGGCAAGGTTTCCAATAGGGCCTTGCCAAAGCTCTCTATACTTCTTCGTGTCTACTTTGGACCACTCTATGTTTCGTTAAAAACACGGGATGATTACCACGATGCTCTTGCTCGGATAATAAGTTAATAACACTAAACATCAAGCAAAAGACAAGTTGCGAGATATATTTTGACGTAAACAAACAACAGTGCGAACGCTAACGTGACAAATCTCTATAAAAACAAGAAGTCTATAGCATATGTTTCTAGACAGTGCGACTGCGAACGCAGTTTACAACAAATCTTGAGATCTATCTTAATAATAATATTGTCTGACTTAGCACACGAGGTTGTCGACATGTGGGACGTGGACTCTGCAATCATTGTACCGATAATCGTTACGGTCAATGGCCTAATAGCGAAGAGCCTCGACCAACATCTCAGGAGGCTCTCATTGCGCGGCTGGGTCAAGGGCTTGATTCAGAAAGCAGTACTTCTGGACACGGCACGCATTGTGAGGAGGTTCCTCTCCCTAGAGCCCTGACCACCGGCAGCCTGGATCCTGAACCTGATGCCGATGGGCTACTAGTTTTTATATTTTTAAATGTTTTTTTTTTTTTTTTGTTTGTTTGTTATAAAAATATTTAAAAATGTAAAGATTGTGTATTTAAAATGAAATAAAGAATATATTGTCTGAAATGAAATGAAATTGTTTATTCTGTAAATAGGATATTGGAATCACTTTTACACGTCATATTAAAAAGTTGTAAAAATAAGCTAGATGAGGTCGGCGTTTCCTATCTTGACTACTCTGAGAAGAAAGGCCGAAACAAACTCAGAGGTCACCGTCTCCTTTAAAGTCCAGACATAATCTTGGTCAGGCCATATGAGGACCATGTAGATTAGAGTCTGAAATGGTCTTTTGAGGAAAGAACCACACAGATTTGAGTGGACCTGTCCAGTCAGTGCAAGCATTTGTCAGTAATAGTGGAGCTCAACTCAGAACTTAAGGAGCTCAACGACTGTGTCTGGCGGACCGTGCACCACACGAGCGAATATGGTTCGGAGTGCACCATGTTCGTGGTTCGCCCGAACCAAGTTCGATCGTCTGTTTATACTTTTATCGTTGGCCAGACTCTAGTTCCTGTCAAAAATTGTATGGAACATTAACTTTGAGCTTTGACAGAAAATAGAAACAACCTATGAGTAAGAGGTATTCATAGCAGGGCTTGAAATACCGTTAAAAATATGGTATCGTTACAGCCTTCTGATGCAGGTATCGTTAACTAATAAATAACGTTATATTATTTACCGGTATATCTGGCACATTTTACCGTTAAACATACGTAACGTTAAAATCTAAGGTAACGATAATTTTATCGTTATAATTAGTTTTGTTACCGTCGCTCTCGTCCAATCGCAAAAGAATGTCAGATTGCATCGACGCTAAGACTGCCGTACGACTATTTGCGCGTTTAATAGATATTATCTTATCATTGCTATTCTGTGTTGTGCTTGTACTTGAGAATATACTTGGTTGGTTGGTCCACCGTGTTCTGTAAGCGCGTACGACTGCCATGAGCGGTGAGAGATATGAAGACGACAAACGAAACGGCAACAGCGCCGACAGCGTGTGAGAGTGAGAGGGGCGCGCGCGCACGCCGGCCGCGGCCGCCTTTGAGACGGGCTGGCAACGTCGCATAAAATAACAAAATAATACCGATAATTTTTTACCGCTATTTTTACAATAACGTTAAAAATACCGGTAATTTTTACCAAAAAATTTAACGTTATTATTATGTTACGCTACTAAGTAACGCTACCAAATTGTACCGATATCGAAGTATCTCTACGGAAATACCGTTACTTAACGTTACTTTTAATGTGAATTGGTATCGTTTTCAAGCCCTGATTCATAGTCTGTGACACAGAGCCTTGTCCATATATTACAATGACCAGTGTTGTTATTGATACGGCAATTACCGTAATATACGGTAGTCCATGTATTTTTTTCAGAAAATACGGTATACGGCAGGCCTTTCAATGCCGTATCAAAAATACGGCAATTGGCTGCTGTAATTGAAACGAAACGTTTTTTAACTAGCGCAGCGAAACGTACCACTCACAGCCGGGGAAATCCCGACTCGCATCTAAAAACAGAGTTCTTATCGCCGGATCGTGCCATCTCTTTCGCCTTAGTTAAAAATTAATGAGACAACGTACTGAACTAAAGTTAATTGTGTTATCTATGACTCGAATAGTTCATTCGCAAAGTATATAATACTCGAGTTCATTCGTTAGTTACGGTTTTGGGAGAAATAATTCTTCAATTAGTGTTTATTTGTAATTTAAATTGATAACATGAGTGATTGTGACTCTGAAGGACCTTCTACGCCAAACACATAGAACAAAAATATCGATCACAGTGGGCGATAGAGAGGGAGAATAAACATTTTTAAATTTTATACGGCATTTTAGTATTTTATCACTTAAAATACGGCAAATCAGAATGTGACATACGGCAATTCAGATTTTTGCGATAACAACACTGACAATGACTAATAAATCCATATAATTACTATTCATAGCACATAGCACTGTCCCAGTATTATATAGTGCTCTGTGGCACCGTTAGTTCTCCAAGTAGTCTGTGTGTGGCCCTGTCTGTGTCTATGAACATGAGCATGTTTTGTCGTGAATGTTTCGCCAGTGCAAAGTTATTTATGTATTTTGTATAGTAAATATTGGAGAGATACAGCTTGCTACATATTAGTAATCTGTGGATACTGGAAGTCTAGCACTCCAGACCAATATTAATAAAAGGACTACCTTTACCCTCAGCCTTTACCTCATAGGAAAAGCTCATCATGGTATTCAAGAAGATCTAAAGAAGAAGTGGTATTCATATTTTTTCCCAGTAATTTTATAATCGGCGGTGTTATGTCGATGGAAAAACTGAAAAAGTGTAGGATATGTTTAGTGGAGAATGTTCGGATGTATGTTGTTGCCAACAAGAACCTGCAGGAGTTATATGAGAAGCTGACTGATGTCGCAGTAAGTACATTATCTCCGTAAAAATTGAAGACCTAATAGTTGACAATAATCATCTAGTCAATAGACGTCCATTGCTGGTCATAGGCGTCCCCTCCAGGCTAAGAGAGAGTTGCCAGGCCACATCAACTTGTCCTATGCGTCTCACATCCAGCATGTTCCTACCAGGTCACCTGTCCACCTGTGTCTGTGAGACGCCTACACATTCTGTGCTGTTGCTGCTCCAGAACTTTTTGACCCAACCCTTTGGACTGTATAACAATACATATATTTATTGAAAGTATCCAAAATATACAAATAGTATAAGAGTAGGTTTGTTGCAGTTTGTAACTGAAGACAGTAGACCGACCCGCGCTTGTTTCATCTGCTGCGATAAACTGAAGCAATGCTACCAATTGCAGAGAAAATGTCTGGAAGCCGAGGAGCTGTTCGCTCAGATGTTGAATGAAGACTATGAGGTGAGGTTCCGCTTTGACTTAGATTTAATCCATAAAAACTTTTCCATTATCTTTGAGAGATGTAGGTATCTAGATTCTAATGCTGTAACAAGACACCACAGACAGACAAATTTAAAATCTGGAGAGACATGTGTCAGGGCACAAATCGAACAGGATTTTTCCAGATTTTTAATTTGCCTGTCTGTAGTGTCTTGTTTATACCTTTTAGTTGATTGACTTTTTTGTCGTAGTTGGGTTTTAGTTTTTATTACTTTAATTTTTGTGGTGTTATACAAAATATGTATATATTTTTGAAATGTGCTAATTTTGCCCTTTCATTTGATACCCAACATTGTATTATCAAAATTTATTTTTTTGTTCCCGTCTATGCCCTCTAGAGGGCGCCATTTTTAAATTAATGTGACGTCACCGCGTCGTCGTAGCCTGTAACCAGCGGAAGATCAAGACGCTTCCAATGATACCTCATTTGTCAAATTCGCATGAGTCGTTTAGAAAATATGAGGGAACAGATGAACATACATACCTACCAGTCAAAATCATAACCCTCCTTATTGCTTCGACGTAGTAGGGTAAAAACATATCTGTTATTTGCGAAAGCATATTTTGATCAAGATACAATCTGAAACTGACTTGCAAATTGCAAAAATTAGGTAAAAATCGCAGGCTATCACTGCAGATCCTCAGTTACCATGATCATAAGCATAAATTGACGTAACACTGTTAACAACTTTTTACAGACAAAACCTCTGGTACACCAAGGCCCGTTAGAGTTTTCCAGTGAGTTCAATATAACTCCAACAGTGCGCTTAAGTATAGTTGATGAATGTCAAACAGAAAGCATTGCTATCAAAGAAGAATTAGCAGATGTTATTATTGAGCCAAAGGAGGAACATCAAAGTGATGGTATGTGTAAGAACAAAAATAATAATAGTGAATATGCATGTATTTTTTTAATATTTTTATTCGATAGTTTACATCGTCAATAGTAAAAAAGAATTCGACGGCAAAAAAGCAATTTAAAGTACTTACATTTTTTTTTTTTTAATATCCTACCTATCCGGGCTATTTAAACGCCCTCCATTTGGCGCGCTTGGTGTGGTGACGTCACAGACCATGAAAACAAACAAGCAACTGTCAAGTCAACGTCAAACACTCCTTTTTGTAGGAGCGTTTGACATTGACTTGACACTTGTTGATTGTTTTGACATTGACATTTTGATTGTTATCCCGGATTTCAGAGCCTTTTCAAGTATTTGAATTACCCACAGTTTTTTGGGACTTTTTAAATATTAATTTCTCGCTCAAAAAGAAATTTAATTCAAAAATATTGATGGAGGCATAATTCTAAGTAATATAGTTTATTAAAAAAAATATTTGACCCATATTTGAATCACATGCATATTCCCTATAGACCAAATAAGAGGACAGTCATGGTAGTAAAACAAAACAATGTGCTTTCTTGATCTCTACTTTTGTCCCCCACAAGAAGGACAATGTCCAAACTTAACACCATTCTCTATCATTACCCTGATACGGTTATCTATTTTCTTTTTCACCATTTTGTTAGTTTATTTCACAGAAAACAGAAATATTAATAAATGAAAGATATTATAAATCTATTTATTTTATATTATTCAAAAATGTTTTGAACAACATAAGTACTTTAAAGTTTTAATGTTTAGTTTAACAGTAACCACATTATATTTTGAAATAATATAACTATTTAATAATAAATGAGTAGGTACTATTCTTGACTGTTTTTGTTTACTTACAGAGCTAGAACTGGAAAATATAAACAAGAGCTGTCTAGATGTAGCAGATTTCGAATATGATGTACCTTTAATAGAGTTTAAAACTGAAGTGAAAGAAGAACAAGAAGTATCTAAGAAGAAAAGAAGAGCCAGTGAGACGACAAGTAAGTATTAGTAATTTTGTGCATGTCAATCTTCGTCCAACATTGTACTTACCGGATTTATAATCACAGGGGCGACAGTTGCGAAGAAAACAAAACTAGAAGATGCAATAACAGCCGAGGAAATGACAAAAGAAATATCAGATTCGAACGTTATCCAGACAACTCAAAAACGAACTTCCGGACCTGGCACTTATTTCAAAGAGCCTTACAAATGTGATCAGCATAGTTTTATCCCAGGAAAAAAAACGATACAACATAATTGTACACAAATTGGTGAAAAACCATACAAGTGTGACGTATGTCAGCGTAGTTTTAGTCAAATCTGGCATTTAAAAACACATAATCTAACGCACACGGGTGAAAAACCTTATAAGTGTGACGTTTGTCAGCATAGTTTTGGAGAAAAGAGTGTTTTAACAAAACATATTCGTATACACACTGGTGAAAAACCTTTCAAATGTGATATATGTCAGTGTAGTTTTCGTCAAAATGGTCATTTAACAAATCATATTCGTCAACACACTGGTGAAAAACCTTATAAGTGTGATGTATGTCAACGTAGTTTTAGTGAAAAGGGTCATTTATCACAACATACTCGAATACATACTGGTGAAAGACCATATAAGTGTGATGTATGTCAAAGTTGTTTTAGTCAAAAGGGACATTTAACAAAGCATATTCGTATACACACTGGTGAAAACCCATATAAGTGTGATTTATGTCAGCGAAGTTTTTATCAAAAGAGTGCTTTAACAAATCATATTCGTGTACACACAGGTGATAAACCTTATAAGTGTGATATATGTCAACGTCATTTTAATCAGAAGGGTTATTTAACAAAACATATTCGTATCCACACTGGTGAAAAACCTTTTAAACGTATGTGAGCGTAGTTTTAGCCAATTCTGTTGGTTTAATAAAAACTAATATTCTTATGCATATTGGTGACAAACCTTATAAGTGAGATGTTGATGTATGTCAGCATAGTTTTAGTGAAATCCGTCAACACACTGGTGAAAAACCTTATAAGTGTGATGTATGTCAGCGTAATTTTTGTCGAAAGGGTGTTCTAACAAATCATGTACGAACTCACATAGGTGAAAAACCTTACAAGTGTGATTCATATAATGTAGTCGTTGTTTTAGTAGTAAAGTACATTTAAGGAAACATTCTCTTAAACACACTTGAGAAATCCTTACAAATGTGAAACATGTCAGCCTATGTAACTAGTTGTAATTTATCGAGTAATTTGAAACATGTTGTTTCAAATTACTCGATAAATTACTACTAGTTTAATTTATCGTTTACACACGGGTAAACAACCGTTATAATAAATTTTTGAAATGTTATAATTTTGCCCTTTCATTTGATACCCAACCAACATGGCCTCATACCCACTCGAGTACAATTTTACATTTTTTTTTTTAGTTTTTGACTTTGTGTCCTCTAGAGGGCGCCATATTTAATTTTATGTGACGTCACATAGCCTATATCCAGCGGATGATCAAGACGCTTCCAACGATTCATTTGTCAAATTGTTATGAGTAGTTTATGAGGGAACACAATTGTACATGTACATACATACAAACCGGTCAAAATCACAACCCTCCTTTTTGCTTCGCCGTAGTCGGGTAAAAAGTGATGAAAATTATAAGAAAATACATGAAATAAAAACTTTTCACAAAAAAAAAAACCGATTTAAAAAAAACACAAAAAAAGTGAAAAATAACTTAATTTCGGAAGTCGGTGTCTTTGCTTTTCAATTTTCGTTTTTTGCCATCGACTTCCGAAATTTAATTTATTTTTCACTTTTTTAACCCCGCACAAACTCGTATAAGTACCGTTATCTGCTATGTAAATAACAGTGACGGAGTGAAATAATTATATTGTCTACATACGCAAGGTGAGAAAATACGTTATTATTGAAGCTAACTCAAAAACTACGCAAGTAAAATTAATAAAACTTATATGACCTCTGAAGCATGACCTACCAAACAAAAAATGAATCATCAAAATCGATTCATAATTGGCGGAGTAAACGCGTAACAGGTATATAAACATACAGACGAATTGAGAACCTCCTCCTTTTTGAAGAAGTCGGTTAAAAAAGAGTTTAGAAGTTATGAGGGAACACATGAACACATGGTTAAAATGATAGACTCCTTTTTGCTCGGCCGTAGTCGGGTAAAACAGGAAAAGTTTTAAACGTGTAAATATTTTCTTTCAAATGTATGTTGATCAAAATATAATTTCCTTCTACATAACCTGACTACTAGGCTGTAAGACAAAATCAGACATAATTAAAAAAAAAAGTCACGGCTAGTTATAAGAAAAAAAAAAACAAAGTTTAACTTAAAATTCATGGTTCTTGGCTTAGATTTTACGAATATTTCGTGGAAAATGTCTTTTCATTTACGCAAGAGAACCCATCATAATTATTATGAGTCTGAAGAGCCTGGTTTTGACGAATATCTTTGTAAGTATTTTTATCTTATTTGTAAATCAAAATAAGCTTCATTTTTCACCTTTTCCCAACATAATTATTTACTAGGTATTAGTTTATTTTATTGCAACAATGAACGCGAAAACCAGTCGCTGCGTGTATCTAGCAGAAATGTTGAATTTCGCGGTAAATTGAGGGAATCCCTTTTGATAGCAAAGAACATGATTTTGACTATGGACCACACTGGAGACAATTTACTAAGCCAATCAAAAATTATCCTCTTATATGGGACCATTTAAACGGGTCCAATTTATAGTCATTAGGGCAGTATAATCGGCGGCTTAGGACAATCAAATGCAGTGGACTGTCTCTATTCACACGATGCTATTATTGGATTGGCTAAGTTGATTGTCACGAAGATTGGCCCCGTCTAAATAGTTCATTTTGACCAAAGAAACGATAGACGGTTAGGTACTACCGAGATGCCAGGTAATAGCGAAGTATGGAAGAAAAATAAATGTTGCGCCGACCGCATGGGATGGACCTACTAATATCACTGGCTGTGGCTCAGGCATTTAGCAAAATTTTACTGCGGTGTCTGCATCGACCAGTGAGTAGTAAGAGACCAGTGTTAAGTGGGTGATAGACGTGCGTACTTAAAGTACGCGGCCTATAGGTCAAGGTTCGCGACCTTACTCGGCTCGCCGTCGGTGACACACGTGAAGCTTGCTCAAAAGTTTCATTGTCAAATTGACTCTCGGCTCGCGGCGATGACAGACGGGCGAGTAAGCTCGCCGAGCCATAAGTACGCGTACTTGCTCGCACGTCTGTCACCCCTTTTAGGCGCCGACACTTGTTTCGAACTAAAATACCTACTTAAGTAGTTATATTTCGCAGATTGCGAGGGATGTGCAGACTTTGTATACGACTATTGTGCCATTCATGGGGCTTTACTTGTTATTCCTGACGATAAGGTAATTTAGCCAGCCAATAATGTTTAAAATTTCTCAAAACTATCCTAACTTTTATAAACTTAATATAATATTATAAATGCGAAAGTGAGTTTGTATGTTTGTTACGTTTTCACGCTAAAACGGCTGAACGGATTTAGATTAAATTTGTCCCATGGGTAGTCCATGACCTGGAATAGGACTTATGATACTTTTTAACCCGTTAATACCATGGGATCGAGACTTAAGCGGGTGCAACCGCGTGGTGCAGATAGTTTGTTTATTATTGGTATGCATGTCCGGGTTTTGGAGGGCCTATCGCTGACCAAAAAAACTCTCCTTTCGAAAACTCTTCGTTCAACCTAGGTCCCTGTGAAGTCATCAAACGTCGCATCGTACGTCCCTCGCGCGGCTCTGACCATACCGCACGTATTCCTGCACCTTGCACCCTCCATAATACCTGGTAAGCAACATATCATAACATCACGCTTATCTTCCCCGAAGTGTTGGGCAGAGGTGTACCTATAGTACACACCCACATTTCGGCAGTTATGTTTAACTCCCATGTAAGTTTATTGCTATCAACCGTTCACAAATCCAGATTTCTGGCTGCTATTTAGAAATTCCTGAATTAAAAACCGAATAATATTTGTCCGACACGGGAATCGAACCCAGGACCTCATTCTCAGCAACGAGCATGATGACCACGCTTGCTCAAGACTCGATCACATCACCGATGTCAGTAGTACAGAAAGTACAATGAATTGAAAAAGTCACATTGGTACAGTATGACACAACTTAGATTTAGATGTAGCATAGATTTGAAAATTTGCATTCATTCATTTCAATTTTACGAATGTTGTTGGTTAGAACTTTACAAGTTATTACTTTTGCGTAAAGATCATTTTCACCAAAAGCAGTAATAAAGATCGGTAATTTTGAAGGCGCACTCCGTTCGGATGGTGATCGGTTTTACGGATTTTTTAAGTTGTGTCGTACTGTACTAAAACGGATTTGAACCCAACAAGCTCATGCATGTGAGGCAAGGCACCAACCACATCACTGGGCCATCACTATTGGTTATAACATATTGGTACCGTGTAGGCGCAGGTTTGGGTGTGTTCAGCACACTCACACTGCCACGTGGGGTTCGCTTCGGTCCATACTGCGGACTACGGACACAAAGCGTTGACTCCATGTATTGCTGGCAGGTAATATTGTTTTCTTTGTACATACGTAAAGTGGGTGATAAACGTGAGTACTTAAAATCCGCGACCTTACTCGGCTCGCCATCGGTGACACACGTGAAGCTTTCTCAGAATTTCATTGTCAAATTGGCTCGCGGCGATGACTAACGGGCGAGTAAGCTCGCCGAGCCATAAGTACGCATACAACTTGCTCGCACGTCTATCACCGCTTTGGCCATACAATCATCATAAATCTGCGTGTGTCTGAAAATGTGTTACGCAATTAGATAGGCACTTAAAGCGCCCGGCAAACATAGTAGCCCCAAAATTGTATGGTTGGGGAAACCACAATGTCAATGTGGTCACACACCACGGTTGCTGAAACGTGGTCGCTCACAATGGGGCTCATTATAAGGCTGAAAGTCACCCAAAGTGCAATGGAGAGGGCTATGCTCGGAGTTTTTCCTGCGTGATCGAATGAAGTGATCCGCCGACATAACCCGAAGTATTGCTTAACTTTAAGTAGCAATGGGCAGGGCACATTGCTCGCAGAACGGATGGCCGATGGGGCCGAAAGGTTCTGGAGTGACGACCGCGTACCGGAAGACGTAGCGTTGGAAGGCACGAGGTGGACCGATGACCTGGTGAAGGCCGCAGGAATCCACTGGATGCAAGAAGCACAGAACCGGTTGAAGTGGCGGTGGTTGGGGGAGGCCTATGTCCAGCAGTAGACGTCTTTCAGCTGAAATGATGATGATGACTCTACCTAATCATATTTTTTTGGATGTTTAAATATCGAACCTCTATCAAGTCTGGAGTTTCTCGAGCTAATTTAAAACGACCCCGTTTCTATGCTTAATTCTAGATATATGATAGTAATAACAAACGGTCGCATGTGCTGGATGCCGCGGATTGCGACCGCTCCAACTGGATGCGCTACGTCAACTGCGCGCGCCACTGGAAGGAACAGAATCTACTCGCCTACCAGTATAGAGGACAACTCTATTATAGGTATCTATCTACAGTTACTTAAAACAGAAAAGGTATGCGCTTCGGTAATCTTCGTCTTTCTAAATTAGCACGAACGTCGCGCCTTGGTGCAATTTCATTGGTCGTTAACTCGTCCGGTATACAGCATACGGGGAGTCCCCGCAGGCGAGATAACAACCAATGAAAGTTAACAAGTCAATATGTGTTCATCACCGTCTGCAGGGGTTCCCCGCTTGCTTTATACCGATCGTGATATCGACCAATGAAATTCATCGGACGATATACAGCTTGCGGGTCGTAAGTCAAATACTTTTTCGGTTCCCCGAATGCGGGCCCTGTGGCACACGTTCCAGAAATCTCTCGCACCCGGCATGCGGGCCCTATCGACTAATGCAATTGCGCCACCCTTCCACAGTCCAAATCCTACAAACGCCACGTATTGTTTCCACGTAATGTTTGGACACACCTCAATCCTCTTTCCCCGGATATAATAAGAAATGACTGTATTAAATGAATTTTATTTTGTCATATTTTTAATGCTTTGCTTTCATAACGATATTCCAGGACCATAAAAATAATTCCTCGTTACACGGAGCTGATGGTGTTCTACGGCAGCGAGTTCGCGAACGCGTTACATATCAACCTTAGCAAATACAACTCGGCCAAGTACTACAAGGAAATTATTTGTGAGTGTTTCTTCATAATTTCAGCCGAATGACGTCCACTACTGGACATAGGCCTCACCCAAGCACCGCCACTTCGATCTAATCTGTGCTTCTCGCATCCAGCGGATTCCTGCGGACTTCATAGGGTCATTGGTCCACCTTGTGGAAGCCCTTCGAACGCTACGTCTTCCAGTACGCGTTCGTCACTCCAGAACCTTTCGGCCCCATCGGCCATCTGTTCTTCGGGCAATGTAGCCTGCCCACTGCCACTGCGCGAGTGTTTTTTACTTAAGTCTTACATTATTAGTTTGCAGCCAGGCGCGGTCTTAGGGGGTCTGATGCCCAAAACCAAGCTGACGATAGCACAAAAAAAAGTGTGCAAAAATGTTCCAACCCAATTTTTTATTTTTTTTTATTACTGGATGGACGCTACCTCCTTCTTGTATCCTGTACCACCAAAACAATATTTTTGAAGTGAAAAATTATTTTTGAAGCTCGTTGAGCGAATTTTCGTATTTTATGGGTTCGCGTCACCGACATGCTGTAGTAGCAGTCTAACTGTAGGTTTTTGGGTGGCGTGATATTATATACGACTGTTAGGTATTTCATAGTTTTAAGTTTTCACTTCTGCCGGCAGTCCCCATGAAATGAAATGAAATGAAATTGTTTATTCTGTAAATAGGATATTGGAATCAGTTTTACACGTCACATTAAAAGGTTGTAAAAATAAGCTTGATGAGGTCGGCGTTTCCTATCTGACTACTCTGAGAAGAAAGGCCGAAACAAACTCAGAGGTCACCGTCTCTTTTAAAGTCCAAACATAATCTTGGTCAGGCCATATGAGGACCATGTAGATTAGAGTCTGAAATGGTCTTCTGAGGAAAGAACCACACAGATTTGAGTGGACCTGTCCAGTCAGTGCAAGCATTTTAGTCAGTAATAGTAGAGCTCAACGACTCGACGAACAATACCAAAGAAAGGACATTTGGGTAGGTCGCTTAAATCTCTCAAATTGCCAGACCTTCGCTAAAACTAACAGAAAGAAAAATAAATATCCACATAGTCCTCACATTCACAATAAACATGACTGCCTACCTATGGCTTTTTTATGTATGGACACTATAGTATTAGTAGATACTGTATATATTATAGGGACCGCCCTTTAACTACATATGTACCCAGTAGTTCAGCGTTTTAGTTGCTAGAAAATGTAACATATCTTTATGTTGATGTTTTAAGGTACTCCTAATAAATCTCTACAACAAAATAAAGATGTCAGAATCCAAGAAGAATGTTTAACTGCGGACCAGTTTCAATTTATCGACGAGAATTTGGATGAGGACAACAATAATAAAAACTCCACTAAAATTAGCATAAACAGTAATATAATAAGTTCCAAAATTGACGATAGTTCTAGTAAAGAAACAGCGTGTAGTGAGAACGAAAATAAAGAAGATAGTAAGATGAACGCACCGACAATCAGATACGAATGCGAAACTTGCCAGAGAACATTTGCGAGCACAAGAAACTTAAAAGAACATGTCCTATCACATCTTGATATATGGAAATTTAACTGCGAATATTGTCTTTTCAGAAGTAACAAACATTACAATTTCAAACTACATCTCGGGAAACATACAAATACTTTTAAATTTTCTTGCGAAAAATGTTCATTTAAAACTAATTATGGGAGGACTTTCAGAAAACATTGTTTTCGCCACAAAAGTAGTGAAAACGTATTAGAAAACATAAGTCCCGGTGATAAGGTTAACTTTCCCACGGCAAAAATATGCAAGATCTGCGAGTTCAAAACAATTTCCCGTAAAGTTTTTGTGACACACATGTCTAAACATAGGGGAAATGTTTACAAATGTGATAATTGTTCATATAATAACCACTCTAAATATAATCTGACCAGGCATATAACAAGATTGAGACATTAATTTAACTTGAGAGCTTTTTTTAATTGAAATATTTAAACGTCTAACGCTTTTGAAAATATTGTAATTTATCCCTCGTGTTGAAAGTACTGTAAAGTTGATTATGATTAAATAATTATATTGATTTTTATGTAGTCTTAATTTGATTGCTCTACATGGATGATTGTGATTTTTTATCTAATATATAAATGATAAACAAAATATTTGAATTATGGCCTTTTTTATTTTGAAATTTCTTGCATGTACAACCGAGCATTTAATAGTCACTTAATCGTCAAAATGGCTCTTCTCCACTCAACTTTAAAAACGACAACCTACCTTTTTTGTGGGCGGTGTCATAAAATCTGCGACAGTGGCGCCAGGCCTCTGACCTTTTAATATTTCGTTTCGCCTTTGTTGGGTGTCAGTCTAATATTATGGCGTAGCATATCATCAAGATGTTTTTTACAAATAAGTTTTTGAACGAATTCGACATTGACATTTTAAGACATTTGACAGTTGACAGCTTGAGCTAACCAAACTTTCGTGACTTGAGGACTTTTTTATAAACAGACGCACGTGAATCGTGAATATTCACGTTATTTAAAGAAAAATAATGCCTCAATTCCATATAGACGAGGTATGCCCAAAAGATACCGTGTATCCAATGGTGGTCGGCTTCCAAAATGGTTACATAACTCAAAAATTCAAAACATCTGAATGTTTACTACTTGAAGACGAGAATTCTGGCAAAAAGACCGTCGCTACGGAGATATGTGACTTAATTTACAGTGGCGAAGAAGAGAAAGAAGATCTAGGCACGACGTTGATACTGGCTCGTAATGCTAAGACGGGCAAAGTCCGTTTGATAGAAGCCGAAAACATAGAATTGAAACCCTTATTGAAATCTAACTTAGACACCACAGAAGTCGCCGACGCCGACACAAGTTACTTGGAGCTCAGCAGAAAGTTCGGATCTAAAAAACACAAGCAAATAATGGAACAGCGTGAAAAACTGAAGATAAACGTTCAGACAGTGACGGAACAAATGCAGAATGTAACAGACAGCATTACGGAAGACCAGTTAGATTTGTCGTCGTACAACAAAGCTGATTCCGATGAATTCTATATACCAACCATTAACCGAGAAGCCTCCAGAGTTGAAGAAGTTTACGATATTGATGCAATATTAACAGCGGAGCAATGTGACAAGATATATTCTGAAGTAGAAGGAACGAAGTACATGTCAGAACTGAATCCATTCTTAAAATCAATAGCAACAAAGGAATTGTCGAAGCAACATACTGTTCTCTTAGTTTACGCACAAACTTTGTTACAATTATATTCAACATTAATGAAGGATATCAGTAAAAAGACTTTCACTGCATGTCCGTACTCTGCCACGCTTAATGAGATTGTGTTAAACAATTTCTTGAGTAACGTGAATGGGAAGAGAGGGAGATCTCCTCAGTATAAAGACAAGTCATTATGTCATGCGTTGGTTTTCATTCTTCTTATTAATAATTATAAGTTTAATTTCAATGACTTGTGCCAGGAGCTGAAGTTGACCCAGCGGACGGTTACATCTAAGGTTGCGTTAACAGGTGCCACGCTCGTTGCTGTGGGTACTAAGAAAGTTGCGCAGTTAAAGCTACCGCTAAGCAGACCTGCTTTGAGGCGAAAAAGTTCGAAGTTTTAAATAAATATGTTAAAGTAATATTGTTTTATTTTTGGCCTTATTTTGGAGGTAATAGTTTTAACAAATACATACCTAACCTAAGGTTTTCTTCCCATGGGGGTAAGTAGAAACTACAGATCGCCATCTGCTACGATCCTTACATATTCCTTTTGCTTCGTGTTCCGTACCTCAAAAGGGAAAAACAACCCTTATAGGATCACTTGTGTGTCTGTCTGTCTGTCCGTCTGTCACAGCCAATTTGCTCCGATTCCAATGGACCGATTAAGTTGAAATTTGGTACTTACACATAATATACAGGGTGTTAAGGTAAACACCGTTATCCATGCAATCAGTGGTTTGGTTTCATTTATAGGACGTATAATCAATGGAAAATTACAACTTAAAAAAAAACTACATTTTACCACCAGAGTCGCAAGTTCGTTGCCCTATTCGCTTCGTTAACTTGCGTCTCAACATTGGCGCGGGGTGCGGGATGTGACTTGACCGGCCGCGAGCGCGACCCCTCCCTCAGTCAGTCAGCTGTTTCGTTAGCGAGCACGGTGTCGGATAGAAACTTTTTAAAATCTTCTTTTTAATTTAATGAAAAAAAGGTTTTTTTTTTGTTGTGTTCGGTCATTTATTTTTATATTCAAGTCAACTACCCATGGTTTGAATTGAATGACAAGAGTGTTTAACCTAACACCCTGTATAGTTCTGTGACCCAAACACGGACGTGTAACATAAATAAATTAATTTTGAATATGGGGCCAATTTTGGGGAGGAAAATTCGCCCCCTACATGGGACCTGGCGAAATGTGGGTGTACTATAGGTACACCTTTACCTAACCCTTCGTGGGTTATAGGCGTGATTTTATGATGCTAGGCTCGGTTAGACCCATAGGTAGGTGAGTATATTACGTTCCTTGGTTTGACTAGTATCACTGCACCTACACTACGACATATTAATGCCACTATTTTTCCAGTGTGAGTGAGAGACGGAGCTATAAAAGGCCGCTAGCACCATCCTTTTTTCGCAGTGGAATAATGATGGCATTAATACTTCATAGTCAGCCCCCAGATGTTGGTCTCTGCTAAGCAATTCCATTTTAAAGTGGGTAAAAATAAAATAGCAAATAAGTATATAAACATCATCATTACATTATTTATTTTCAAAGTGAAGACTTACACAGGGATTTCAAACAAACTCCTTAGATTGGAATATTAGTTACCTACTTATATTCCAATCTAAGGACAGTTGGGTAGACGAGCAGGTTGCACGTATATATTTTAATTTTAAATGATTATATAAGGTCTCAGACCAATAAAAAAATCCGGCCAAGTGCGAGTCGGACTCGCGCACGAAGGGTTCCGTACCATTATCTACAAAAACGGCAAAAAAATCACGTTTGTTGTATGGGAGCCCCCTTAGATATTTATTTTATTCTGAGTTTTTGTATGTGTTGTTATAGCGGCAACAGAAATACATCATCTGTGAAAATTTCAGCTGTCTAACTATCTACGGTTCATGAGGTACAGCCTGGTGACAGACAGACAGCGGAGTCTTAGTAATAGGGTCCCGTTTTACCTTTTGAGAACGAAACCCTAAAAAGGTAGACTTTAAGAGCTTTAGACCAATGAACTGAATAACATTTCTTATGGGACCAACTTTGAAATCCCGAAAAAGAATCAGCTGTTCCATACTAAAGTGTCATACGGTCATACCTACTGTTCTAAACATAGGTACTTCAGTGTAGGAAAGAGATGAAGCTCTACAGGACGTATAACTCCCATCTCTTTCCCCACTGAAGTAAGATTAAAATAATACTGCGGTATGCGGTTGTGGTAGCCCCCTGTATGGGACAGCTGTTTTATTTCGCGCTATAAAATTTGGTCGGTGTCATAGTAAAAGTTATTGAGTTATGGTCTAAAGTACCTCTTAAAGTTTGTTAAGTTATTTTTTTAACACCTTTTAGAATAATTGAAAATAAAAATAAAGTCTAAATATTTTCTGTATAATGTGCTTAAAAGTAAACTAAATATAATGAAGTCCGCTTGCACCGCAAATCGCTGCTTTTGCAATTTAGTTACCGAATATGTGTTTTTGGAAAAGTAACTTTATTGCCCACACAAAGTTTAGTTAACACTACAACTTAAAAAAAAAATGTAGTTTCAGTAGTGTTAGCTATTCTGAAGTCAACCTTATTTACTCTAGTGTATAGTTTATATTTGTTTAAGTGGAAACCTACGTGTAAAGTTTCGTTTGCGCTATATCTTTATAGTTATTTATGCAACTGTTATATAATAAAGGGTATTAAAACACGAATGTGGGTTGGGGGGGTGTGTGATAATAGTATCACACGAGTGTTTTAATACCTAATTATATACAGTTGCATACAAGATTTTATCTACATGATATGAATCTTCTATAAAAGTTTCTTTGCAATACCAATATCGAACAAAAATGGCGCGGTACGACGTGAATTCGAATTTTTCGAATTCGAAGGTGTTTTGTTAGTGAAACCCTCGTGAATGACAATGTTCTTTTTTCTGAAATGAGTTGCATTATGAAATTCATTATAACACCCGTTTGGATGATATTATGTTGTGTGTATATGATGTATTATGTTGTATGTAGTCACTATGACACTGGATCTTTTAATGTTGGTCATAAGCTAAGGCTAACTGTTTCAAGCATGGGTGTAGATAAATTGTTTTAATTACTTTTTCAAATGACTAAATAGTCATTGTAAAATCAAATTACACACTATGAAGTTGATATTTCCTAAATAAGCGACAATAACGTCAATTTGAAAACAAGAATTGGAACTTCAAATATTTTACTTTTTTTTTGTAGTTAGTGATTTGTGGTGCAAACAAGCCTGAAATACGTATTTCAAATGACTTAATTTAAATATTATTGAGTATTATCTATCTCTAATATTATCAGTCAAACTTAAACTTTAGCTAGGATTCCAAAAACATGATAAATTAGTATAAGTATATTGAGCCCACCACCTGGGGCCCAAGTCTACTAATTTACAAACGTGTCAGTGGTCTCACAATGATGAGTTTTGGACAGATTTTGTATGGCATATCTGTCAAAAATTGATCATTGTGAGACCACTGACACGTTTGTAAATTAGTAGATTTGGCCCCCAGGGCCCTGTTTATCAAAGTTCAAGAATGTTAATTTTCGTTAAATTCATAGCTCATCTCCATATTCATAATCACCCTTAATGTTCCCACTGCTGGGACACGGGCATCAGGTCATCTCTCTCTTTTGATCACATTTAAAAAAAGAAAATCTAATTAAAAAAAATGCTATGCACGACACTTTTAAACTTCTGACGGAATAGAGAGTCGCCGGACACTCAAGATTTGCTATGATTTTCTACAAGTTCTAACTTACAAATAATTTTTTGATAAAGAAAATCCTGAATGTAAAAGTGTAAAAAAACATTACCCTCCTTCTGAGCCAGTCGGGTAAATACTTGTGAAATATTGTCATTTGGTTTGGTAATACAAGGCTTGTAAGTTTTGATAAACAGGGAACAGAAGTACTATTCTATAAAAATCTCACCATGAAAACTTAGGGCGGATTTCACCAATAAAACTTATCTATCAACACATCTAAAACGCGTTCAAGAGCTGTCAGCAGGGTCGGTCTGGCCCCAGGGCATACCGGGACTTACGCCGGTGGGCCGGTCCGGTCCATTTTCCCTTCATTAAATTTAAAGCAAAGCCGTGATTAGTGAGATAGTTATGATATTCGTTAAGCCGCGGTTTAAAAAAATCCCGGTAGTTTTTTGGGTCCCAGACCGACGCTGGCTGTCAGTGTCAAAATTACACAGAAAATAATGACACTGACCGCCCTTTTAAGTAGTTTATGTGCTGATCGCGTTCAGTTTCATTGGTGAATTCCGCCCTTAGTCGAAATGAGTGTCATTTCCCTAACTCCTCACCGTGAAAACTTAGGTGAAGTGAGCTGTCAATCCCTAGGGATTACCAGGATAGACCTGAAGGCCGGCCGCATACGTACGTTTTCCTGATTCGAACGAAAATCATGTTTTTTTCCGTTCGGAACGTGTGCGCCTAGTTGAACATTTTGTATGTAAAGCGAGCATTCAGGTTTCCGAATCTGAATTCCTGATCTGAAAACCTAATTCGGATACCGTACGTTTGCGGCCGGCGTAAGACTGCCCGACCCGGGAATCGAACCAGGACCTCACGCTCAACCCCGCCCCGTTGGTCTCGTGGTCGCATAGTGCGACCACTACTTACAGGTGGACTTCACCTAAGTTTTCATGGTGAGATTTTTATAGAACAGATCGGTAGGCTTGGTGACGGCTTGCGGGAAAGTCCGAAAGGGATACCGGGCCCTTGGCAACAAGCAACTGAAGGAACACGGGTTAGTTTTAGTCAGTAAAAGTCTGACACGCCCTTCCGCTCCGCTCAGAGCGGGAGAAGACGTTGGAAGATGTCCCAACCTCAAAAAAAAAAAATATATGCTTGGTGACGGCGGCGGCAAAATTTTTCAAACATGCATCAATGTACTTATAAGCATTTTTCTTCCAAATCTTTCGGATTAAAAGTTTGTTACGCAATTGGGGTGCTGCATAGCTATTTACAACCATTCGACAGGCTGTCGTGTTTCGATTACCAGATTTGTCACTTTTGCCAGTCATCTATTCAAATTAAACTGACAACTTTTTAGATTTGGAATTTATAAACAGCGTTTAGAGGACTATTTCGATAACCTTGATTGATGGTCGATTCGGCACGAAAACGTATCGAATGGTTGTAAGTAAATAGCTATGCTGGTAAAGCTTTGGTTTTCTTTTGAGAGCGGTGGCCAATAGTGACCGCAATTTACGTCACGAATGACGTCACTGAAACGTTATTTATGAAAGTAAGTTGGTGTGTTTCCTGGAGAGTCAAACCTCGTTGCTATTATTTTTATGACAATCGTCACTGCGACCGTTATGTGGCGTCCACCGCTCCTCAAGGAAACCGTGGCTTTAGGCCCTTAAGGTGACACTGGTTCCGTCTTGATTTCAGTCTCCGAATCATCAACAGCATCAAATTTAATTTGTAAATCCCCGGTAGTACTCTCCGGCAACATATCGTGCAAAGCTCCGAAGTTTGAGAAGTCATGCTCTTCTTCACTCATCTCAGTGGTACATAGTTCGCTCAGAATCATTTTACTTTTACAAGCATCGGCGTTTGTCACCTTATACCTCTGTATCGCGAACTCCAAGGAGTTGTAGGACTCAAAACAAGTCCCACACTTAAATACTTCCGAGTCTCTCAAATACTTGAACTTATTAAACACACTCAAATAGAAATCATCATTGAAATTTTTTATACAGTCTTCACAATCAACTGTAAATGTTCTTCGCCTTGAGCCAAATGTTGCCAATTCGTCCACATCAAAATCTTCGTGGAATTTCTTTATATGACGCTTTAACGTTTTCCTTGTGCTAAAATCTTTCATGCAAAGAATGCATCTAGGCAGTACTTTCTGCTTGATCGTAGGGACTAAATTGACGTGGCAGACGTCGTTGTGAGCGTCAAACTTTTCCTGCCCTTTAAAAACTACGTTGCATTCCTCACATTTGTAGATTTGATCTTCGGCTAAATGTTTCGTCTCTAGATGTATATTTAGGGCCTCGTTCGAGCTAAATGACACGGAACAGAGGTGACACGGGTGAGTGTTCATGTTGAAAGAATGCAACAGTTTAAGATGTATTTTGCAAGATTTCGCCGACTCGAATCGTTTGTGACATATGTGGCACTGAGGAAAAGCTGCCGAGTTAGGATGCTTCGTCCGAACATGTTTTCTTAAACTCCGTTTTTCTTTAAACAAGGTCTCGCATTCAATACATTTGTGTCGTTGCATGCCCAAATGGGTGTATTCAATATGCCTTCTGATATTTCTTTTCGATTTAAATTGTTTATCACAGTATTCGCATCTCGACCAAGAGTCGTTGTTATGAACAATTTTTATATGTGAAGCTAAATAATACTTGTTACTACAGATTTTTCCACACGATTCACATTCTACTTCTTCGTCTGTTGTGTGTTTTAGCTTCATATGATGCTTGAGGGACCTGTCGCTGTAGTAGATGCGGTCACAATGCTCACATTTGAACGAAACACCGTCTTCATCTATGTTTGTAGATGAAATGTTAGAATCAGCGATTTGAGCTTGGGGGTGAAAAATTCTCGTATGAAATTCTAAGCTTGAAATATCAGTGAAAAGTTTGTCGCAGTGACTGCAAGTGTTCACGTTTGGGGGCGGTAGACACACATTCCTATGCGCAGAGATGGTTTCTTTACTAAAAAACTTATTATAACAAACGTTGCAAGTTGATAACGAGTACTCAATGTCATGGTTTACGCGCATATGATCCTTAAGCTCGTACACAGTCAAAAAAGAATTGTCACAATATTCACAATTGTATATGTTTTGCGTGTCCATTCCGTATTGTTTGAGCAATGATCTCCTGCAATACTTGTAGAAGGTCTTAAATGAATGATTTGTTTTCACATGTTGCCGCAAACAAAATTCTTCTTCGAAACTTTTGTCGCACGAATCGCACACAAATTCGCTTCTACCATCGATTTCAGTGTATTGGTGATGGAATTGTATATGGCTGTCAAAATTTTCCCGCCCAATTATAACTTTCATGCAGAAATTACATGTCAAGTGTTCCTGGCTATTAGTGTTGTGCCGCGTTCTGGCATGCCTTCTCAAGCTCTGATTCGAGGTGTATACTTTGGGGCAGATGTCGCATCTGAACTCCCCTTTAACGCCATGAAACATTTCAATATGCCGCTTCAAGTTCCGGTTATTCGTGTATACTTTTTCGCATAAATGGCATTTTATAGCGTCCCTCTCGCTAACATTATGTACAGACTGAATATGAGCTATGAGCGAATGTTTCCCTTTAAAAACCTTGTGACAATCGTTACACGTAGGATACTCAACGTCAGGATTATGCAACTGATTGATATGCCTTTTCAAATTCCGTTCTGTAGTGAAAGTTTTTTCGCACAACCGACAACGAATCTCGAACCCCAGTCCCTGTAGATGTACAGTTATCATATGTGATGTTATGTTCTGTTTTCTTGTAAAAATTCGTCCACAGAGTTCACATTCTGGGAAAGGCTGGCCATAATTGTTATGGCCTCTGGAGAGATGTTGTATCAATCCAGCCGGGCTGCCAAAATTCTGGGCACAGATATTACAGTGGCACGAAGAGTTAATATGACAGTTTTCTATATGAGTTTGTAAATTATATTTTCTTGTAAAAGTCCTTGAGCAGTAGTCGCAAACAAAATCTAATTGATTTTGATACATCTTGGTTTTTTTCTGTTAAATCTGGCAACTAATCTTACCAAAGGGTATTGTGCCACTACCCAGCAACTGGGTTGTGGAGGTCAGATAGGCCCTCGCCCCAGGTTAGACTGGAAGCCGACCCCAACATAGTTGGGAGACGACAGATGTCTTGTTTCAGTTAGGTGACATGTTCGGATGTGGATTAGACCTGGAACAGAAAATATTTAGTGGATATGAATTCATTCTTGATCTATTTGGCTTCTCAGACCAGTGGTGCAAAGCAGACATTTTTTTTTTTACTTTGATTCGTAAATATTACCAGTGTCTTAAAGTTAGTCTGGATTTGTGCCTGATTGATGGCAATAGGCTCGCCCCCTATTACATGGGACTTAAATATAACTGGCGAAATATGGGTGCACTATAAGTACACCTGTGCCTAACCCTTCGGGGAATACATATGTGATGTTGTTATTTATCACTACCTACATATTATAAAACAAAGTCCTCCCACCACGTCTGTCTGTCTGTTCGCGCTAAACTCAAAAACTACTGCACCGATTTTCATGCTGTTTTCACCAAAGGTTTTAGTAGGTATATAATAACCCACATCCACACGGGCGAAGTTGCGGGCATTTAGATAATAAATATCTGTTCAGCTGTCTTAGCGTGAAGGCGTACCTAACAAAGAAATAAACAAACTCACTTTCGCACTTATAATATTACTAGCCACCACACCAGCAAAATAAAATAAAGTAATTAATTATTTATTTATTTTGCTACTGTTTGTATGAGAATAAAACTAAACTAACTTACATAAAGATCCTTTTGTATGCCGACTTTGATGGTATTACAGTCCTCTCTTGTTCCCAATACTTGATTAGGTAAGTATTAAACCGCATAAGCACTGTTTTCGTGAAATAAATTGATGCCACTTCGCCACTTGCACCTTGTTTGCACCAGGAAATCGTTCATTTTGACGCAGTGGTACCACAGAAACACAAAAAACACTCGAAGTCGAATCAATTTGATTCATCTGCGAGTTCTGCGACAAATTAGACATAAATAATAAATGAGAGAACCCGACTATACTAGCACTAGCAGTTTTGTCCTACTTTTTGGATGTTTCCAATAATTAATCAATTGAATGTACTACGTTTTATAATCCAAAACATGAGTAAAAAATAAATAGAAATTCCACAGAGCCAATTCCTAGATTAATTTCGTAGTTACACTTTATGTGACAGTGACAGTCTTGACAGTTTGTGGTTTGTGTGCGTTCAAGTCAAAGTTCAAATTCAAATTCTCTATCGATATCGTTACAACTAAAAGGCACAAAAAAATAATATTTAATTACATTACAGTAAAAAAGTGTTGTTATATTGTTCTTTTCCATTTTAATTCTGTTATAAATAATTGTGAGGGCATTACTTATTACATTATTTCTTTCCGACACAAGTCACAACACAACACAACATATGAACGCATGCTTTTATGAAATGTCAAAATTGTTTGGTTTGGTTCGCGTCGCTGTTATTAAATATAAAGAAAATACCGAAAATAAACAAATTTATGCCTACTTTGAATACGGTAAAATACTAAATAGAGAACACCCTAACGTGTATACATTTTAATTAAATTAAAGTGGATCAAATGCCTGTAATTTTATTTCCTAACAAAAATTGTGTACTTATATATCAATGAAAAATACTGGATTTCTTTGGAAGGTTCCTGTATATATTTAGGCTAAGATACTACCATAATTTATTGCAAGCAGAGGCAATTATTTAACCTCACCAGCAATTTTTAAGTTATACTTAATAAATGAGACTGTAAAACAAAATAAAATAAATCAAATTAATTATTTAAAAAAAAAATGGAAAAACTGGCAATGTGTAGGATATGTTTAGTTGAAAATGTCCGTATATATGTAGTTACCAACAAAAACCTGCAGGAAATATACGAGAAGCTGACTGAAATTCCAGTAAGTTCATAATATCTGTTAAAGATGCAAGGTGTATGTAAAATTCTTTAGTAAACAGATAATTAAAAAACGCCACAATATTATCCAAAAAAAAAAATTGTTACAGTTTGTGACTGAAGACAGTAGACCGATGCTCGCTTGTTTTCTCTGCTGTGCTAAACTGAAGCAATGCTACCAATTGCAGAGAAAATGTCTGGAAGCCGAGGAGCTGTTCGCTCAGATGTTGAACGGAGACTATGAGGTGAGGTATGCTGAATTCAAGCTCTTGATACAGCCTATCAAGAGCGTAGGAGAGAGGTATTTAAAATAATTGTGACTTTGTTGAATTACTTTGTATGTAAAATGAAAAAAAGATATATATTTGCCAGTTCATTGTTTGACATGCACTTGAGTAATACATGATCAATCAGAATCAGTTTGAAACAAATGTCTAATCCGTTGATTCACAAGTTAAAAAAAAAACTGCTCTACAATGTAATTAACGCAATGAATGTTGTTGAACTGTCAAAATGAAACAGATTAGTCGTAATCGGTTACCGCTCCCTCACTGGGAGCATTCGCTTGTAATGTAACATTTCAGATTCGTTTTTGAGCATTATTGTAACGATCTTAATGCTCAAAAACGAATCTGAAATGTGAGGGTCTTAAGGTGTACCTTTTCATACTCAAAATCTCTTAAGTTGTCATTGTACTCATCAATATGAACAAGTTTCACTATGGAACCAACCATGAAATCACTAAAATGAATCAGCGGTTCCCTACAGTTTGACGAGTTATGCAAACATAAATTTATATTTCACCATACCTCCGCTCTAAACCTGCAACTGTCACTAACAAGACAATAGAATTTTAATTGTTATCTTCCTGTTCCTTCTTTGTTCCTTCTGTAAAAAATCAAGTAACAAAAACTAAAACCCAACTACGACTTAAAAGGTTTAAACAAGACACCACAGACAGACAAATTAAAAATCCGGAGTCACACGTGTTAGGGCATAAATCGAACAGATTACGTGTGACTTCGGATTTTTAATTTGTCTGTCTGTGGTGTCTTGTTTAAACCTTTTAAGTTGTAGTTGGGTTTTAGTTTTTGTTACTTGATTTTTTTTTTTAAATCTTTTGGGGTTATAATATATATATTTTTGAAATGTGCTCATTAAGCCCTTTCATTTGATACCCAACATGGTACGATTAAATCATATTTTTTTTAAGTTCCTCACTATATGTCCTCTAGAGGGCGCCATTTTTAATGTGACTTCACATAGCCTATAACCAGCGGACAATCACGACGCTTCTAACGATACCTCATTTATCAAATTGTGATAAGTGGTTTGGAAGATAGGAGGGAACAGATGAACATACATACATACATACATACATACATACATACATACATACCGGTCAAAATCATAACCCTCCTTTTTTCTTGGCCGTAGTCGGGTAAAAATTAGAAAATGACAATCGTTTTTTAAATCCTTGTTTCAGATAAAGCCATTACAATTGAAAGGAGAAATAGATTATTTTGGTGGGTTTATTAAGACATCAATTCAACATTTAAGTATAGTTGATGTTTGTCAAATAGAAAGTGAAGATATCAAAGAAGAAGTACCAGCTGTTGTTTACGGACGAGATGATATCATTGATCTGAAGGTGGAACGTCACAGTGATGGTATGTTCTTATGGAGCCTTATGCAATAATATAGTTGTGAAAATCAATCTGCTTAGCCAAAAATTCGAAGACATGTGACATCTACCAACCCGCACTGGGCCCGCGTGGTGGATTATGGCCCGCTCCCTCTCACAGAGAGAAGGCCTGTGTCCCAGCAGTGGGAACATTATAGGCTGATTATGTAAGAGTTATAAATAAATAACATAACATAACTTCACGCCTGTATTCTCCCCACGGTTAGGCAGAGGTGTACCTATGGTACACACACATTTTGCCAGTTATGTTTAAGTCCCATGTAATAGGGGGCAGATTGCCATCAGCCGGGCACAATTCCAGACTCCGGGCTGCAACTGAAAAATTCCTGACGTAAAAACCCAATAACAATTTGCCCGGTCCGGGAATCTAACCCAGGACCTCATGCTCAGCAGTAGCGTGACCACTAGACCAATAAGGCAGCCCATTCCTTCCAGCTTTTTAAAAATTCGCCTGCTAGGCAATGTTAATAATGCAATGAATATTGTTGATCTATCAAAATGAAAGACATCATCTACATCGCCACATGCGAACTACGCATCAAAGACCTGACGTCATACAAATCCTGCATCGCGCAATTAGAGTTTACCGCGCGAGACTTTGATTATCACTGTAAATTGTAAGTGTGTTACGAAATGACACCGCAGTTGTTTCTTTATTTCAGAACTAGAACTGGAAAACTTAGACATTACCTATCCAGATGTAGCAGCACACCAGTCCGAATCAGATTCAGAAGACGATGTACCTTTAATGAAGTTTAAAACTGAAGTGGAAGAAGAACAAGAAGTATCTAAGAAGAAAATAGGGGTTAAAAAGAAAAGTAAGTATTGGGTCGCCACCCCCACCTATGAAATTGGCGGTTTCACCCGCGTAAGTCTCGATCCCGTGGAATATCGGTATAGAAAGTATCCTATGTGTTAATCCAGGTTATAAACTATCTGTTTGCCAAAGGATATGACCAGTTCCTGCACTCGAATTCGGGAACTTGTGCAGGATTACAGTGTATACACTATGATTTAAAAATTAAGATCTAATTTATCATGGATAAATTATACCGAATAAAGCCAAGGTTAAAATATCTGCAAAAACAGTAGTTTAATTGCTTCCGCTATTCTTTTAGAGTGCGTTTCATCCTATGCCGTAGTGTTGGTTCCCCTGTTGTATGACGAATTTTGTACGTTACGGCGCCACCTAATAGGTCCGTTGTTAAAGTGCCAACATTATGGCATAGGAACTATAATGATAAAAAGCACTCTATAAGTACTTTCCGATTTTGACGTTCCATTGTATCCATAATCATCCGGTAACCATAATAAGCTAAACAGTATGGGAAAAATAAAATAAGAACGAGTTATTTTCGATTAAGAGAATAAATGACATGGAATAATATATTATAATGCATGTTTTGTTTTTGATTAATTTGATTTATTTACATTTTATAATCTAAGTTTGCACGCCTACAGGTTAGGTTTTTATTGACATTTGGTGTATAAAGGACTGTTATTTCTTTGACAATGCATCTGACATTAGTGGCGGGACCAAAGGCACAATGTAGGAATCTTTTTCATAAAATCCCCAATTAATCGATTAGAGTCAAAGCATGAAATCGATTCACAAAAAAAATATTTTTGAAAAATATATCAATTCAAAAATATTTTTTTAACTGTGTTTGATTAATAATAACATAACATAACATCACGCTTCTAATGCCTGAAGGGAGAGGTGTACCTATACACCCTCATTTTGCTAGTTGTGTTGTAAGTCTCGTGCATTAGGGGGCGAGCCTATTGCCATCAACCGGGCGCAAATCCGGACTCCACTTGCTACTGAGATATTCCAGATGAACAAACCCAATAACACTTTGCCTGACCAGGGAATCGCACCCAGGACCTAATGCTCAGGTGTAGCTGAGCATGAGGTCCTGGGTGCGATTCCCCGGCACAGCGCTACAGCCCTTGGGACCACTAGAGCAACGAGGCAGTCAAATGATTTCGAATTTAGTGTTTTAGGTTCGAGAAAAAATCGAGTATCATTTATCGATCTCAGATCACCATTCACCATCCCTACCGATCCATCCGATCTTGGCGTCACGTTGTGTTTACATATTCGTTGTGTACTGTGCTCTATTTACTGATTATTGTGTTCTATTTCTAACGACCATTGCTATTATTTACGAACTGATAATTATCTTCAAAGCCTGATTACCATTGCTATATAAAAAGGATTCTTCGGTTTTGCTCTACGATTCGATTAAATGGATATTAAGATGAGATGCATAAACTGTGGTATATATCGTAAGGCGGGTTCAAAGGCATATTATGTCAATGCTAACCTTACCCCTGCAAGCGAGACTTGCCCGGTGGTTGAATAATCAGGTATGTACTTAAACTACATTGGAACAATACCTACTATATAACAACAAGACTGCAGGTTTAAAGTCTGACATAGCGGTTCGATTGCATTTGAGCCAGCAAAACGAAATAAAGCAGCGTTTATTTGGGGAAAGGGTGGCAATGCATCAGCAAAAACCCTGCTATGGGCGGCGGTGATTGCCTAATTCCCGTAACTAAAAACGTTCAAATTCAAGTCGCAATATCATTGTCAAAAACTTGATTACCACAACGCCTAGCGCCATCTCATATCGAAAACCAGAGTTATTTAGTGAATACTTATCTTTATTTTTCTCAGTTTCCTGATCTTTTAGACTCCTGAAACTTTTTTATCTGGAAACTGTAGTATACAACAATTGCAAAAATAAAACAATATTTGCTGCACATTGATTTCGACACCTATGCCGGCGCCCATAGTCCCACTGGTCATGTCATTTCATACAAATCCATTCAGTCGTTTTTACGTGAAAGAGTAACAAACATCCATCCATCCATACTTACAAACTTTCGCGTTTATAATATTTTAGGATACTGACCATCATAGACAACTAACAATAGTAAAAAAACCTTATTACTTATAGTTTTCTAAACATAAAAAATACCTTAAAAATGACTCCTCATTTTGTTAGAATGCAGAAAGCAGAAATGACCACAATTTTTTTTAACTTAGCCACAACTTATTTTTTCGCTTAAGGGGGGGGGGGGGGATGCGCTAGGGAAAATCAAATTTTCTTACGTTTTTTGCAATTTGCAGGTTTATATCAGCAATACAACTCTCTAAGAGTTGTATTGCTGATTCTTATGTTTATTATTCAGTAAATCCACATTTGTTACGAGCGCTAATAATATTTAGATCATACAACTTCATACTGACCTGCTAATTGCAAAAAACGTAAGAAAATTTGAATTTCGCGGGCTACCCTAGCGCATCAATCTAAGTGGCATATTACGTTATCTAAGTGTTTAAACATTAGTGCATAAAAGTTCTAAAACATTAGTGTTCATGGTTGTTACATAAATTAAGAAAATGTTAGTATGAAAAATGCAACTTCTTTCAAATTCCCCATACAAAACGCTGATTTCATAGGTGGGGATCTAATATTACATAGTACCACGTAGTCCACTTCTGCAGCCCAAATTGACTAATTTACAAATGTGTCAGTGGTCTCACAATGATGAGTTTTTGACAGATTTTGTATGGCATATCTGTCAAAAACTGATCATTGTGAGACCACTGACACGTTTGTAAATTAGTAGACTTGGCCCACTGGTGATAAGCCTCTCTCAGGCGGCGCCACAACACTCTGTCCTCCGCCTTCCGCATCCATTTTGAGTTTGAAACAAATCTATGACTTTGACTTTTTTTTTGTTTTCAGTTCGTAAACCAGACTGCAGTGAAATAATTTTGAGTGAGAAGGAACAGAGAGAGAACTTGCTCGCTAGATCGAACTCGTCCAACTATATACATTCTCCCTTCAAGTGTAATCTGTGCTACAAGGGCTTCGTCGACGGACGAGCGTATGACAATCATAAGATCAAACATGATTTGGTGAGTAACCTTTATAATCTAACTATATCCACAGATTATTACAGAAGGCGCACTCCGCATTTAAGTTATGAACTTCATACCTACATGAAGATCAAACATGATTTGGTGAGTAATTACCTTTATAATCTAACTGGCTTCCGCCGGCGGCTTCGCCCGCGTGGTATGTCGATAAAAAGTAGCCTATGTCCTTCCCCGGGATGCCATCTATCTCCTTGCCAAATTTTATCGAAATCCGTTCAGTGGTTTAGGCGTGACAAGGTAACATACAGACAGGCAAGAGTTACTTTCGAATTTATAATATTATTATGGATAATTTTTTTTTTTTTTTAGTGTTAGTATTTTTTTTTTGCATGTATGGTCGCTATACTATTGCGTGTTAACGAGAACGCCCTTCGTTAGTTAACATACTGTATTATTTATACTAATAAGATGTCTTAATTCCAGCGTAGCGGGGCGCATGTCTGTGACATATGTCACATGCGGTACAGATCTGCGCAGCTGTTGCGCACGCACGCAAACAACGCACACGTCCGCATATTTAAATGTAATAAATGTGGCTATGTATCTCATACGGGGTAAGTCAATCTATCTGCCTGCCATTTCCCAACTATTTTGGGGTCGGCTTCTACTCTAACCGGATGCAAGACGGGAATTGGAGTATCGTATTACCTAGTTACTGGGTTGTGGAGGTTAGATAGGCAGTCGGTCCAAGTAAAATACTGGTATTCAGCTGCATCCGGTTAGACTGGAAGCCGACCCCGACATAGTTGGGAAAAATCTAGGGAAATTGAAAAGTGTTTTTGATCCAATTTAAATAAATAAATAATCATTTATCATATCATGCTTTGTGGCGGGGCTAACTCCCAAGTTACGCCATACGTACATTTACATAAAAAACAGTTTGGTAATAATTTTACTCAATTTAAAAGACATAAAAAAATATTATTTTAAATGTTTTTGTCTTCAGCAATCAAGCAAGGATACACGAAAAATGGCACAACGGACATACTTATGAATGTCAACTATGCAGTCACACGTTCAGGTATAACTATACAGATTATAAACTAGCTCCCGCCCGCGGCTTCGCCCGCGTGGTATGTCAATAAAAAGTAGCCTATGTCCTTCCCCGGGATGCCATCTATCACCTTGCCAAAATTTATCGAAATCCGTTCAGTGGTTAAGGCGTGAAAAGGTGACATACAGACAGACAGAGCTACTTTCGAATTTATAATATTAGTATGGATGGTACGGGACCCTTCGTGCGCGAGTCCGACTCGCACTCGATTTTTTTTAATTTGACATTTCAAGTGGTTTTTTTTTTTTCAATTTTCAATTTGACATTTGAACCTGTCAAATTAGTCTCATTAGATTAAAAAACAGATTATAATTTAATTTGTACTTCAGCCTAATCCTTTGGATAAAATATAGTCGTGATGGTATGATGCTAAAAGTTTCTCATTTTGACAGGAAACCGACCTCATATTTGTCTCACATGCGCAAGAGACATCCTACGGAGCATGTCTGCAATATTTGTGGCGAGACGTTCGTTGGGAAGCATGGACTGCAAATGCATAAGAGGAAGACTCATATTAATGGCGAGAAGGTATGCATAAAGACCATTTTATAGCTATTGCAAGAAAACGTAAAAAAAAAAAACATTCGGTACATTCTTTGGGGACTGCCGATGGAAATGAAAACTAAGTACCTAACATTCATTCGTTTCTTCAAGCGTGACGATGACTCGAGTTCCATGATTTTTGTTCACCCAAAAACATTTATTCATTTCTTTAAGCGCGACGATGACGCGAGTTCCATGATTTTTGTTCACCCAAAAACATTCATTCATTTCTTCAAGCGCGACGATGACGCGAGTTCCATGATTTTTGTTCACCCAAAAACATTCATTCATTTCTTCAAGCGCGACGATGACGCGAGTTCCATGATTTTTGTTCACCCAAAAACATTCATTCATTTCTTAAAGCGCGACGATGACGCGAGTTCCATGATTTTTGTTCACCCATGAACATTCATTCATTTCTTCAAGCGTGACGATGACTCGAGGTCCATGATTTTTGTTCACCCATAAACATTCATTCATTTCTTCAAGCGTGAACGATGACGCGATATGTTGTTCACCCAAAAAGTGCGCAACGCGCCTAATGAAGTTTTCACTTCAAAAATTGAATTTCGCGGGCTACCTTGGCGCATCCCTCATATCAATCTGCCAGCCTTTTCCCAACTATGTTGGGGTCGGCTTCCAGTCTAACCGGATGCAGCTGAATACCAGTATTTTACATGAAGCGCCTGCCTATCTTAACTTGTAATAGTAATGGTGGGTTACTATAAGTTAGAAATTAAGCGAGAACTAGCATTAGCCACATACCTGTTCCATGTACTAAGGGGTAAACTTTCTAATGTAGCTATACTACAGTCAATTCTACTGTGCGGCGGCCGCGGCTACTGGTGGTGCCCACCGCGCGCACAAATCTGCTTCAGCGCGCACCGCTGAGGCGCGCGCTGCGCACGCTCAACGCGGTAGCCAATAAAAAAGACTTGTTTTCTTGTACACTGAGCGACTTTACCCTGGCGACCTCTAGGGTGTTATGTTATAATAGGGAATATGCATGTATTTTTTAAATATTTTTATTCGATAGTTTACATCGTCAAATAATAGTAAAAAGAAATTCGACAGCAAAAAAGCAATCTAAAGTAGTTAAAAAAATGTTTAAAAATATCCAACCGATCCGGGCTATTTAAACGCCCTCCATTTGGCGCGCTTGGTGTGGTGACGTCACAGACCGTGAAAACAGACAAGCAACTGTCAAGTCAACGTCAAACACTCCTTTTTCTATGAGCGTTTGACATTGACTTGAATTGACTTGACATTGACATTTTGATTGTTATCCCAGATTGTTACGTCACATCCGCTCTTAGCCTTTTCAAGTATTTGAATTACCCACAGTTTTTTGGGACTTTAAAAAAATTAATTTCTCGCTCAAAAATAAATTTTATTCAAAAATATTGATAGAGGCATCATTCTGATGTAACATAGTTTATAAAAAAAAATATTTAACCCATATTTGAATCACATGCATATTCCCTATTAAGTTAAATTTAGGTGTTGTGTTGTTTATATTATTGTGAATTTATTTTATCTCATTGTATGTTTACTTAACTATCGCATTAGGGCAGCCTGTAAAGGTAGATCTAAGGTGTTGTATATAAATAAAATAAAGAAACTTTGACCTTGTTGCAGATGGTTGATGCTAACGACGCTGATGACCCAGCGTCTAAACGATTTTGCGACGAATGCAACATACAGTTTTATAATTCTGAAGCGTGGAAGCGACACATACTGTGCTCCGTCAAACACACGCTTAAAACTGAAGAAAGGTGAGCTTAAGGGTCAGTACAGACCGCGACGTGAAGCGACGCGACGCTGCGTTTACTTTTTAACAATTATCGAACTTATTCTCTTCACGAAAAGGTATAATTTCAGTGCGAGTGTTGACACGTGTCAGAGTACGCTGAGATGCGCAGCGCGTGTACCTTATTGTGTAGTAAATAAATTCGATATTATATCGGATCGTAAAAAAGGGCGCGTCGCGAACTGACCGTAATTCTTATTGTATTGTGTTCGTGTATTTTTGGTACGGAGGTGGTGGCGCCACTGTGCTACTGTCCACATCGCTCTATGCGTTATTAAAAAAAATGTACATAATTCTTAGGGCTGATTTTATCAAAGTCAGATATCTTTTATCCGTGGTATAAATCGTCGTCTGACACATTTTGTATGGAAAAACTGTCAAAAATTCAAAATTTATTCGCAGGATAAGACTTATACTCGTTATAAAAGTTTGAGGAGTGGCTAAGTAATAACAGCCGCACAGGTCGATCCATCAGGTTAAGCTACGCTTGCCGGGGTTGGTCCGTGGATGGGTGACCATCTTTACATATCGAGACTCCTCCGTTCCTCGGAAAGCACATTAAGCCGTTTTTCCCGGCTGTCATTAGTGGATCTTTGACAGTCGTTACGAGTCGTCAGAAGCCCGAAAGTCTGACAACCAGTCTTGCCAAGGGGATGCAGCTGAATACCAGTATTTTACTTGGAGAGACTGCCTATCTGACCTCCACAACCCAGTAACTGGGTAATACGATATTCCTTGGCAACACTGGTTGTCAGACTTTCGAGCTTCTGACGACCCGTAACGACTGTCAAAGATCCACGAATGACAGCCGGGACCAACGGCTTAACGTGCTTTCCGAGGCACGGAGGAGTCTTAGTATGTAAAGATGGTCACCCATACACGGACCAACCCGGCAAAGGTAGCTTAACCTGATGGATCGACCCGTGCGGCTGTTATTACTTAGCCACGAGCTCCTCGAAGTGCGACAATAACATGCCGATATTGTTATACCAACGGCTTAACGTGCTTTCCGAGGCACGGAGGAGTCTCGGTATGTAAAGATGGCGGATGGTGATGGATGATGGCGTAATGATATCTTTCTTATGTGTATTTTTATTGTCCATAGCAAGAGCTGCTCCATTTGCCCATGGACGTACATAGGCAACGTGTCTCTGGATACGCATATGAAGGAACACGCTAAAGCATTGCGTCGCTCCAGGAAACCGCCCGCAACGGCTAAAGAACGCATTTTTAGATGCAATCAGGTAAGCTTAGTGTTAGGGTCAGTTCACACTGAGACGCGAAGCGACGCGCACTTTTTTAATGATTCGATACAATATCGAATTTATTTACTACACAATAAGGTACACGCGCTGCGCAGCACCGCGCATCAATACTCGCACTGAAATTATACCTTTTCGTGAAGAAAATAAGTTCGATAATTGTTAAAAAGTCCGCGCAGCGTCGCGTCGCTTCACGTCGCTTCACGTCGCGGTCTGAGCTGACCCTCAGAGTTGCTATTCAAAATCAAATCAAATCAAAAAATATTTATTTGCTAAAATATGGTACAATAGATATTACAGTCATTTTGGTTTCCGCATATTCTGCCATGTTATGGCGTGCAAATACATTTATATATCAATTAAAATTATTGTAATTACAGTCATTATGATTATTAATATTATTTAAAATTATTACAAATTTACATTAATTATAAGTTCCATCGACTTATCCTCCAAATATTCCTTAATGTTATAATATTTTTTATATAGTAATAGTTTAAAGAGACTTCTTTTGAACAATGTCAATGGCAAATCCTGAAGGGAATTCGGCAAATGGTTATAAATTATAATAGACATGCAGTAGACGTTTCTCTTGAACAATTTTAATTTTATTTGTGGCAACCGTAGTTTGTATTTAGCATGTATTTCATAAAGTAACCATATTAGTGATGTTCTTTAGAAAGATCGTCTTTTGGGACAGACTTTAGGTCTAATTACCCGACTACGGCGAAGCAAAAAGAAGGTTTATGATTTTGACAGGTATGAGTCGTTGAGCTCCTCAAATTCTGAGTTGAGCTCCACTATTATATACAAATGCTTGCACTGACTGGACAGGTCCACTCTAATCTGTGTGGTTCTTTCCTCAAAAGACCATTTCAGACTCTCATCGGTCACCGTCTCCTTTAAAGTCCAGACATAATCTTGGTCAGGCCATATGAGGACCATGTAGTCCTCATATGGCCTGACCAAGATTATGTCTGGACTTTAAAGGAGACGGTGACCTCTGAGTTTGTTTCGGCCTTTCTTCTCAGAGTAGTCAGATAGGAAACGCCGACCTCATCTAGCTTATTTTTACAACTTTTTAATATGACGTGTAAAAGTGATTCCAATATCCTATTTACAGAATAAACAATTTCATTTCATTGTATTTGTTATGTATGTTCATATCTTCTAAAATTCTCATCACAATTTGACAAATGAGGTATCGTTGGAAGCGACTTGATCGTCCGCTGGTTATAGCCATGTGACGTCACATTAAATTGAATATAGCGCCCCCTGGAGGACAATAAAAGTCATGAACAATTTTTTTTTCGTATTTTTCCATGTTGTGTATCATAAAGCACATTTAAACAAACAAAATATTATAACCCCAAAAAACATTTAAGTAATAAAAATAAATATTATAACCCCAAAAAACATTTAAGTAATAAAAATAAAAGTAATAAAAATAAAACCCAACTACGACAAAAAAGTCTACTAAAAACGTATGATAAACAAGAAATCACAGACAGACAAATTAAAAATCCGGAGTCACACGTAATTTGTTCGACACGTGTGACTCCGGATTTTTAATTTGTCTATCTGTGGTGTCTTGTTTATACCCTTTTAGTTGACTTTTTTTTCGTAGTTGGGTTTTAGTTTTATTACTTTTATTTTCATTTAGCTCTAGATGTAATTTTCTTGATACAGTGTGGCTCAAACTTCATGACGCGGTCCAAGCTGCAGGCGCACATCAACAGAACTCACCTAGGACTCAAGTACAACAAGAACATCGTCTGCGAAGTATGCGGCAAGAAATGTACTGTAAGTATAGATGTAAATAAACCGTTTTAAACCAAAATCCGTGGTTTAAAATCCGTGTTAAACAAATTTAAAACTGTTTTTAAACCACGGATTTTGGTTTTAAATGGTTTATTTACAGCTTTAAACCAAAATCCGTGGTTTAAAAACAGTTTTAAATTTGTTTAACACGGATTCTGAACCACGGATTTTGGTTTAAAACGGTTTATTTACGTCTATAACTGTAAGTATATTGAAGGTGCTAGTTTATTTATTTATTTAATAGCTGATGCCCGTATGGATGTCGGTTATTATATACTAAAACCTTCTTCGAGAACCACTCTATCCATTGGTGAAAACAGCATGAGAATCGGTGCAGTAGTTTTTGAGTTTATCGCGAACAGACAGACGCGGCGGAGGACTTTGTTTTATAAAATATGTAAGGATTTATAAAGGTAACGAAGGGCGTTCCCATTAACCTGCAATAGTATAGCGTCCATATATTTTTGTGTAAGCAATATTTAAAATTTCAGATAACAGGAGATGAATCAACGAATCCATACTAATATTATAAATTCGAAAGTAACTCTGTCTGTTTATCTGTCTGTCTGTCTGTATGTTACCTTTTCACGCCTAAACCACAATGGATCTCGATAAAATGTGGCAAAGAGATAAATGGCATCCCGGAGAAGGTCATACTTTTATCGACATACCACGCGGGCGAAGCTGCAGGCGGAAGCTAGTAACAAAAAAAAATTAAAAAATTACTGAGGTTCCCATACAAGAAACGTGTATAATTTATATTAAAGTAACAAACATGGTATTGAATATTGTACGGTTGTACGGAACTCTTCGCTTACGAGTCACACTCGCACTTGGCCAATTTTTCGTTAGTGCCGCGTCGACACACATACACCCTCCCAATTGTTTAACCCTCCGTTTTTTTTCAGTCGAATGCAACCCTCAAATACCACCAGCGCACGCACACAGGGGAGAAACCATACTCCTGTGAAAGTTGCACGAAACACTTTGTGGACAGCAATCAACTCCGTATTCACACTCGTACGCACACCGGCGAGAAGCCTTATGTCTGTGCGGCCTGCGGGAAGAGGTTCACACAGAAACCGGCGCTAAATAGACATTATAGAGTAAGTTATAGTTTTAGGTGTATGAGGAACAGAGTGTAAAGTTCACTCATCTACCATAGAAAAGGGAGGATCCTCCTACGAGCAGCAGGCGTAGCATGAGCACCGTTTTGTCGACAGAAGAGTAGACAAAAATGACGTTTCCTGTAGACAGTACGAGACGGCAGCAAAATAGAAATAGTCAACTGCACTTTTTACGAAATTCACTCTTTTACATAATTCGACTCAGAATTCTTTGTTTTGTCGTAGGATTTATCGGTTGTCAGTGTGATTTTGACAGTAAGGATAGAAAACTTTCTTCCGAAATAGTCTACCTACAAAAAGACGTAGACAAAGATCGTTAGAAATGAAAGACAAAATGACAGATTGTAGAAAGATTTCTACGGTGGATGTCAAAAATGAAGAAATGAACTGTCACTTTGTATAGAAAAAGCTGTCTATTCTTCGTAGAGACAGAAAGTGCCGTGCTACGCCTGCAGACGGGTGTTGTGTCTGGCGGGCAACTGCCCGACGATTGATGTTGGATTCTTATATGTCCACTGCACGGTAAACTTTAATTGCGCGATGCAGGATTTATGTGAGGTCTTTGATGCGTAGTTCGCATGTGGCGATGTAGATACCGCCACATGGTAACCTGTAGTTTAAGGGCCGCACATCTGGCGCAGCGCAGCGTATTCGTCTGTTCCAAACAAATATCGAACCTGCACAAGTTGAAATAAAGTTGAAAATAAATAAACTTCCATTAGCTCGAGAGCGCGTCTAAGTGGGAAGAGGCGCGCGTCTCAAAATAGGAATTATAAGGGGTTCAAAAAAGAGGCGCAATTATATTAGATGTAGATGTTAGATTTTTCAATATTTTTTTTATGAGCGCTAAATGTGGATTTTTATTAGAGGTTCACATACAATCCACTAAACTCACAATTTGTTGCAGGTACATACTGGCTTGAAGCCCTACACTTGTCAATACTGTTCAAGAACATTCAGCCAATCAAATTCGTTGAAACTCCACGTGAAGACCGTTCACCTAAAACAACCCGCCAACAGTAGGAGGAATAAGATGAAAAACGAAATAACTAAAATGGAGAAAAACTGTGAAGATTTGGAAACTGCTACATCACTAGAGGGTGTTAGGGTCTTCGCAAAATGAACTTTTCTATTCTGCGTTCGCAATTTATTTGCCAAACATGTAAACAAACACGAATTTTAGGAAAAACGACTGTAATGCTTACACATAACGTTCAGTTTGCGGTACAACTTCATATTTTTAATGACTTTTTCAACGGTACTAGTCAGTCTAAAATCAACTTTATTTATACAAGTATAAAGTTGATGTTTGTTTAAGTGGAAATAACATTAATATTGGAAACAAGGATTTAAATAGACCATAGTGTTATTAGATAGAGCAATGATAGCCTAGTGGTCTCAAGTTCGAACCCAAGCCACGCACCCCTTGACTTTTCGGATTCATGCGCGTATTGTATAATTATTACTTGCTTAAAAAACGGTGAAGGAATATATCGGGAGGAAACCAACATGCCTGAGTGATATTTCTCAATGGCATGTGAAGCCAAGTCAGAGGCCCTTGGCCACTTAACCACACGAAAAGAAGAAGTGTTATTGGATGGAGCTGCTCGTGGCTAAGTAATAACAGCCGCACAGATCGATCAATCAGGTTAAGCTACGCTTGAAATTCATTTTTTCAATTCAAAACTTTTTATATGTATATCGACTGTGAACTGGCAACCGGTAGTATCTCAATTTTGACAACTTAACAGGAGGAAGAAAAGACTATAACTATATAATAAACCAAGAAGTACTATCTCTCAGTAATTCCAATCAAAATCAAAAATCAAAATATTTTATTTCACATAAGCCTACATGGGCACTTATGAAACGTCAGAAGCTAGGTGCACGGTTCCAATTGGTCGTTTCCTATGGAGAAGAGCCGGCAAGAAACTCCACGGTTACTCTTTTAAAAATAATTGGCTTTTACAATACTTTCAAATTACAGTGTTGGTAGGCATGGGGGGACAATGTAGGCCTTTCAACAAGTAAGTACCAGGTACTTTACAAAAATAGAAGATGTTCAATAAATCTACAGTCCAATAAGCCTACAACGTTCTCACATTCACAAAATAGAAAATAATCTATCTGAAAGACTAATATTAAAATTCAAATTCAAATAAAAATAAAACCCTATTTAAACCAATTGACGTGATTGCTATTATGCAATCAGCCAAAACTTTAATCCGTACACGTTTGGCGAGATAGTAATAAATGCTCGCATTCAGTGCGCGTCGAAATTAGTACCTACAAGTTGAATGAAGTCGATTCTGGCGCCAAATTTAAATGTATCTGAGATGGGATTTCTTGCAATCTGCTGCAGAGTATGAAATAGTATAAAATGGTATTAAAAAGTAAAATCTTCCAAAAATTGAGATAGGACCGGTTTCCAGTTCACAGTCGATGTATTATACCTTTTCGCCCTTGATATAATATCTTTGTAATCGTTAATCTTGATATAATATCTTTGTAATTTTTGCGTCTGTAATCGGTAATGTAAAGGTGATAGACGTGAGTACTTAGTGTACGCGGTTTTTAAGTTCGCGACCTTACTCGGCTCGCCGTCGCTGACACGGACGAGTAAGCTCGCCGAGCCATTGGTAAGGGTACTTGCTCGCACGTCTATCACCCCATTGAAATGGAAGATATACGTTACCCTGTTAGTTTAAAATTCCAGATAGCGCTGGTTGCCAAGAGAAATGTCAACAGAATCTTTTAGTTCCATAATTAGTCACGATAAAAAATACTGGTCTCTCTGTAGTCTGAATGATGGTACTCATAATGAAAAACATATTATTTATTTAGTCGATTTGTTAAAATGTATAATATTTTTGTAAAATATAAATTAAGTTGAAATCCCTGTATTTGAAGTACTAAAATTGTGTTATGTATAATTATTGATATTATATTTTAAGAATAATATACTAAGTAATTCTGATTTCTTGTTTTAATTATGTGTTGGCCTGATCCCGCATTTAATTCAATATTGATAGAATGGATGCTCGCGCCTTCTCTGTATGAGAAGAGGCTATCCTGGTATTAAAAAAAAAACTTAAGGCATAAATCGTAGATTGGTTTTTCTGTAGTAGATGAGTTCTGGACTAGATTGAACAACGAAAGAAAGCAGATTTATCGAAATAGCAAGGACCTGCTGTTCTCATTATGATTATTGAAGAAATTGACGGGTGTTTGGGAAAAATAAAACTTTGCGGAAGGTTCAGTGTAGGAAAATGTCTAGTGTCATTCATAAATCATAAAGTTACGTTCCGTACGTAAAAAAATTCTAATGCATTTTTTTTTTCAAATATGTTTTCGGTCTTTGTTTAGAATAAGTATTTCATAATTGATAATTTCCAACACTATTATACAAATAAAAAAAGTAAAACACTACCAAAAGCAGAACACATTAAGGAAATTCTTAGCAAAAATACAATGCAAATGCAACAAAAATACAATAGCAAAAAATTTATGCTCACATTAAAAAAATCGACTAAATCCTTTAGTTACAGTGTCCCATCCCAAGCGATAACGAAATGTCATTCAAATACCAATCAAAGCAATTAAAAAAAAAAAGTTGTGTAAACGATCGTATTATTATTGTTTTTCTTCAAATTATTTGTTTTTTTACGTAAATTACCGCGAATATGTCTGTAAGATAACTTGCGTAAGCACAAACGAACTTCCATTAACGTTTCTAAACTCTCAAAACACAATTTAATTGTGTAATTATTGTGATGTTTACAGATTTATAATCAGTGTACTTCAACAACAAATTTTTTAATCGGTTGAAATGTTACCGATTTTGATGTATAATAATATGGAAGGAGGTTCTAATTCGTTAAATAATACGCCTAATACTAGTTTTAATCAGTACGATGATAGTATTATATTGAATTGTGTGAGAAATCGTAAAAAAGTGACCGAATTGCCTAGCTGCCCGGTTTGTAGTTGTACGATACGTCACGGGGAATTGGACTCGCATTTAGCTTTAGAAGTGGACAGATTGCAGAAGTTGTCTGGTAGTGGGTCTAAAAGAAAGTTAAGTGCTAATTCTAGTGTTAATTTGGCTGTTCCGGGCTCTAGTACAAGTGTGGATGTCCCTGAAGAAGAAGTTGATGTATCTGGCTGTCTGGGTAGTGATGTTTACCAAGTAAGTTCACTTTTCAAAAAAGAAGAAAAAGCAGTGGCATTTGTAACTATAGTTTAAAAATGTCTGCTGGATTGTTGCTCACTGTTTTCAAGTGTATTTAAACTTTTGTTATAGTTTTTACATGTATACTTTCATCAAGTACCTGAAGACAGTAAGAAGTTTTTTCTTCCCACTGCTTTTCTTAAAACCTATTTTGTGGAAACTTTTTTCTAGTAGTGATAGATAAAAAAATGTATAATATCTCAAGCTATGAAGATATATACTAATCTAATAATTATATTCGTTTAGATCTTCTTTTTATAGCTAAGTAGATTTCTGTTAGGATTGTAAAAAAAAACTACAAAAATATCCTTGACGTCACTGGGTTCAAGATTATAATCTTGATCTCGGGGATATCTAAGGTTTTAGATAGGATTTAAAATTTAATCCAATGTTAATCGATACTAATATTATAAATTCGAAAGTAACTCTGTCTGTCTGTATGTTACCTTTTCACGCCCAAACCACTGAACGGATTTCTATAAAATTTGGCAAGGAGATATTTGGCATCCCAGGGAAGGACATAGGCTACTTTTTATCAACATATCATGCGCAAAGCCTCGGGCAGAAGCTAGTCAATCATAAAACAAAAATATTATTAATAAGTTAATTCATTCACATTATAAGTTTATTCATTACAATTATACACACAATACAAATCTTTCCTATTTATAATATTACTGTAGATTGGAAACTACTCCTATTTAAGTTACATAATGCTATAAGTAAGTTATCTTCAAAGGTACACAGATAAGTAATGTAAACCAGATAAAAAGATCCACTAATCTCTATCAAGAAAACAACTGATTTTTCAGGTATTTAGGGTTCTGTACAAGGAACCCTTATAGTTTTGCCATGTCCATCTGTCTGTCTGTGGCTTAGCTCAGAGACTCTTGGTACTAGAAAGCTGTAATTTGGTATGATAGAAACTTTATCAAATCTTTAAATGAAATTAATGTTTTTTTTTTGTTGTGACTCAGTCATTTACTACCCATGGTTTGAGTAACAACGGTGTTTACCCTTACAATCACGCCGACAAAGTGGTACACTAAAATCTTGAAAAAGAAAATTTTTAGGGTACCTTATTTTACTACTTTGTATACCCATACCAACTACAGGTTTCTAGTCTCTGAGCTAAGCCGCGAACAAACCAACAGACGTTGACTACGGAACCTTAAAAATCTATATATAAGACTATGGGTACATATTTATACTGCCATGTTTAAAAGTTTTAACTGTTTACAACTTTTTTTTTTTGTATATATTATGGCTATTTTGCAAGCAATAAAACACTATTTATTTTAATTTTATTACCATCCATTAAGGGCGCACCTTACTTCAAATTGCTTAGCATGATCCTCCGTTATGCCGAAAATACTAAAGCATTAATTTTGAAATAAATATTTATGTTAAAGTTGAGGATTGATACTAGGATTGTTTGGCGAAAACACGATGACATAAAATTTTCTCGATAGAAAAAAATTCCAAAGTTACCTCTAAACAGAATTATAAACCGCTGGTATTAAAAAAATACTTCCAATTAGATCATGAAACTTTGTATAATAACTGAACTATCTATAAAGCAGGTCTTATGTTTTTTATTTTTTTTAATGACAATTATTTTCACCTTAAGGGCGTTTGTGCACTACAAGGAATTTTACTGGCAGGCAGTAAAAATGTGAACGCAGCTGAATTACTTGAAGTTCGAAAACCGACCTTACTACTTCGAAATAAAGGTGCTATCAACATCGGACCGTAAAAAATCGGACTGCCGGACAGTAAAATTCCTTGTAGTGCACAAACGCCCTTAAAAGCAGTTACCTAAACTTTTCGAGGATAGCGCCCCACTCCGTCTCGGTCTCTCTCAAGTCGCGAGTAGTATGGTGCGAGCGAGATAAAATCTGGGTAGGAAACAGCCTTAAAAAAATCATTATTATTCCAGCGTATACACTCGAACCGTCTGCGTCGCCTCCGGGCCCGTCGCCGGAGCACCCCGCCGCCGCAGCATGGCGAGTGTCCTGTGTGTAACACGACGCTACCCGTGTCCCGGCTACAGAGACATGCTCTCCGCTGCCTGAAGAGGACTGGAGCTCAGCTAGACGAGGACGTGCCGGACACCAGCTCTGAAGATGGCAGCATTGATGTGGAGGTACCAACACTTTTACATGACGAGATAAATTATACAGTCAGAAAGTCTGAATATCATAAAAATTTATTAAATCTATTAAGCTTATCATCTGCCTAGCCTTTTCCCAACAATGTTGGGGGTCGGGTCCCAGTCTAACCGGATGCAGCTGAATACCAGTATTTTACATGGAGCGACTGCCTATCTGTCCTCCACAACCCAGTTACTGGGTAACACGATACGTAAGACTGGTTGTCAGACTTTCGGGCTTCCGACGACCGGTAACAACTGTCAAAGATCTTCAAAATACAGCCGGGACCAACGGCTTAACGTCCTTTCCGAGGCACGGAGGAGTCTCGGTATGTAAAGATGGTCACCCATACACGGACCAACCTCGGCAAGCGTAGCTTAACCTGACGGATCGACCCGTGCGGCTGTTATATTACTTAGCCACGAGCTCCTCCTATTAAATCTACCAAGCTCTAAGCTAAAAATGCACTCAACAAGTCATGTCAATTATAAAAACTTTTTACAAAAAAAAAAACAACCGACTTCAAAAAAATAACACTAAAAAAGTGAAAAATAACTTTAATTTCGGAAGTCGGTGTCTTTGCTTTTCAATTTTCGTTGTTTGCCACCGACTTCCGAAATTAAAGTTATTTTTCACTTTTTTAGTGTTATTTTTTTGAAGTCGGTTGTTTTTTTTTTTTTGTAAAAAGTTTTTATTTTCCACTTTTTAGTTGTGGTACCTACCTCACACAAATTCGAATACCACTACCTGCTATGTAAATAACAGTGAAAGAGTGAAATAATTATATCGTCTACATACATCGAGATTTCTTAGTTATATGTAACTTAATGTTAACATATTATTTACATAATCCTTCCGGAATAAATTCTCTAAATGATGGTGAAAACCTCTTCAAAATCGGTTGCGTGGTTTGGGAGAACAACGGACATACAGACAAACACGAAAAGCGACTTTAATTTATAATGTGTATAGATATAAATTAGCATCCTACATTTTATTTTTGAAGTGTATTTTCTTCTGGGGTCACCAGTAAAGGTATGAGGAACAGGGTGTACAGTTCACTCATCCTATATAGAAAAGGGAGGATCCTCCGACCAGACGGGTGTTGTGTCTGGCGGGCAACTGCCTGACGATTGATGTCGGGAAGTTATCCATACTTCCATACTAATATTATAAATTCGAAAGTAACTCTGTCTGTCTGTTTGTCTGTATGTTACCTTTTCAGGCCTAAACCACTGAACAGATTTCGACTAAATTTGGCAAAGAGATAGATGGCATCCTGGGGAAGGACATAGGCTACTTTTTGTTTCAAAAATAATCCTATAGGGGGTGCTATAAGGGATGAAAGTTTGAATAGGAAACCCAGCATTTCTTAAGTATCCCGGTAATATATTTGTTATGTTTGTCGGAGGAAAACAATTAATACGCAAGAGGTGGTTTACGCACTGATGCTTTAATCCAGGCAAAATCCAAGCAGACAGCACGAGGCTTCTGTCGTCCTCACAGATGTCTCCTAGCAACCGATAACAATTGCCGCGTTCATACCTCTTTTCTAATATACAACAATATTCCTGTGGCACGATATCCGATATACACGCGGGCTGGCAAAAGCTAGTATATAATATGTCGATCGCGCGGTAAACTCTGTTTGCGCGATGCAGGATTTGTGTGACGTCAGGTCTTTGATGCGTAGTTCGGATGTGGCTTTATAGATACCACAGTAATATTATCTTGGTTACAGAACGACGAGCCCGCTGCGGGTGGTTTCGGCGCAGAGTATCAGTGGTGCGGCGAGTGGCGGGTTAGGGCCACGGCTCTGCAGGACTCCGAGGCACGAGACGCTACCTGTGTGCGGAGAGCTTCTAACGATCAGGCACTGGTGAGTACCTAACAGAAATCTAAATTATTGGACAGGTTAGAATAAAAAACTTAAAAAAAAACAATTATGAATCGATTTTGATGATTCTTTTTTTGTTTGGTAGGTTATGCTTCAGAGGTGGTCTCATATAAATTTTATTAACTTTTCTTGCGTAGTTTTTGAGTTAGCTTCAATAATTACGTATTTTTCCCACTTAGTATATGTAGACGATGTTTTAAGTTAGTCCGAAACTGTTATTAACATAGCAGGTAGTGGTATTCGAATTTGTGTGGGGTAGGAACCACAACTAAAAATTCGGTGGCAAAAAAACGGAAATTGAAAACCAAAGACACCGACTTTAAAGTTATTTTTCACATTTTAGTGTTTTTTTTTAAGTTGGTTGTTTTTTTTTTGTAAAAAGTTTTTTATTTGAAAGTTTGTGCTCGCAAAGTCCACTGTTCGCAGAACTACTAGTATTTTTAGAAGTGCAAATGGACATCATTACAGGTTCGAATAAAACCATGCTTTAAATAAACCTATTTGTTGTCATTGTATGCTTCAGGTGGTGGACGGTGATGAGGACGCTGAGTTGTACGGCCCGCCACAATACTCGCCCTCTAGGATAGCGCCTGATGTAAGTATTACGGAAACTGAACTTTCCGCGTCGATATTAAAGTTGTTTTTCCAGAAAGAAAGATATATATACTCCATTTGAAATAAGATTAGACGTTTAAATAAACCTTTTTTACAGTCCGTTCAACCGATTTTGACTTCTATTGTGTTGGTCGCATGACAAATGGCAGCTGCAGTAGACAGTTGGTATTGTGTAACCTTTTTTGCTTTTAATGCCATCCTTATGCCTACGGTATAGACGTCAAAATCGGTTGAACGGACTGTATAAAGGTTTGTTTCAATGTCTAATCTTATTTCAAATGAGGTATAGATTCATTTATTTGCCTGAAATATGGTATTTTACAGATTTTATAACACCTACACAAATAGTTCTTCATATTCCGCCTACTAACTTCCGCTTACAATTTTTTTGACAATATTATTGGTTCTAATTAAAAATTATAATTAAATTACATGTCATAAAAAAAAGAAACATATATTTGTTTACACGTTTGGAAACTAAATCGCGAATGCAGTATACTTTCACAATGTTTGTAAATATGTGAGCACCAAGTATCTATCACTTATTGCATTCATCTGTTGTTGCTTCATTTTTTATTCTTTTTGCCTATTGTGGAATAGTAATTTTATTCATCGTCTTCACATATAATTGTATCTTGAAAAACAGTTTTAAAGAGTAACGGTGGAGTTTCTTCTCCATACGAAAACTACCTTTTGTATATTTTGACGTTCAAAAGTGCCTTTAATGTGCCTAATTGAAATAAATGATTTGACTGTGAAATCGGCGTCCAAAGTACAAAAAATTGTTTAATTTAAATGTTATGTTTTACTTCATTTTCAGGCGGAATTAGCCCCAGCAGACCTACACACAGATGCACAGACAGACAGCCAAGAAGCACATGAACATAATAGTGAGAACGATACGATAGCACCAATAACTAATACCAAGTGTAACGGATTGGTTGAAGCTAGCGCTGAAGTAAGTATACCCTCACGCCATCTTCCCATGAGGGCAGGCACTCAATCAGTCTGCCCGCCTTTTCACAACTATGTTGAGGAGCTCGTGGCTATGTAATAACAGTTGCACAGGTCGATCCATCAGGTTAAGCTACGCTTGCCGGGGTTGGTCCGTGGATGGGTGACCATCTTTACATACCGAGACTCCTCCGTGCCTCGGAAAGCACGTTAAGCCGTTGGTCCCGGCTGTCGTTTGTGGATCTTTGACAGTCGTTACGGGTCATCAGAAGCCTAAATGTCTGACAACCAGTCTTACCAAGGTGTATCGTGTTACCCAGTTACTGGGTTGTGGAGGTCAGATAGGCAGTCGCTCCATGGCAAATACTGGTATTCAGCTGCATCCGGTTAGACTGGAAGCCGACCCCAACATAGTTGGGAAAAGGCTAGGCAGATTGTTTAATCGGATCATAAAAAAGTGCGCGTCTCGGTGTGAACCTTAGTTGCGTTTTTTAATAATAATTTTCATTTTTTCAGACAAGAATTCAAGCACTAAAAGCGAGAATCAAAGACTTGGAGAGAAAGACTAATGGTGCGGGAGAGGTAAATATTGAACACTGTCTATCACACATACACTCATAAACTCACGCCTTCTTCCCATGGGGGTAGGTAGAAACTACATAATGCCACTTGTTACGATCCTTACATACTCCTTTTGCTTAGTTCATACATCAGGGCCCTGTTTATCAAAAGTTACAAGTCTACACGTTCACAAGTTACCTAGAATGTTAATTTTCGTTAAATTCATAGCTCATCTCCATATTCAGCCGTAATTTTCCCACTACTGGACACCGGCATCAGGTCATCTCTCTCTTTTGATCACATTTAAAAAAATAAAATCGAATTTAAACATTTATTGCGGTACTAAGCACGACACTTGTAAACTTGTGAGATGGAATAGAGAGTCGCCGGACACTCTCAGGATTTGTTATGATTTTCTACAAGTTGTAACTTACAAATAATTTTTTGATAAACAAAATCACGAATAAAAGTGTCAAACTACAGTATGCAAGGTTAAACACCGTTGTCACTCAAACCATGTGTAGTGACTTAAATATAAAAATAAATGGCCCAGTAACAACAAAAAAAAAAATCCTTATTTTCATTAAAAGAATTTAAAAAGTAAATATCCGTCACTGTCCCGATACTCATGGATACACGCTTTAGAGAGCTGCGAAACAGCTGACGGCCGGTCATGTAACGTCCAGCGCGCCCCGCCCGCCCCCGCCAACCGCCGGCCGCCGTGTTGCGGCGCAAGTTCGTTGCCCTTGCGTATAGGGTGAAATATTCTTGTGGAAAAGAGATTTTCTGAAAAAAAAAAGGTTGTTTTTTTCCATTGATTTTACGTCCTATAAATGAAACAAAACCACCGGTTTCAAGGATAACGGTGTTTACACTAACACCCTGTGTAAGTACTTGTGAACTAAATAATGACATTTGGTCATACAAGGCTTGTAAGTTTTGATAAACAGGGCACTGGTTATACACGCACGCTGGTTGCGAGTACTACGCACCTGACCCTATCAAGAACATTACAAATATGGTCACTATATGTACGTATTAGTAAGCCTATGTGCGTGGAGATGCCGGCAGGGAGCCACAGGTCCTGCCAGGGTTGCGGGAAAGCCCGAAAGGGATACCGGGCCCTTGGCAACAGGCAACTGAAGGAACACGGGTGGGTTTTAGTTAGTAAAAGTCTGACACGCAGGAGTTTGTGTAACATCAGTGCCCTGTTTATCAAAACTTACAAGCCTTGTATTACCAAATGTCATTATTTAGTTCACAAGTACTTATATTTTGACACTTTTATTTGTGATTTCGTTTAGCAAAAAAAATATTTGTAAGTTACAACTTGTAGAAAATCATAACAAATCCTGAGAGTGTCCGGCGACTCTCTGTTCCGTCACAAGTTTACAAATGTCGTGCTTAGTACCGGAATAAATGTTTAAATTCAATTTTCTTTTTAAAATGTAGTCAAAAGAGAGAGACTGATGACCTGATGCCCGTGTCCCAACAGTGGGAACATTATGGCTGATTATGAATATGGAGATGAGCTATGAATTTAACGAAAATTAACATTCTAGGTAACTTGTGAACGTGTAGACTTGTAACTTTTGATGAACAGGGCCCAGGTCCTTGATGCGTAGTTAGCATGTGGCTACGTAGATGCCGCCACATCTCTTCAACTAATAAATGCAAGATTTTGCTTGTTTCAGATGAAATGTCTGATATGCTTAGAACAATATACATCACCAACGGTGTCTATACAATGTTGGCACGTGTACTGTGAGGTGAGTTCAATATTTTGTAAAATTATTCTTCTTCTGTTCGTCTCAATGGCAAAGGTAACAATAGTAGGTTGTTGCATCGAGCGCAAAGTGAGTTATTAATGCACGAGTGCGAGGGCACTAAATTAACACGAGTGCATTAATTACTCACTTTAGCAAGGTGCGTAATATACTTTTCTTTAAACTACCAATGTACCTACCGCGATCAAATATACCTACTCAAGGTCAACTCAACTCAACTCAGACAGAGCCGGAGAGCCTTAGTAATTCAACTTTACCGCACTGTTTTGGTTCTAAGCAAAAAATACGTCCTTTGTGATCGGTTTTGTAGTGATTAATGATAACATTACTATGAAGTTGAAATAAAATTATTCCTATTAGACTAGCTTTATCCCGCGGCTGCCCTGCGTGCACGTCGGAAATTTTCCCACGGAAACGTACTACCGTACCGCGCACGCCAGTAAAGCTTCCAGTCGGCATGATGTTTTTCTTTCAACTACATTATAATGTTATCATTCATCACTACAAAACCGATCACAAAGAACGTATTTTTTGCTTAGAACCAAAACAATGCAATAAAGTTGTATGAAATCTCATTGTTGCACTGTTTTTCATTAAATGCACTGTTTTGAAGGTTTCGTACCCAAAGGGTAAAACGGGACCCTATTACTAAGGCTTGTCTGTCTGTCTGACTGACTGGCTGGCTGGCTGGCTGACTGACTGACTGACAGATGACTGACAGACTGACTGACTGACAGATGACGGACAGACTGACTAACTGCTGACTGACTGACTGACAGATGACTGACAGACTGACTGACAGACTTACTGACTGACTGACAGACTGACTGACTGACTCACTCACTCACTTACTCAGACAGACAACGTATAAAAACAGCTGTAAATGAAATTGTTAAGAAACCTTCTGCCGCAAAAGTCGCGGGATAACTTTGTTTTCATTAACTTGAGTAGTTATATTTTATCACGGTAGGTAGGTACATTGGTAGTTCAGCTGCATCCGGTTAGACTGGAAGCCGACCGAAAAGACTAGGCAGATGATGAGGTACATTGGTAGTTGAAAGAAAAGTAGATTACGCGCCTTGCTAAAGTGAGTAATTAATGCACTCGTGTTAATTTAGAGCCCTCGCGTGCGCTCGGGCATTATTATCACACTTTGCGCTCGATGCAACAATCTACTATTGCAACATCGTCATATTTTTTAGCCTTTTTACACAAAATCTTTATTTAATGTATGATACACCCAAGCCTTCCTCATGAATTTATTTATTTAAACTTAACGCACTAAAAAAAGGTACAAAGGCGGACTTAATGCCTGAGGCATTCTCTACCAGTCAACCAAGTGTGGTGAAGAGATTAGATGGCAGGTGCTCTAATTGAGAGGAACAAAGAGAAAAAAAAGAAATCGTATTGCATTGAATGAATCACTCCATTCATTGTTGAAAATCTCCCGACCACAACATTGTGTTCGTCTTCCAGTCTAACCGAATGCAGCTGAATACCATTATTTTACATGGAGCGACTGCTTGTCGAATATTGAAGTAGTAGCGGAAAATAAACTTTATTTGCAGGCATTAAAGTAACTTTTCGCCAATGAAATTAATTGAAATAGCAAGTTTAACACAAAGTATTGTATCTTTCAGGTATGCTGGCTCCAATCATTGCGTGCTAAGAAAATCTGTCCGCAGTGCAATGCCATCACCACAGCGCAGCATCTAAGACGAATTTACATGTGAATGAATATCCTATAGGGTTAGGTAAAGTTTATACAATATTGGCGATTGATTATGTGGCGGTATCTACATCACCACATGCGAACTAAGCATTAAAGACCTGACGTCACACAAAAATCCTGACGTCACATAAATCCTGCATCGCGCAATTAGAGTTTACCGTGCAGTGAACATATATACAAAAACCCAATATCAATCGTCAGGCAGTTGCCCGCCAGACACAACACCCGTCTGGTCGGAGGATCCTCCCTTTTCTATGGGGGATGAGTGAACTGTACACCCTGTTCCTCATACCCCTAAATACATACAGGGTGTGACAAGACCCTTCACGAAGCCATGTTTTGAGCATTCTGTACATCAAACTTAAGTAACTTTGTGCAAAAATAATTTCTGGGAAATTAGTTTTAGTTTTGGTTGTGAAAATTCGCTATTTACGGTAGTTAGCAATGTAACGTACGCACTTGTAGTAGTATGAGTGCTTATACAGGGATCGTGACAGTATTTCATTATCTGCCTGGCCTTTTCCAACTATGTTGGGGTCGGTTTCTAGTCTAACCGGATGCAGCTGAATACCAGTATTTTACATAGAGCGACTGCCTATCTAACCTCCACAACCTAGTAACTGGGTAACACGATACCCCTTGGCAAGACTGGTTGTCAGACTTTCGGGTTTCTGATGACCCGTAACGACTGTCAAAGATTTAGACATCGTGGGAGTGTTTAAAGTTAAATAATAATAATAACAGTACAGGCAGACCAGAAGGTTCCAAGTTTACAAAAAAAAAAATAATAACGGGAAGAAAGTGGGGCTCCTGGCTTCGTTTAGGGTAGTTTTACACCCGTTTAAACATAACACCATTTCGGCCATTTCTCGAACAAACATGATTATTTTTATTTGAGAAACTGGCCTTGATGCTACGTTCTTCTACATGAGCGCCATATTGCGTTCCACATAGCGTCCGCAATTTACCGGTTAATGCCGTCACTGAAACTTTATATTAAGAAAGCAAGCTGGAGTATTTTCTTAGTTCATGACAGCCGTCACTGCGGCCGTTATGTAGCGGATAGTGCTTTTCTAGGAATCTGTAGCGGTCCCTAGACGATCATGCGGCACGACATGCGATACGTGCTGTCATGCATGCATGACCGTTTATTTGTATTGATTGATGCGAATGACAGCACGTACCGCATGTCATGCTAACTACGTGCTGGCAGTTGATTGACATTTCCATAGAATTTAGTGTAATGTCATGCTGCATGATGGACCGTCATGCAAAGTCCTTCATGCAGCATAGATAATAAAATTCACGTAACAATAGGGAATATGCATGTAATTTTTTAATATTTTTATTAGATAGTTTATATCGCAAATAATAGTTTAAAAAATTCGACGCCAAAAGCAATTTAAAGTACTTTTACTTACTTTTTTTTAATATCCAACCGGCTCAGTCTTTTGGAACAACCTCCATTTGGCGCGCTTGGTGTGGTGACGTGACAGTCTATGACAACAAACAAACAAGTGTCGAGTCAATGTCAAACACATTGACATTTTGATTGTTGTCATAGACTGTTACGTCACATCCGCTCTGACCTATAGATTCGCTTTTTAAGTATTTGAATTTCCCACAGTTTTTGGGCACTTTAAAAAAAATAATTTCTCCCTCAAAAAGAAATATTATTCAAAAATATTTATATAGTTTATAAAAAAAAATACTTGACCCTTAAGGCCAACGCAGACCGGGACGGGATGGCAAAGGATTTTGCCGTCAGTCAGCGGACACTAGCCGCTTAGATACCGCGGCATTCCAGCGCCTTGCCACGGCGCGCGCGCCCCGCGGTATGTCACAACCAGCGCCGGCGTCCTCGGCATGCCGTTGCCTACCGCAGTACGCCACGGCATCCCGCCGCGGTAGCCCGTGGCGCGTCTTTCAATGCCGTGCAATCAAACCCTGTCAATGCCACGGCGTCATTTTAAAGCATAGCAATTTATGCTGAATTTCTATATTGATACGTTTGAATGTCCATTGGTAAAAAATTTAATCGCCGCCATGCCGTCCCGTCTGCGTAGGCCTTTATTTGAATCACCTGCATATTCCCTATTGCATGTCATGGCGCATGATCGTCTACGGCCCGCTTTAGAGGCGTCATTCTAGAGCGGGAACTCCATGCGACGTTTTCGCAAACAGACCCCAACTACTTTCAGACTTCACTAAAAATAAGAGTAATTGAGATTGTATGATAATTATGCCTTCTATGAAGATGTACAATAATAGTATATAATATTAGCTTAAAGAGCAATTACTGTGTAAATAAAATTATTTTTTTCCATGAATTTTGTGTAGTTTTATTTTCTTAAAGGCGAAAGTTTTAGATTAGCCCGCGAAATTCATTTTTTTTTTTTAGTTTTTTGCAATTTGCCTAAAAATTAAATTTAATTGCCTTTAAATTTAAGTTTAGTGCATCTTTTTCTTTCTATTTCATTAAGAAAAGGACAGAAGATAAATTTTAGTTTAGTCCTGTCAAAGTAATCAGCGCCTGACGTAAATTGACGTAATTTTACGTAACAGTGACGGAGGCAAATAATTATATCTTCTACTTACGCAAAGTGGGAAAAATACGTAATTATTGAAGCTAACTCAAAAACACGCAAGCAAAATTAATAAAATTTATATGGGACCACATCTGAAGCGTGACCTACCAAACAAAAAAAGAATCATCAAAATCGATTGATAATTGGCGGAGTAATCGCGTAACAAACATACAAAAAAAAAAACTGATGAATTGAGAACCTCCTCGTTTTGGAAGAAGTCCTGTGTGAAGTCATGTGTCTTAACGAGTCTTTTTAACCGCGCATGATCGTCTAATGAGCCCACTTTCGATGGTTTTACTAGAAGCCATTTAAGAGTTCTGTTATCTATGACCACTAGAAGTGATGTAAGTATTCAAGGGTCTCGTTATCTACCATCCAGGTTAGTCCTACGACGCATAGCTATGTTTTTTTTTCACACAGCGATTTGAAATGAGCCGCGATAGTAGTTATTGCATTATCTTAAAATACATATCTAATGACATAATGTCTTGTGTAGTTGTTATTGGTCATGCAGACCATTTTATCCGGTACTCCTTTAAAGTATAGAAGAAAAACCGTGCGAGTAACAATGTGCCGCTCATGTTGTTTAAATGAATCATCCATTTTACTATTTTATTGCATCTACATACCTAACAAACACAATACAGACTGCGTGCTGGCGATCAACTCTAGATATCCTGAACTCACATTCTCACCCTACTATCCCCGGGCAAATTAGAATTAAAATCAAAGAAAAACGACGATTGCGACGAGACAAGAATACGTCCAGGGCCACAGAAGACAAGACAGCTCTGAACAAAGCGATTGTGGACCTTAAAAACGCTATTGCTGAAGCTGAGAATGCAACTTTAAAAGCCAATTGGAGTCCCTGACAGCCACAAAATCCACAAATTATTCCCTTTGGAATGCCACTAGTGGCATGAACCGGCCACAATGTGCAAAACCACCAATTAAATTGAATGATGGACTATGGGCGAGAACTAGCGAACAAAAAGCAGATGCATTTGCAACTCACTTAGAGAAAGTGTTCACACCACACGAGGCAGAGCCTGGCTCTGACGACTCTGATATGCAAGCCATATTAAATCAGCCGTACCAACTTGATCTACCCATTCGACCTATAACTCCCAAGGAAGTATTTCGGGAAATAATAAAGCTAGATAGCAATAAAAACTAAAACCCAACTACGACTTAAAAGGTATAAACAAGACACCACAGACAGACAAATTAAAAATCCGGAGTCACACGTGTTAGGGCATAAATCGAACAGATTACGTGTGACTCCGGATTTTTAATTTGTCTGTCTGTGGTGTCTTACTTATACCTTTTAAATTTACATATAGACAAAATTACTGCCAAAGCATTTCAAATGTATAACCTAGTCTTTAAAGCCACTTCTGATTTTAAACGGCCTGCTACATATCTATACTTGTTTAATTCTTTGATCCGTCCGCAAATAGAGTAATGCCTGCATGATATGGAATCCTTATTATGTGAAATATGTTAATATAGTTCAGCGCAAGTTTCTGAAAAGAATGCAGTATAAATGTCACATGGTTCGTCGGCGGTATGAAGAGTCACTTAAGAAGTTTAATGTAATAACACTTGAGTCCAGGCGCCATTTATTGCAAGCCATGATGCTTCATGGATTGATCCACAATAGGTTTGATTGCTCAGACTTGGTCAATAACCTATTTTATGTAGTGCCCAGAACGGTTATGAGACGTGAGGCGCGCGTTTACCCACTTTTCGCGACTACTCCCTGTCGTACGAATGCGGGTCAGCGAGTGCCGCTCCAGCGATTAGTTAAAACATTTAACGAACACTTTGAAAAAATAGACATATTTGCCTTACCTCGTCATAAATTTAAAAAAGCCCTTTATGACAGCCTTAAAATTAGGAATACTGATGCTGATAGCGGTCTTAATCTTAATATTAATTAATAATAATTATAATATAGGAGCGCTTCTTTGGCCGCCTGAAGAAAGTATTTAATAGTCTTTTATCAGGCGGGAACAAGATAGATAGATAGAATACTCTTTATTATGTACACCATAAAAACTACAGATACAAATGTAGAAATTTAACATAGGGTGACACAATGGGCGGTCTTATCGCTAAGAGCGATCTTTTACAGACAACCTTTGGATGGATTAAAGCGCGAAGGAGAGATCATACTGCAGGTAGTCAGTGGTGTACCATTTACATATACAATAAATACATACATACATAAAGCATATACTTATCTATATAAATATATCTATATATATATATATAAACAAGTACAATAATAAACATGAAACAGGAGGAAAGAGCTATATTTAATGACGATGTTTAAGGAGAGAGGAAGTGTTTTTTTACCAGAATTTTAAAAGTGGACAAAGTTTGAGCACGCTTTATCGACACGGGCAAGGCATTCCATAACCGTACTGCTTGAACTGTAAAAGACTTGTCATAAAAACTGGTCGAATGCATCGGCATTTCTAGTCTCAAGTTTTCCGATGACCTCAGATATCTATTATGTGTGTCATGAAGGAACTTGAACCGTTCTTTAAGATAAGAGGGGGTTGTAGGATTGAACAGAATACTGTAAAGCTGAAACAAGATATGAGAATTCCGGCGTAGACGTATGGGAAGCCACTTGAGCTTTGTACGAAATTCAGAAATATGATCATATTTGCGCAAGCCAAATATAAATCTTATGCAAAAGTTTTGAAGTCGCTCAAGTTTATCTAGTTGTGCCTCAGTGAGATCAAGATAACTGACATCAGCATAGTCGAAGGATGGGAAGTAAAAGGGATTGTGCAAGCGCAGTTTTAGTGGCAGTTGGAAGAAAGTTCCGCAATCGCCTCAGGGACTTACCAGATGCAAAAATTGCAAGGTGCGCGCCTTCAATGGTTGGGTCATGCCGGTTTTGATGTACTCCTTCGGCATACTCAAATGGACTCAGACCGAACTTGACGCCCTGGATAGGAGGGTCCGTACGCTGCTGACTGCATACCGAATGCATCACCCACGGTCATCGGTAATGAGACTGTATATCCCGCGAAAGTGTGGAGGTCGAGGCTTTTTAAATGCTAAGACCCTCCACAATCGGGAGATATGCAGTCTCAGGGAATATTTCCTAGAAGCCGACGTGGGAATGCATCGAGATGTGGTCGCGGTGGATAAGGGCCTCACCCCGCTCTCCTTGGCGAAAGAGAACTGGCGCAAGCCTGTAGTGCTTGACACTAACGATCGCAAGGAGGTATGGCAGAGTAAGGAGCTTCACGGACGCTTTTTCCGGGCCCTGCATGGACCCGATGTAGATTTACTAACGTCCGTAGCCTGGCTGCGTTTCGGTGACCTCTTTGGGGAAACCGAAGGTTTTGTCTGTGCAATTATGGACGAAGTTATCATGACGAACAATTACCGGAGATTTATTGTGAAGGACGGCACGGTTGACATCTGTAGGGCATGCCACCGACCGGGAGAATCAATCCGTCACATTATCTCCGGATGTTCTCATCTAGCTAACGGAGAGTACTTGCATAGACACAACCTTGTAGCCAGGATTATCCATCAGCAACTTGCTCTGAAATACAGCCTAGTGGAATCGGAAGTGCCGTACTACAGGTACGTGCCCGACCCAGTTCTCGAAAATGGAAATATCACATTGTACTGGTATTGATCCATCATCACTGACAGGACTATTGTTGCCAATAAGCCTGATATAGTGGTGGTGGATCGAACAGAGCGGCGCGCAATGATCATTGACATAACGGTCCCGCATGACGGGAACCTTGTGAAGGCCGAGAAAGATAAACAAATCAAGTATCTTGACTTGGCTCACGAGGTTGTCGACATGTGGGATGTGGACTCTGCGATCATTGTGCCGATAGTCGTATCAGCCAATGGCTTAATTGCCAAGAGCCTCGACCAACACCTAAGGAGGCTCTCGTTGGGCAGCTGGATTAAGGGCTTGATTCAGAAAGCTGTACTCCTAGACACGGCTCGCATCGTTAGGAGGTTCCTCTCTCTGGAGCCCTGACCGCCGGTAGCTTGGACCCTGTTCCCGATACCGATGATCTACTATTTTTTATATTTTTAAATGTTTTATATAATTTTTTATTCTAATATTTAAAAATATAATTTATAAGTATGAAAAATGAAATAAAGAAATTATAATATAATGTAACTAATTATTTAATTGTTTATTTCTAGTTTAATTCTTTTAATTTATGTTTTGTGTTTTTATTTTTCTATGTAGTTTAATTTGATTTAATTTAATTAGGCTTTGATTAAATGAACAATTATCTTCACTGTACCATATTTTTTTATTTTTTTATCTGTGGTATCGTAGTGGATTGTACTGTAACCACTCTTAGATTTATTTTAATTTTGTAATTCTCAATTTACAATTGTTTGTCTTCCCAAAAAATAAAATAAAAATGCTGTACCTCTCAAACGGCATGACATAAAACTACGATTTTACTACGGTGGGTCTTAATTTATGCTTATGCTGTGCAATTTTATTTTTTCTATAATCGACACCGTTGGAAAATAAAAAAAATGATTTTCAAAAATCCTTGCGCTTCAATGAGAAACCCTAGAAACTTACCAATTATGGTGGTTTGTACTTTTTATGAACAGCATCATGCGAAATTAGATGTTTCTATTCCAACTCTTCAGAGAGCTACGCTAAAATGTAACACTCCAATACATGAGTTATTATTAGGTGACGGTAATTATGATTCGACAAATATTTAGTACGTTTATTCAATTGCTTATCCTTAAAGTTTCAGCTGAAAAATCCTTATAACTAGTTGTAAATCCTTGTATTCATGAACCTCGCAGTTTCTTGTAAACCATGGTGCATTACTGATGTTTATGGATGACATTTTGGAATCATTGGAGCATGTTGATGTTCGAGACACTAGCAGTCCCCCATAGTTGGATGCCATATGTCCAGACTGGTTTACAGATTGTGTTATATACCAACAGTTTATTGTCTGTCGACAGGACAGAATTTCTTCCTAGGAGCCAGTATAGGTTCCTGTACTTAATATTGAGCTGATTGCTCTTGGCTTGGATATGTGTCCGCCATGCCTGCGGTCAAGGCCCAGGTACTTCACAGAGTCATTAGGTAGAAGTTCGTGATCGCCTAGTTTCACAGGTGGGCATATACCCTGTCTCAGGCTGAAGGTGACCAGGCTATAGACAAAATCCCTTTTCTGTAAGCGTTAACGCCAACGCGCAACGGAAAGATCAAATTGTATGGAGTTGACATTAGCTTTAGAGATGTCATGTGACTTCTGCTGTCAGCTCCATACAATTTGATCTTTCCGTTGGCGTTAACGCTTACAGAAAAGGGATTTTGTCTAGGCCCCCTGGGCTGACTTAGATGCGCTTGCTTTTATTCGCCACCTCTTTAGCCATTTGTGAATATCGTCCAGACTACTCTGAAGTATTTTAGAAGCAATTTAAGGGTCTTTATGGCTGGCCAAAACGGCTGTGTCATATGCGTAAGTTGTTGACGTAATATCTGGAGTATGTGGTAGATCTGCTGTACATATGGTGTACAACACCGGCCCAGTACAGAGCCCTGGGGTATGCTGCATTTATTTTTGTGGAAAGACGAGGTAACTCCTCTTTCCTTAACTTGGAAAATTCTGTCGGAATGGTAGGATTCAAGCAGTTCGTAGTACGTGTGGGGTAGGGATGTTTTGATCTTACAGAGTAACCCTCGGTGCCATACCCTATCGAAGGCTTGTTGTATATCTAGAAATGCAGCCGAACAGTATTCCTTATCTTCCAAAGACTTCCTTATTACCCTACGGCGAAGAAAAAGGGAGGGTTATGATTTTGACCGGTATGTATGTATGTATGTTCATCTGTTCCCTCCTATCTTCCAAACCACTTATCACAATTTGACAAATGAGGTATCGTTAGAAGCGTCGTGATTGTCCGCTGGTTATAGGCTATGTGAAGTCACATTAAATTTAAAATGGCGCCCTCTAGAGAACATAAAGTGAGGAACTTAAAAAAAAAAATGGTTTAATCGTACCATGTTGGGTATCAAATGAAAGGGCATAATGAGCACATTTCAAAAATATATATATTTTTTTAAACTCAAACCCCAAAGAATTAAAAAAAAAATCAAGTAATAAAAACTAAAACCCAACTACGACTTAAAAGGTATAAACAAGACACCACAGACAGACAAATTAAAAATCCGGAGTCACACGTAATCTGTTCGATTTATGCCCTAACACGTGTGACTCCGGATTTTTAATTTGTCTGTCTGTGGTGTCTTGTTTATACCTTTTAAGTCGTAGTTGGGTTTTAGTTTTTATTACTTGATTTTTTTTATCATAGATCCTGTGGACTTGTTCTGTCGTACCGTGTTTTTGCCGAAAGCCAAATTGGTGGTCAGGTATGGTGGACCGATGGAGTAGTTGTGGTACCATTCTGCTCAACAATAGTTTTTCAAATAGTTTAGATGTTACAGGCAATAAACTGATGGATCTATATGAGGTTACCTCATGCTCTGGTTTGCCTTCTTTATGGATCATCACTATTTGGGAGACTTTCCATAATGCTAGAAAGTGGTTTGTTCTTAGTATGCCATTATAGAGTGCCGTTAAGAATACAACACCCTTCTTTGGTAGTTGTTTTAGGACTTCCTTAGTGATAAGCTCGAAACCTGCTGCTTTTTTACCCGACTACGGCGAAGAAAAAGGGAGGGTTATGATTTTGACCGGTATGTATGTATGTATGTATGTATGTTCATCTGTTCCCTCCTATCTTCCAAACCACTTATCACAATTTGACAAATGAGGTAGCGTTAGAAGCGTCGTGATTGTCCGCTGGTTATAGGCTATGTGAAGTCACATTAAATTTAAAATGGCGCCCTCTAGAGAACATAAAGTGAGGAACTTAAAAAAAAAAATGGTTTAATCGTACCATGTTAGGTATCAAATGAAAGGGCATAATGAGCACATTTCAAAAATATATATTTTTTTTTAAACTCAAACCCCAAAGAATTAAAAAAAAAATCAAGTAATAAAAACTAAAACCCAACTACGACTTAAGTGCAATTTGGAGTCTAACAGTATACCTAAATCCGAAATCTGGGTGTCCTTAGTGAGAAGAGCATTGCATAGAGAATACTTTAATTTAATAATGTTTTTTTTTGGTAAAATTGATGAATTTGCATTTATTAAGGCTTAACTGAAGTTTATTCCTGTCACAGTATTCTGACAATCTATTCAGGTCCTCTTGAAGATGTTTGCAGTCATCAACCGTTTTTATTGATTTGAAGACTTTTAGGTCGTCAGCGTATAATAAAAATTTACTATTGAAAAAACAGTTACCAATATCGTTGATGTAAATTATGAACAATAATGGGCCAAGGATAGACCCTTGAGGGACGCCTGATGTAGCCACGAATACGTCCGAACAATAACCGCTACTCACGACAGTTTGGTGACGATTAATAATATAAGACCAGAACCAACGAAGTAGATTGCCTCTAATGCCGTTGAATGCTATTTTCTCCAATAAGATTTCATGGTCAACTCTATCAAAAGCCTTTTTGAAGTCTGTATAGACAACGTCCCTTTGCATTCCCGCATCCATGTTCTTAAACAAGTTGTCTGTAAAATTCATCAAATTTGTTACTGTTGATTTCTTTTTAACAAATCCATGTTGCTGGGGTATTAAATTTTGTACGATAAATGGGTAAATTTCGTCATGTACAAGCCTAATACTTTGGCGAGGGTACAGAGTAAAGAAATTGGTCGATAATTTTCAATGTTATGTCTGGGGCTACTTTTATAGACAGGTATGATATTTGCCTTTTTCCAGATAGAGGGACAAGCACCGTTTTGGATACATTAATTAAAAATAATGGAGACAGGTTTACACATCGAGTCAGCTGTCCATTTTAGGAAACACGGGGGTATGCCATCAGGCCCAGGAGTTTTGGTTGCGTCTAGTAGCTTTAAATGCTTGCATACTAGAGGAATGCTGAAAGATAGACTGTGAAGTGTAGTATTATTATTGTTGTTTGCGCTGGAATTAACAGTCGGGACCCAATTAGGTCTGAGGTTTGTGGGTTCATAGACAGATTTAAAAAAGCTTGAAAATAGGTTACAAATTTGTAAGGGGTCACTTGAAGCATCGTTTTTATAATGCATACGGGAAGGGATACCTGTCTTGTCTTGACGGTTGGCTATGTACGACCAAAAGTATTTTATATTTCTGGGGATGCCGTCCTCAACATTTTTTATGTAGGAGTTAAAACATTTGTCACATTCCACTTTAAATCGAGCTCTGTAAACATAAAATGTTTCATAATCTGATAAGTTCCCATATGTTTTTCATTTTGACCAGGCTTTTTTCTTATCGTTAAATATATGTATGAGCGCCTTAGAAAACCAAACAGGATAATTACTATTTTTAGGTTTCGAAACTGGTATTCGGTTTTTAATTATGCCATGTAGGCGATTATAAAAAATATCCACACAGTTTTCAGCAGATTCATTATCCAAAAGTGCACTCCAATCAATTTCATCAATGTCATGATTAATAACGGTATAGTCAGCCTTACGGTAGTTGTGTTTAGGGGTGTGTTGCGGTCGCATAAAGGAGACACAAATGATTATAGAAAGGAGAGTATAGAAGGGTGGATGATGATTGTCAACTGGAAGCAAGACCAGATTAGGCATACAAACATGGCAGGTAGTATTAGAAATGAGGAGATCGAGTATACGCCCATTGTTGTTGGTCAGGTGGTTAAGGTTATATTGCTTGACATCGTGGACAGTCATGAAGTCTCTAAGCGGTTGCAACTAGGAGTGTTACCGAGGCAAGTAACGTGGTTTAGGCTAGGACTCAGTGTTGTCCACTGGGCCGTGGGTATGTTGAAGTCACCCAGTAGCAGCAAATTATCAAAGTTAACCGAGTTAAATAAGTTATCCATGTTTTCAAAATGCATATTATACACTCCCTGCGGAGAATTATTAGGTATGTATACAGCGCTAATTATGGTGTGTGTTTCTGGTTTTACTTGGAATTGCAACAACAATTTGTTCAAAATACTTGTCAAATGAGTTCTGTGTCAATAAAGGGATACAGATAGGGTTGTACTTACGCAAGACGGCTATCAGTACTCCGCCTCCGTCGGATTTGTTCGTTGCGACTCGATTTCGGTCACAGCGAAAGACAACGTAACCACTATCAATGAATTCGTTGTTGCTGATAGCGGGGATAAGCCAAGTTTCAGTTAATACAATCACATCATAACAGTTGGACAGAATATTCATGTATAAAGTGTTAAGTTTCGTGCGCAAGTCTCTGCTGTTTTGATAATATAAACTAAAATCATTTAATGTATTAGCCATTATAAATATAAATTTAACGCAACAAATATAATTGTATGATATAGTAAAAGAGAAAAGAGAATAATTACAAACTAATTATTCATGCATTTGATGTTTGTTGTAGCTTGCGTTTTTAACTGTTTAACTAGAATAGTGGAATTTTTAACCCAGACAAATTTAAAGCAATATTTCTTTGCCGCCTCTCGAGTTTCACGAAGTAACTGCTTCTTATTAAGTGTAAGGTGCTCATTAACATAAACAGCCTGCGATACGCCAGAGATACCCAGTTGATTGGATGAGAGTCCTTTCTTCAAACGGAACGCACTGATGACGTTTTCCCGCAAATTACGAGTTTTGAACTTCGCGATAATGTTTTTAGGTCTCTCATTGGATGCAGCGTGTGGCACACGATGAACTGAGGCAATCTCGTTACGTTGTATCGGACAGTCGATACATTTGCCGATACACTCAAGCACAGTAAATAGATTTTCATCGCGCCTTTCAGGAATGTTTGTAATTTCTATATTACATTGCCTGGCATGTTGCTCGAGATTTTCGATTTTTGACTCAAGGGCCTGTATTACAGAATTATTCACTGATCGCTCTTCAAGAAAATTAATTCGCTTCAGAAAATCGTCATATTGATTAGACACGAATTCACTAGACCTTCTACTTTCGGCTACTTCTGAGGATAACTTGGAGATATTATCCTTCATGATGGTGTTCTCCGACCGAAGATATTCAATTTCCTTTTTAGTCTCTTTAATATAAAAATCCATTTGCCAAACGTTACCCCAGCGGGCGGCATCTTGAATAACTCTGAAACCTCAAGACGCACGAATTTCATTTTTTGGGCACAATTAGGCACAAATGTGATCTATTTATATCTATTTATTTAACCATTTATGCACACACATATAAATACAGAAAAGAAGAAAGGAACATACAAATTCGTACAAAGGCAATGCTTATCTAAGTACCTAGCTAGTTTGTACTCAGCTACGACCACCGGTTAAATGTCGCTGGGGTAACGTTACTCCAGCGGAATTTGTTTTCGTAAATATCTTTGGATCGGCTGGACGCACAAATTCTAAATTTCGGGCACATTTACACGAGATGGGGTACTAATTATCTGTCGAGCCGAAATCCTGAAAAGTGACAACATTCCGCTGAGGTAACGCACACGAAATACATAGATACCTACCCATATAGTAAATAATTGAAGATTTTTTATTTTTCACTTTTGAAAATGGACGAATTGCCGCCATATTGTTTTTTTTTTTTAACATACTTACCCTATGTCACTCGGGATAAGGATTCGAACGATAACTCATACATCAAAATCCGTTCAGTCATTTAAACATTATGGTGGATTAAAGAAACTCATATACATAGGTGGTACATACATACACACATGAACCCTGAAAACACTAGAGTCCTTTTTCGGGTCACGTAATAAAGCACCAGTGCGTAAACCATGCGTATTACTTGCCTTCCTCCTACTAACTACTAAAGTATAGAAGAAGAAAACCGGCCAAGTGGGAGTCGGAATCGCGCATGAAGGGATCCGTACCATTAAAAACGGCAAAAAAAAAAACACGTTTGTTGTATTCATTATATACTTTTTATAGCGGCAACAGAAATACATCATCTGTGAAAATTACAACTGTCTAATGTCACGGTTCATGAGATACAGCCTAGTGACAGACGGACGAATAGCGGAGTCTTAGTAATAGGGTCCCATTTTACCCTTTGGGTACGGAACCATAAAAACGTGCGAGTAACAATGTGCCGCTTATGTTATTATAAGGTATTTTTTGCATGCTGAAATGTATTAAACTTGCGACAATCTAAGAAGTCCGTTTTGACAGCTATAAAAATGATTTGTGTAACGATGAAAAAAAAAATTGGTTTCTTATAAACTGATTCTCGAGACATTGATCATACTTAGAGAGTTTGTAATCAACGACTAGTCTACATTGTTTAAAACTGATTCTCAAGGCATAACGTTTTATTACATGTACGAGAACGAAACGTCAAAACGGACTTCTTAGATTGTCGCGAGTGTAGTAAGCAAAATATGTGGGACTTCTTAAGACCTTTTATATACCTACCATAGTTTATGCAAAATTAAGATATTCTATTCTATTCTTATGGCGTTTAATAATAGCCAAAAGTTTTAAAGTTATGTGTAACATTTGAGAGGGTGTTCGCCAGAGTGTGAACGAATTTGATTTCTTAAGGATGTCAACACACAGAACGCGGGCGCGGGTCGGGCGCGGAGCGGGACCCACGCGGGAGCCGCTCCCGCCACCCGCCGACACTATAGCGCGGGGCGGGAGCGGTTCGGGCGCGGGAGTACGGCGGGTGTCATAAATTGTAATTCAAGGAATTACATGGATGTCAACACACAGAACGTGGGCGCGGGTCGGGCGCGGAGCGGGAGCCGCGCCCGCTGACACAACTGCGCGGGACGGGAGCGGTTGTGCTATTCTGTAAAACTATCTCCGTGAAAACTAAGTGTAGTAAAATATCAAAGTGAGCTTGGAGTGAACTGTCACTGCCTTAGCATCAGTAGGTATCGATGACAATGACTCACTTCACCTAAGTTTTCAAGGTAAGATGGTTACAGAATAGCAATGTGGGTGTAGCGGCGTTACATTCGTTGCAATACACGTATCGATGATATTCTCCATATTGATATTTTTTTTTATTAATGTCAAGAACATACAACTTTTCCATTTTCGCGTTCTTCTCTTTAAAATAAGTAAAAAATAATAATTCTTCGTCCGTGTCAGAATCACCCAACATTTTCACACTGCAACCGCTGCCGTCTGTCAAAGTACAACCGCGCCCGACCCGCTGCCGTCCCGCGCCCGACCCGCTGCCGCCCCGCGCCCGCGCTCTGTGTGTACACGATGAACCGCGCGACTCACGCGATGAAAACGACCCGACCCGCTCCCGCCCCGCACCCGCTCTGTGTGTGTTTTGGACAAATTCAATGAACCTTATCACTTAAACTACACTGACATACATCGCACTGATAAGGATTGTGACCAGTGAGCATAAGAATATGATTTTTAAATTACAGAATTGGCTGAAACCACGCTCACACGTTTAAAAGGTTTTTCACCAGTGTGTATACCAATATGTTTTGTTAAATTACCCTTTTTACTAAAACGACGCTGACATACGTCACACTTATGAGGTTTATCACCAGTGTGGTGACGAATATGAGTTGTTAAATGACTACTTTGACGAAAACTACACTGACATACAGGATGCAAGGGTAAACACTCTTGTCATTCAAACCATGGGTAGTTGACTTAAATATAAAAATAAATGACCCAGTAACAACAAAAAAAACCTTATTTTCATAAAAATATTTTAAAAAGTAAATATCCGTCACTGTCTCGATACTCATGGCTACGCGTTCAACAAAAACCGTCAGCTGTTTCGCGTGCTGCGAAACAGCTGACGGCCGGTCATGTAACGTCCCGCGCGCCCCGCCCGCCCCCGCCAACCGCCGGCCGCGGCCGGTCGTTGCCCTTGCGTGTAGGGTGAAATATTCTTGTGGAAAAATGTAGATTTTCTTAAAAAAAATATATTTTTTATTTTTCTATTGGTTTTACGTTCTATAAATGAAACCAACCCACTGGTTTCAAGGATAACGGTGTTTACACTAACACCCTGTATATCACATTTGAAAGGTTTTTCACCAGTGTGTATACGAATATGATTAATTAAATCAAATTTTACAGTAAAACTACGCTGACATACATCACACTTAAAAGGTTTTTCACCCGTATGTATAAGCATATGTCTTGATAAATTACCATTTTGACTAAAACTACGCTGACATACATCACACTTATATGGATTTTCACCAGTGTGTAGACGAACATGTGTTGTTAAAGCACTCTTTTGATTAAAACTACACGGACATGCGTCACATTTATATAGTTTTTCACCAGTGTGAGTTAGAATATGTTTTTTTAGATTACTTATTTGACGAAAACTACGTTCACATCTATCACATTTGTAAGGTTTTCCATCAGTGTGTATACGAACATGTGTTGTTAAAGCACTCTTTTGATTAAAACTACACGGACATGCGTCACATTTATATAGTTTTTCACCAGTGTGAATTGGAATATGTTTTTTTAAATTACATATTTGACGAAAACTACGCTCACATCTATCACATTTGTAAGGTTTTTCATCAGTGTGTATACGAATATGTATTGTTAAAGCAGTCTTTTGATTAAAACTACGCTGACATACATCACATTTATAGGGCTTTTCACCAGTGTGTATTCGAATATGTTTCGTTAAACCACTCTTGTGACAAAAATTACGCTGACATACATCACACTTATAAGGTTTTTCACCGGTGTGTTGACGAACATGTAATGTTAAAGCACTCTTTTGTTTAAAACTACGCTGACATGCGTCACATTTATATGGATTTTCGCCAGTGTGCACACGAATATGAGTAATTAAATTACCTTTTCTACTAAAACTACTCTGACATACATCACACATATAAGTTTTTCAACCGTGTGTATAAACATATGGCTTGATAAATGCTGCATTTTATTAAAACTACGCGGACACACATCACACATATAAGGTTTTTCACCGGTGTGTATGCGATTATGTTGTGTTAAATGATGCTTTTTACTAAAACTACGCTGACATACATCACACTTGTAAGGTTTTTCACTAATTTGTGTACGAGTCTGTTGAATCATTTTTTTTTCTCGATTAAAGCTTCGCTGATCACATTTGTAAGGCTCTAAATAAGTGCCAGTTTTGGACGTACGTTTTTGAGTTTTCCGTATAACATTCGAGTCTGGTTTTTCTTTTCTCGTTTGCTCGGCTGTTTTTGCATCTTCTAGTTTTGTTCTTGGTGTGTCTAATTTTGGTTTCTTCGCAACGGTCGCCCCTGTTATTATAAATCTGGTCAGTACAATGTTCGAAGAATCAGTTGAAATGAACAAGACTCGTTAAGGGCGCATCCTACCTCAGATTTTATCCCGATCGCACCATACGACTCGCGACCTGAGTGAGAACGAGACGGAGTGGGGCGCTAGCGGCTCTAAAGCGTCGAAAAATTTAGGTAACTGCTTTTTACGGTGAAAATAATGGTAATTGAAAAAAAATACACACATAAGACCTGCTTTATAATTAGTTCAGTTATCATGCAAAGTTTCATGATCTAATTTGAAGTATTTTTTTAATACCAGCGGTTTATAATTCTGTGCAGAGGTAACTTTGGATTTTTTTATCTATAGAGAAAATTTTATGTAATCGTGTTTTCGCCTCACATAAGACCTAGCAACAATCCTCAACTTTAACATATATTTATTTCAAAATTAATGCTGCAGTATTTTCGGCATAACAGAGGAACATGCTAAGCAATTTATGATTGGGTGCGCCCTTAAGAACGCGGTGACAGATGAATTCTCCATACAAACGTAATACCAAAATATTCTGCTGTATTTGACCATATTTCCACCATATTGTGTTGTTATTCGGATTGAGACAGTATTTATCTAGGTTTCTACATCCTTTTTTTTTTCAAAAAACCTACCTAAAGTAAAGTTATAGCGAATTGAATTTCGAAAATTTTTACAGCGTAAATGACATGTTTCATACTGTTTTTTCTGTATTATGAACAACAACATGTGTAATATTGTTGCAGTAGAAACATAGCCTATATTATCAAGTTACAAATAATCGCAAAAGTGTTGGAAAAAAATTTAGTTCTCATTCATCACGGTATTACGGAACACATTCAAAGGAGAATGCTACGGAATGTATAAACCAAAAACCCAGAGTCGATTAAAACAATTGATGCACGATGAGGTAGGGCAATCATAGTACGTCTCCTGTAAGCTTTTTTTTTCGCTAAAACGATTCCCGGGACAGTTCGGGGTTCTAGAATCACATTCGCATCGACGGAATGGAATCTTTTTCATCAATTTTTTTTAATACTTAATTCAGATAAAGAACAGCGGAGCTAAGAATAATAAAAATTAAAAAAAGGATTTTGAATAAACATTTATTTACTTATGTTCTTACATCAGAGACAGAGACATGGATTCACATGTTTTTTTAATATGAGTCGAACCATCCCTCGTGTAGGGTGACCATATATTATCGACTGAACGTATTATACAAAATACAATTATGGCAATCAGAATACATAGGTAGTCTCAAATATCCACACAAAATACGCTGATTATAAGATTTGGCTTGTTACCTTATGTTATCTGCAGTACCATACATAAGATGATAATCAGCCGTAATGTAACGGCAAGAAGTTTTATTATATCAATTATATTAAAATCCCGCAAGAACTTTTATTATACAAATAATATTAAAATCCCACCAAGGTTGATCATTCGTATTATTTTCATTTGATTCGGTGAGTATTCCTTCAAAATGTCGAGGTGGCACGTAAGTATCCCGTGAACTGCGTAAAAAATTATTACATTACAGCAAAATTAATCATTCTCAATCAAATATTTCATTGATGAATACAAATCAGTTTCCTAGTTACAATTCGCAATTTATTTTTTATTTTTTTATTTACGGACTTCTGTCTTTCTGTGAATTTACTCCTGCGAGGTTGTGTAGTCTCCGTTGAGCCATGGTTACAAAAATAGCTTATTGGTTATTCGCCGGAATTTACTAGCCCGAAACGGGCGAATCAACACTTTTAAATAATATTTTTTTTTCTTGAGGCGATTCGCATGAGTTACTTTATTTGTAGGCGAATCAATTTCTCACCTACATAAACATTCTGCATCAAGGTCAGTAAATTCAGGCGAATGACCAATAAGCCAAATTAACTTAGTGCGAAACGCTTCAAGAAAAAATAATATTATTTAAAAGTGTCGATTCGCCCGTTTCGAGCTAGTAAATTCGGGCGAATCACCAATAAGCTATTTTTGTCACGGCCAATCTCAACGGGCGGAAACTACACAACTGCGCGGGCCATATTATAATTATATTGCAAAAGTGTGTGCACAGACACAGGTGCACTCCCTATTCCCTCACTCTCTATGTCATGTTATGCGTAAACAAACATGAAAAAACAAAGTGCTACTGTTATATGATTTTGACTTATTTTAAAACAAGCAAGCATAATTATTGCCATATCATTACAATGATATCACAATAACTATGCTTGCTTCTAATCACAAAAATATTTTGCACAATTATTTTAATTCAGTACGCGAGTAAATAATCAAATGATATTTTTATATGCTGTAAAATGCACAATCAATTTTGACTACGCTCGATTACTCACCTCAAGAGACGATTACTTTCTTTTTTTTTTTTGCGTTTTTCTTTCTGGGAACTGATGGCCATAAGCGTGTTTTATTTGATCGCCGTAGCTCTGTAAATATTTATGCATTTAATAATGAAGTCAATTTACTAGTTCTTCTTGTCGACACGAGCAATATCCGAATAGATCCTGTCATTTTAATACAAATATTTTTAAAAACAAGCTTATAATGAACTAAAAAGGATTTTCCCATGGCCACCTTCCAGCTCCATCATCAGACCCTGAACACCACCTAGTGTCAAAGCACTTGTTAATAATATTTATGCATTTAATAATGAAGTCAATTTACTAGTTCTTCTTGTCGACACGAGCAATATCCGAATAGATCCTGTCATTTTAATAAAAATATTTTTAAAAACAAGCTTATAATGAACTAAAAAGGATTTTCCCATGGCCACCTTCCAGCTCCATCATCAGACCCTGAACACCACCTAGTGTCAAAGCACTTGTTAATACATAGCGAATGAGTCTAAATACGATGGTGCTATCTTGTTTGATTGAGGAGTGCCTACGCCCAACTTCCGGCTCCATCATCAGACCAGCTCCATGGTATGATTTTTTCAATATGTCTCGGTAGTTAAATAAGTATGCCAAGTTTCAGTTCGATCGGATGCCAGGAAGTGTTTGAAAAATGGATGACAATTGGAGTAACCGGAAACACATACGAACAGAGCAAGGTAATATAAAGCTTGTAAAAAGATTAGCCAGTGAGTTATCACTTATCGAGCAAGTTATTATCGGAGCTGCCTCCTCAAGGTAAGGATCACCAAAGACCAGATAAAAATACTAAAGCGATTAAATAAACTACAACGACTGCGAAATTTTCATTTTAGTTTTATCAATGTTTACTAATGTAATACTAGCTGTGACCTACTGTGTGTGCTCGAGACCTACGCGGGTGAAACGGCGGGGGCCGTTTCACCCGCGTAGGTCTCGATCCCGTGGGAATAGGGATAAAACTAGTCTTATGTCCTATTCCAGGTCATGATCTACCCGTGTGCCCATCCTCTCCTCTCTTCTCTAGAGAAGGGAACGTCGCGGCGGGGCGGCGCCGCGTCTCTACGGCGTCGAACGGTTCGCGTATTGCATTTTCATACTCGTGATAACTTCGAAATTAAATGGCCGATTGGAATGAATTAAAAAGTATTTTACTGCTACATAAATACCCTTGATGTTAAAACTTTTTAATTCAATAAGAATTAATAATTATTATTTTGATAAAACTCCTTCGCAAATAATGCATTAATTTTGAACAAAGATGACCATAAAAACGGTTATAGTGAGTCAATCTTAAAAGATAGACATATGCTGCCGCGGACTTTTTTTTAGAACGTTTAATGAGGAACAATTCCATCATACATGATATTTATATTTACGTAACATAAACCGTTTACGCAGCGCACGCAACGGCAGCTCTCAAAAACGAATATTTGTTCCCGTTTTTGCAACATATTTCATTTATGCTGCGCTCCTATTGGTCGTAGCGTGATGTTATATAGCCTATAGCCTTCCTCGATAAATGGACTATTCAACACAAAAATATTTTTTCAATTCCAACCAGTAGTTCTTGAGATTAGCGCGTTCAAACAAACAAACTCTTCAGCTTTATAATATTAGTAGGTATAGATAATAATTTCACAAAAAGGTCCGAGCAAAAACTGGACCGTGCGTTACTGCTTGACGGCTGAGGTGGCGGCTTCGTCGCGTACGGAGAAACCGGCTTAGAGCCCGTTACCACTTATCCGATCAGTCTTTTTTCTCGGTCAGTCTAAATATACGGATGTGCCAGTGGCAGTACAATTTGTATGGAGCTGTTCACATTATGACTGATCCGGGAAAAAAGACTGATCCGAGCTATTTGACGGACGTTTTGCCACTGCGACGATCAGTCAAAACGCCCGGATCGGATGAGTGTGAACGAACGTTGCGTCAAGACTGATTCTAATTCCTTTTTTTTCTAATTCTTTTTCGTCCCATTCGTCTCAAATACCACCACAATACAGGGTGTTAGGGTAAACACCGTTATCCTTGCAACCAGTGGTTTGGTTTCCATTATAGAACGTAAAATCAATGGAAAATTACAACTTTTTTTTCTTTTTTTTAATTCTACATTTTACCACAAGAGACGCAAGTTCGTTGTCCTATGCGCTAGGGCAACGAACTTGCGTCTCAACACGGCCAGGGGGTACGGGATGTGAACTGACCGGCCGCGAGCGCGACCCCTCCCTCAGTCAGTCAGCTGTTTCACTAGAGAGCACGGTGTCGGATAGAAACTTTTTAAAATCTTTTAATGAAAATGACGTTTTTTTTGTTGTGTTCGGTCATTTATTTTTATATTTAAGTTCACTACCCATGGTTTGAATGACAAGACTCTTTACCCTTACAGCCTGTATAAGAATATCATCGTCGCGTACAAACGTAAACTGGCGGCGAGTCGAACCACAGACCTTTCGGCAAAACAGACTGATCGGATATAATGTGAACACCCACGTCCGGCGTCCGGTATCAGGGCAAAAAGACTGATCGGATAAGTGGGAATGGGCTCTTATACACCGGATCGGCGCACAATGGAACGAATGTATGGGAGAGGTTGGACTTAGGCACTTCCGAGAAAAAAAAGTCTAATTTTGAAAAACGAATAATGCCATCTTATTTAGTATCAAATGCCTTCAATACTTGTGCTGACAAATTTCTTTCTATACTTAAAATAATAACGACAAAATATAATTTTTGTTAAAAAATATATAAATCAACCTGTATCTCAGAAGGTGCACGTTTGGCGCATCATGTGTCTTACCAGTAAAGAAATTGGGTCAAAGCATAATGAACTTTATTATAAATAGGTACGTAACGTTCAAACTTCAAAACACTAGCTCACACAGCGGCCACAGCTGACGGAGGCTCATTAGATACATAAGTAGGTACCTTCCAATTAATATTAGTATGAAACGGATAAGATCTAAACGTCATCTAAAGATAGAAACGTAAATAGCAAGAAAAAAATGTCTTTATTTTCTTGGGCTGAGTTGAAAATACGTAAACAATTAGTACTTAGCTATAAAAACTTTTTACAAAAAGAAACAACCGACTTCAAAAAAAACACAAAAAAAGTGAAAAATAACTTTAATTTCGGAAGTCGGTGTCTTTGCTTTTTAATTTTCGTTTTTTGCCACCGACTTCCGAAATTAAAGTTATTTTTCACTTTTTTTGTGTTTTTTTTGAAGTCGGTTGTTTCTTTTTGTAAAAAGTTTTTATTATTTTTCACTTTTTAGTGGTGGTACCTACCCCACACAAGTACTAACTGCTATGTAAATAACAGTGAAGGAGTCTAATAATTATATCTACATAGACTGTGGGAAAAATACGTAATATTGAAGCTAGCTCAAAAACTACGCAAGCAAACTTAATAAAATTTATATGGGACCCTTTCGACCAATAAAAGAATTTTTAAAATCGGTTCACAAACGGCGGAGTAATCGGTGAACATACATTAAAAAAAAAAAAAAAAAAAAAAAACAATCATCCGAACGTAGTACCTCCTCCTTTTTTGAAGTCGGTAAAAAAAGTACCTAGGTAGGTAACTTAAAATATATCGTTGGGTAATATTTACCTTCACCTCGAACAAACCCTACCTAACCCGGCCCCTGGCGCAGTTTGTGCGCTAGTGTGCCTGTCGGAGCGATACACACAGCTACTGCGAGCTGGAGGCTACCAGTATTATATAGTGCTCTGTGGCTTCACTCCTAGTGGTGCTGGTGACGAGACTACTACGCAAGCAAAATTAATAAAATTTATATGGAATTTTATATATATTTATTTATATTTATATTTCACCTCTGAAGCATGACCTACCAAACAAAAAAAGAATCATCAAAATCGATTCATAATTGGCGGAATAATCGTGTAACATACATACAAAGAAAAAAAAAACATGCAGACGAATTGAGGACCTCCTCCTTTTTGAAGAAGTCGGTTAAAAAGGTAGGTAGTGCCCTCTTTGCGCTTCGCTTGGCTCGCCTAGGCGGGGGCACTCCCGTGCCCCCAGATTTCTATTTTTCACATTTGAAAATGAAGCCATACTGCCGACATACTGTTTTTTTTTCAAAAAAAATATGGCCTATGTCACTCGGTATGATGTAATACACTAATAAACAAACAAGGTCAGTTTCGCATTATAATATTAGTTAGGAAGTTAGGATTCTGGTCTGAGCATGCTCCCTTTTTTTTTTTTTTGAGGGTGGTAAATCATCCAATGACTTCTCCCGCTCTGGGTGGAGCGGAAGGGCGTGTTAGACTTTTACTGACTAACCCACCCGTGTTCCTTCAGTTGCCTGTTGCCAAGGTCCCGGTATCCCTTTCGGACTAACCCGCAACCCTGGCAGGCATCGGTCCTAGCGGACCCCGCCCATTGTGCTGACATCTCTTTGAGGCGCGCGTGGAACACGACGCGCCATCGACCCGGGCCTGGTCCTGATCGGACGGCGAGCTACCCATTGCTCGCCGTCCGCAAGCCCGCGCCTATGGTGGCCGGGAATCCGCCTGGGATTCCCGACGCCCAGGGCGTCTCCAGCGGCGGCGGCGGTTAGGGGCGTGAGGGCGCAAACTTTGCCTCTCCCTCACGCGTTCCGCCTCCTCCTTCGCAAGCATTACTGCTTCGCAGAAGGAGGTGACTGCTTCCCATGACCTCTCGCTCCGTACCATGGCCTGGACCAGAGCCGGACGCGAGAGGTCACCGCCGCCAATCGCCTCCAAGAGGACACGGCGGGGCTCCGCCCAAGCGGGGCAGACCTCCACCGTATGCTCCACCGTGTCCTCCGGGCGATCCACACAGTGGTGACACCCGGTGAGCATGCTCCCTAGTTATCACTGCTTGCGGTAGCGTCTGGATCGGGGTACAAAACAGGGGGCTTAGCGTCTTACTGGCCATGGTTTTGCTATGGTTATCAGAATTTCGATAACTAAGTAGTGGAAATTAGTCGCCAAATATCAGAATTACCGGGCACCTAGTAAAAATATGTTTTGTCCCAAATTTAGTCGCCACTTAGTCGAAATCAGTCGCCGCGTCACAGATTTAGTCGGGTCTTAGTTTAGGTGCCCTAGTGTTAGCAGCACTATTTGCTTAATCTGTAAATGATCGTGTATCTGTGGCTAGAGAGATCACACAATATGGTCTGTGGTCATGCTTGGGACTAATATTTATTAAAATAAATATTGAAATTAACTAGAGTTATGACTTCAAAACACCTAGCTTTTGAGATTCTAACGGGACAAGGGGTAGGCGCTCCTCAGATTGGCCACCTATAAACTTTTATAACTTTTGAACCAGTGACCTCAGACCAACAAAAAAAGGAAGACGGAGCGCGCCGTACATCAAAAGTGAAGCCACAAATCGATGCTCCTGCAAGTAAACATACAGGCTCACGTACACACCTACACTAAAACCATGCTCATCGCTCCTAGTACATCACGAGTCGTCGTCTAGTTAACATCAATAAAAAAAAATAGAATTACGCCTTCCTGTGTAGTAAAAACTTGTAAGAACAATAGCAAATCACATAAAAAGTCTTACGGAATCTTTTCACTTGTACGTACTTGAAATAACATCGTTTTTTAATTTAATTACCTATGAATTTTAGTTTACTTAGAACAAAAAACCTCAATGAATTAATGAATGAAAGCAGTGACATAACGTGGGAGGGCTGCCATAATGTGATTTCAAATTTTCCCATTCGATTAAACCGATTTAAATTATGATCTCTTATTTCGAGTAATTATATTCCTGTTTTTTTTTATATGTATTAAATTTTAGATTTCCAATTAATACTGAATCTAAAAGTAAATGGATATTAGTTATAAGACAGCGATGTAAAAATGTTTTGTTTTTGTTTCGGAATGGAAGTCCTTCTTAACAATTGAATTATAATACCATACTCAACAATATCTTACTCGTACAATATTATCCTACCTATACAATATTATTCTCCAAATTATACGGAAAAACTTTAACAAATGACAACCCTTTTTACACACTTATATAAAAAGGTTACTTTTGATGTTCGTAGTGCCACGTCTTCCTTTTTTTGTTGGTCTGAGCCAGTGACAGACTAATTCTGATAATTGGCGACAAAATTCGACAAATTTTTCGTGTTATCACAATTGAAATCCCTGATGGTGGTCATGCCAGTGTCTGTCACATATGTATAGAATTCAACGTTGCACTTGTAACTACCACCTAGCAGGTGAACCATTGGCCTGTTTGCTTACCTATAGATTAACTAACTAATACTTACTTTTCGTTTCCGTGGCTCTTTGTTTATTCTTAGATACTTCTTGTTCTTCTTCCACTTCAGTTTTAATCTCCATTAAAGGTACAGTCGGAAGGAAAACATCATGCTCTAAATCTGATTCAGAACAGTATGGTGGTATATCTGCTACATCTAGAAAGCTAATGTCTAAATTTTCCGGTTCTAGCTCTGTAAGTAAACAAACAGTCAAGATTTATTACTTTACTTGTATGTTATAAATAGTTGTTTTATTTCACAACATAATGTGGTTACTGTTATTATTACCGTGCGTTTGCACTGTCGAAACATTCACTTAAAAACATGTTGGAATCTCTGTTTTCTGTCAATGTATCGACTCGCGTTCGCATTGTCACGCAACTTATTGACGCAAAACATGTTTGACGTTTCATATCACTCGATATGTTTCGCCACATGTTTTTACCTAATTTCGTATCAAAATGTATGAATCTAGCAACATGTTGTAAGACTTGTTTTGACACTAGTCGGTTTTTATAGTCCACACATTTTGTATTCTACAAACATGGAAAGCCTTGTCAAACCCCTATTAACTTCATCGTGTCTACTTTGGACCACTCTAGGTTTCGATATAAACACGCGATGTTTACCAACATACTCGGATAACTATGCGTTTGCACCAGAACACATTCAACATGTAGATGTTTCGAAACTTGTCACTTGAAACAAATCGCATTACTTGTTTTGTTGAACTTGCGTTCGCACTGTACGAAACATGAGTAAGTCATACATAAGACAGGTCTCAAGATTTGTTGTAAACTACGTTCGCACTGTCTAGAAACATATACAATAGATATGTTTTGTATAGAGATTTGTCACGTTTGCGTTCGCACTGTTGTTTGTTTTCGTATGTCTCGCAACTTGTCTACCTACTTGATGTTGACACATTTACGACCAAACATGATGAAATCTCAATCTTCTGTCAATGTTCCGTACAATTTTTGACAGGAACTAGAGATTTAAACATGTTTTGTTGTAATGTTTCGCCAGTGCAAACGCGCTGTTAAGTTGAATTAAACTAATCATAACCATGCGTTTGCAATGGCGAAACATTACAACAAACATGTTTAAATCTCTACTTCCTGTCAAAAATTATATGGAAAATTGACAGAAGATAGAGATTTCAACATGTTTTGTCGCAAATGTTTCGCCAGTGCAAACGCACGGTTACAAAAACTTTGAAGTACTATTTCAAAACATTTTTGACTAGCTGCGCCCCGCGGTTTCACCCGCGTAAGTCTCGATCCCGTGGGAATATCGGGATAAAAAGTATCCTATGTGTTAATCCAGGATATAAAATATCTGTTTGCCAAGTTTTTCTTTAGTAACAAACATCCATCAATCCATCCATACTTATAAACTTTCGCGTTTATAATATTAGTTAGATTAGATATCTTTCATTTACATAGGTATTTTAAGATAATAAATTAATAATTTTGTTCTTAAAAACATACCGTCACTTTGATGTTCCTCGTTTGGCTCAATAATATCATCTAGTTCCTCACAAACATCTGGTAATTCTTCTTCGATATCATTGCTTTCTGTTTGGCATTCATCAACTATACTTATGTGCACTGTAGGACATTTAATAAACCCACCGAAAAACTCTAAGTGGTCTTCGTTTATCAGAGGTATTGTCTGTAAAGGCAATCATGTCATTTGGTTAAAATAGGTTTTTATTTTTATTATATTATTTATCTTTTATATAGATTATTTTCTATCTTGTGAATGTGAGAATATAGTAGGCTTAGTGGACTGTAGATTTGTTGAACATTTTCGAATTTGTAAAGTACGTACCTGGTACTTGTTGAAAGGCCTACACTGTCCGCCCATATCTAACAATGGGTATTGTCTTGTTTGCCAGAATTTCATTTGCCATAATATTGTTTTCCATAATCGTCCTCAGTCATAATATTTACTTCCCTATTATCATTTATACTAATAACGTTTGTCATATCAACTTAATAGTCATAACTTTTATTTGCCATAAAATTAGTTGCCATAATAACATGTGTCATAATCATTACTTTCTCTAAGTAACACATGACTTAATCGATACTTGACATAAGCAACATTTAATATAATTTAGAAGCGTTTATTGTTTAGTACAAAAAATTGGTAAGGAGTACCTACTTTTTGTATAGCCCTAGCTATGTATAGATTGTTAGTCCTAAAAAATTGCTAAAAATTAGGTTTGAGTGACAGAAACCCATCGGTGTAAACCCGACTCCACGCAGTCTTGTATGCCCTACCCCTAGAGTGTAATTTAAAATCAGGTAGGCGCGGAGGGGCGAGACGGTCCGCGAGTTGAGGAGCAGGTGGTTGTAACGCTCGCCGCTGCAGCTGAGGCTGGCCGGCTTCGCCGGCCCGCAAGACGAAGCTTGCGTAGGACCGCCGAAGCCCCGCAGCGCCGGAGCCGTGACAGAAACCATGCCCGCTGCGCTTTTTTTTTTTTGGTTTCCCTTTTATTCGTGCAGCATAAACCTTTTTGTATGAATATGTTAATAGCAAAATTATTCAGTTTAACATAACATCAAAATTGCAGGCACTTGTACTGAACTAGCATTGTTGTGCTAATATGGGACAATTAATATTACGATGAATAAATGGTATGGAAAACGACATTATTGAAAATAAAAAATATAGCAAATAAATATTAAGACACTTGATCGATTATGACCAATGAAATCAGGGAAAATGATTTTATGTCATTTGACGATTATGGCAACTGAAGCGTTATTTCTAATGAAATTATGGTGTATGAAATTATGGTATATAAAATTATGGCATATGAAATTATGGCAAACATTAGTAAACCCCATTTTTTTTTTTTTTTTTTTGAGGGTGGGAAATCATCCAATGACTTCTCCCGCTCTGGGTGGAGCGGAAGGGCGTGTCAGACTTCTACTGACTAAAACCCACCCGTGTTCCTTCAGTTGCCTGTTGCCAAGGTCCCGGTATCCCTTTCGGACTAACCCGCAACCCTGGCAGGCATCGGTCCTAACGGACCCCGCCAATTGTGCTGACATCTCTTTGAGGCGCGCGTGGAACACGACGCGCCATCGACCCGGGCCTGGTCCTGGTCGGACGGCGAGCTACCCATTGCTCGCCGTCCGCAAGCCCGCGCCTATGGTGGCCGGGAATCCGCCTGGGATTCCCGACGCCCAGGGCGTCTCCAGCGGCGGCGGCGGTTAGGGGCGTGAGGGCGCAAACTTTGCCTCTCCCTCACGCGTTCCGCCTCCTCCTTCGCGAGCATTACTGCTTCGCAGAAGGAGGTGACTGCTTCCCATGCCCTCTCGCTCCGTACCATGGCCTGGACCAGAGCCGGACGCGAGAGGTCACCGCCGCCAATCGCCTCCAAGAGGACACGGCGGGGCTCCGCCCAAGCTCCCTCCACCATCCTGCCCCGTGTGTCCGTATACCGGGAACCCCAAGCCACATTCTTGGCGTTGAAGTCCCCGAGGACGAGCACGGGGAGGGAACGGAACCCGACGACGACGACTTTCAACTCCGCAAGGGAGTTGTGGAACTCGGCGAGAGTTCGGTTCGGGGAGAAGTACACCCCTACCACGACAATCTCCCCGAACCGTGCTGCCACGCAACCCTGTCCTCTCTTGACAGCCTCGAGGGACGGGGTACCGGCGGCGGCCGACGAAATAAGGGTCACTGAGCCGCTCAGGTCCTCCACCCAGTCATCCCTGGGCGGGACAAAGTACGGCTCAGCGACCACGGCGATATTAATCGACCACTGCGCCATGCTCTGGAGCAAAAGATCCTGAGCGGTGGCGCAGTGGTTGATGTTCGCCTGGAGGAGGCGAAATGGGGCCATTATTGGCACTCCATTTCAACCCCCTCCCGAGACCCATGCGAGGGCCCTGCCGCAGCGGCAGCGGCGGCGACGACGACGGTGGTGGAGGCGGCAGCGGCGGTGGCGGTGGCGGCGGCTGCGGCGGTGACGGCGGTGGTGGCGGAGGGCTTGCCCCTGCCCCTGGGTTTGCCAGGCTTCGGTGGAGTGCAGGCCTTACTCCCAATCCGGTGGTCGGCCGGCTTGCCTGCCGCCGCACATACGACGCAGTGCGGCGTGGCCTTGCACGTGCCGGCCTTGTGACCGGGCTGACCGCAGCGGTAGCAGGCATCGCTGCGGTCAACCTCGGAGGTGCATTTAGCTCCCACGTGGTCGCCCACATGGCAGCGGAAGCACCTCCGAGGTCTGGGTTCGAGCAGTTTGACCTGCGCGGACACCCAGCCCACCAGTAGCCTTTGGCCCTCCCCGGCTATTTTCTTGGCCGCCGCCACGGGGCAGCTCACCGTAACAGCTTGCATGCCCCTGTGGTCGGGGCCGATGGTGCCAGCCTTAACCTGCTCGGCAGAGCACCCCCCAGTCCTGACCACGGCGGCCACTACCTGTGCCTGCGTCACAGAATCGTCCAGGCCCTGGATGCGCACTTCGGCGCACTTAGTGGGCCTGGACACCCGGGCCTCGTCCGCCTTTAGGGACACCCTGAGCTTTTCAGCCAGGGCGTCAGCGGCCGAGCCACCAGCCGGACCGGGGAACTCAAGCATCCGAGCCCCAGTGGCAGCGATCCTCAGCCTGATGCCACTGGCGGCACCGAGCTCCTCGAGATCCACCACCTCTGTCACCCTTGCCAGCACGTCCTTATAGGACACGCCCTTCTTTGCCGCTTCTGGCTGTAGTGTGATCACTACAGCTGCGGATTTCGGGGCGTGGAGCCTATCCGCGACGCTTCTCCCCTTGCGTCGCTGCCGCCTCGTCTTTTTCTTCTTGGCCACCCTTGCCTTCCTAGCCGCCTTCCTCTTCTCCCCAGCCACTTGCCATTCAGCATCGGCTTGGGGAGGTAGGGAAGGTGCGGGTGCAGTCGGAGGTGGGGGCGGTCGTTTAGCCACCGGGGCCGGGGCTGGAACCGAGGTCGGGGCCGGGGCCCTCGCCGCCTTTTTGGCGGCTCCGGCCTTTTTAGCCGCCCCGCCCTTATTCTGCCCCGGCGAGGCTGGATTGGCCACGGCAGATTCGGCGGCGACGGCGGCATATGTCGTCGCCTCCTTCCGCTGGCCGGGGGCCGACTGGCTTGCCGTCAAGGGGGGGCGCAGGACGATGGCTTCTAGGGCGGAGAATCGTCTCCGCATTTCGGCCATCTCCTGCCGCACCAGGCTCAGAACCCGGTCCTCAGCAACAGCAGGCACGGGCTGACCCTGCCCCTGCTGCTTCCCCCCCTGCACAACCGTCCGAGGGCCGGCTCCTCGGAGCTTTGCCAGTTCCGCGCGGAGCTCCGCGTTCTCCTTTCGGAGAAGCTCCATCGCGGCCGTCAGGCGTGCGACCTCCGCCCGCATCTCGGACACTCCGTCCGACGGGGTCCCCCTGCGGGAGGCCTCCGCTGCCGCCACTATGGAGGCCGTGGCCTCTGCTATGGCCTTGTCTTTAGAGGTCTTCAACCTCTTCAAGGCCACATTGTTTATGGCAGAGACCACGATCTCTGCGAACCTAGCTGAGCCCTGCGTATTGGGGCCACCAGCGGTGCCCAGCTCACTCCCTGTCACCTCCCTGGGACTCACAGCTCGCTGAGCCGGCTCGGCTGGGCTATCTAGGCTCGCATCTCCGGCCTCCTTCTCCTTGGTGGCGAGCCCTCTACCCACCCCCTTCACGCGGGTTCCGCCCCTGCGGCCGGAGTGGATCTTCCTCCGGCTCGTGGTCCCCTCGTCCGAGGATGACCCCGTCTTGGGGCGCTTCCGGAAGAACTTTCTCCCGGAAGGCCCCACAACCACCACTTCGCGCTCCAGGCTCGTGCACGAGCTAGAACTCGATGCCGCGTCGGACTCCGACCGCGCATCACCTCCTTCCTCTCCGTTTCTCTCTCCCTGTCTGTCTTTCTTTTGGGTGTTTAAATTTTCCATATTAGTTCCATTAGTAAACCCCTAACAATGTAATTCGAAAATATTGTATAAGACAATTATATTTAAAAGAGTAACTGTGGAGCAGGTACTTGAAACGTTACTCAAAATAGAGGTATGATAACGTTACGTAATAGCGTTATGTATAGTTCCAGTAACTATTAGGTCCCCACCCCTGAAATCGTCGTTTTGTATGGGGAATTTTAACAGAAGTTGCATTTTTCATACTAACATTTTCTTAATTTATATAACAACCATGAACACTACTGTTTTAAAACTTTTACGCACTAATTTTTAAAAACTAAGATAACGTATGCCACTTAGATTAAGCAACAAAAATAAGTTACGGATTAGTTAAAAAAAAAAAAAAATAAAAATTGTGGTCATTTCTACTAACAAAATGAGGAGTCAGTTTTAAGGTATTTTTATGTTTAGAAAACTATAAGCAATAAGGTTTTTTTTACTATTGGTAGTTGACTATTATGGTCATTATTCGATATAATACCAAGCAATTGATGAATATTTTAAATTATAGAAGTGACGAGCTTCACTATTTGTGAGAAAAAAACACTAATTTACATAGGTGGGGACCCAATATTTATGAACTAATTTCTTGGCAATATAATGAAAATCTATCGGAACGAAATTGTCAACTACTAATTTAGTTACAAACCGGGTGGAACGGTAGAAATAATCGTTAGTGGAACTATACATAGCGGTATTGCAACTTTATTTCATAATGTTTCAAGTCCCTGCTGTAGAGTTTCTTGACGGCTCTTCTCCATAGGAAACAACCAATATTGGAACTGTGCACTGTGAACAGCTTCTGACGTTTCATAAGTGCCCATGTAGGTTTATGTGAAATAAAATATTTTGATTTTGAAAAAGTTGTTTTAGTTGTTTACAGTACATGGTCACTATGAGTACAAAGTTTTATCATTATTATAGTCAGCCAGAAGAGTCTTTACGAGTGATGAGACACAGATAGGTCCAGTGCACCGTGGACAGTTGGGGCGCTACCAACCTCACTAACCTCTGCAGGAGCTATGTATGTATAGCTGGGTATCGTAACTGCAACTGTTACCACACCGCTACTTACTTTACAAGTTTCATACAGAAGTAGCAGTATTACATGGAGTATTTAATATGTAATATTGCAAACAGCATTTTGTCAAAAGCAGTTAAGTATATCAGAATAAAGAACCTCAATTTCACACACAATCAAAATCTTGACAGGAGGGTCACGTCTACATTAAACTAAAATTATAAAAAGAACTACCTCAAAGTGAAAATCAAACCTCACCTCATTGTCTTCATTCAATATCTGATCGAACAACTCCTCGGCTTCCAGACATTTTCTCTGGAATTGGTAGCATTGCTTCAGTTTAGCGCAGCAAAAAAAACAAGCGAGGATCGGTCTACTGTCTTCAGTTACAAACTGCAAAAAAATTAAACTATTTGTTTATTTTAAATACAGCCAATAAATATATTGTTATACAGTCCAAAGGGTTGGGTCAATAGCCTTACGAGGTGGACAGGTGATCGGGTAGGAACATGCTGGATGCGAGAAGCACAGGACAGGTTGATGTGGCGACTCTCGGTCTTGAGGGACCCCTATGTCCAGCAATGGATGTCTACTTAGATGAAAACTGTCAACTATTAGGTCTTTTTTTACATAGGTAATTAAGTACTGTACTTACTGGGACATCAGTCAGCCTCTCATATAACTCCTGCAGTTTCTTGTTGGCAACCACATACATCTGAACATTCTCCACTAAACATATCCTACACTTTTTTAGTTGTTCCACCGACATTTTAAAACACTGCCCAGTTTAAATTACTGGCAAAAATGATGAATACCACTTCTTCTTTATATTGTGCTTTATATCTTGTAAACATTGAATCACAGAGCAATAGAATTGAATGCGAATGATAAGATGCCACAGAGCACTTTAAAATACTGGGGTATGTATGATTAGCTACATATTAGTAATCTGTGGGTATGATCAATACCTCCGTGAATTTAGCCGAACGATTTCATTATTATGAACTTTTGTTAATGCTAATCGTTAGAGAATCGTTAGAGAGGGTTAGAGAGAAAAGAAAAATCGTTAGAGAGTAATTAGTTTTTATGTAAAAACAATTTTAATTTTCCGTGTGAAGTTGGCCCCCCTTCCCTCAAAAATGGACTTAGACGTAATTTTATTTTTTTAATCGTTTGCGATTCGTTAGAGAGAGATTGAGAGCTACACAAAATCGTTAGAGAGTTAATATTTTATTTGATATTAAATAATTTCTGAGAGCGTGACATTAGCCCACCTCTATGAATTTAGCCCCCGATATAATTATTCTCAACTTTTGTTAATGCTAATGGTTAGAGAGAGTTAGAGAGAAAAGAAAAATCGTTAGAGAGTAATTAGTTTTATTTATCAACGATTTTAATTACTTTTGTGAAATTGGCCCCCATTCCCGCAAAAATAGACGTAAATGTAATTTTTTTATTTTTATAATTTGAGAATCGTTAGAGAGAGATAGAGAGTTTAAAAAAATCATTAGAGAGTTAATATTTTAATTGATATTAAATAATTTCTGAGAACGCGTTTTAGATTAAACAGGCTCGCTCTTATTATGGGCAACATATTCAGCCGAACGGTACTTTTACTGTACCTAGATGTTAGTGAAGATACCAGGCATTTCGTCATCACATGAGACAGCTTTGATCAGAGGACTCACACCACTATAGTTATAGAGTGTATTACATTATTGTCTGGTATCTTGGATGGGCCGGCATCAAAATTATATATCTCCACCTGCTCAGTTTCTCGACAGTATTTTATTAAGAGAAGACATTGAAAATGAAGAAAATCAATAAATCATTACTTAAAATTAAAAAAAAAAGTTTCATTTCATAAAAAATCTGTAACACTTGCATTCAAAGCATATTATTCAGTTTTAAATATCATAATTGTCGAAAGGCTTTTCATCCACTTCCGATCTCGATTCTAAGTCATAAAACAGGAATTCTCCATCGTAATTAAAAAAATGTTCTTGATCAGTAGGTAGGTATTATCATCATTTTACTCCTGCTAAGCCTGTAGACTATGCTGAAACATGCACTTCTTGCATTTATAGATTCCTAGTAGCTATAATCTAAAGAGAGGTCTAAAAGAATTATGCTACACATTTTTGACTGAAAATATCCCATTTCATCTTATTTCAGAATATGGTACTTACATAAAGTAAATAACTTGATTAGAATTTTTGTTTGCATTGTCATATTCTTTACAACAAAATATTGATTGGACTGTAATGACAGTACCATGTGTCAATTTAGAAAAGTTTGTTATTTTCTGGGGTGTGTTCACTTTATTAGCCTAGATAATTAGAAAAGTTTGTTCGTTTTAGGAGTAAACTAACACTAAATTAATTATTTCCTAAGAAATAAGCAGTACCTTTGTACTCATATTTTAAATATGTCGTATTTATTTTGTATTTTACTGTGTCTACATAAGAATAAAATAAATAAATAAATTAAAAAACGATTTTTCTCAAAATTGGTAATCCTTAAAAATGCATGAAATGAAATGAAAAAATGAAATGAAATTGTTTATTCTGTAAATAGGATATTGGAATCACTTTTACACGTCATATTAAAAAGTTGTAAAAATAAGCTAGATGAGGTCGGCGTTTCCTATCTGACTACTCTGAGAAGAAAGGCCGAAACAAACTCAGAGGTCACCGTCTCCTTTAAAGTCCAGACATAATCTTGGTCAGGCCATATGAGGACCATGTAGATAAGAGTCTGAAATGGTCTTTTGAGGAAAGAACCACACAGATTTGAGTGGACCTGTCCAGCCAGTGCAAGCATTTGTCAGTAATAGTGGAGCTCAACTCAGAACTTAAGGAGCTCAACGACTCGACGAACAATACCAAAGAAAGGACATTCGGGTAGGTCGCATAAAGTTCTCAAATTGCCAGACCTTCGCTAAAACTAACAGAATGAAAAATAAATATCCACATAGTCCTCACATTCACAATAAAACAATACTTTACAAGTAATCATCATGTCATTTTGTATATAATATTCAATAATGTCAATTTTTATATAAAACTGGTAGGTATATTTTTATGGCTTTCCATAATATTCAAAATGTCACAATGCTTAGCAGAGCGAGCAGCTCAATCCCATGCATTTTTGTCTTCTAAATAATCTGTGATTTTATAGTACCCTTTTTTACAAAGTTTGGTTTTAATACAGCTTTTAAATCGTTTATTGGGTAAGTTTCGAATGTCAATGGGAAGTTTGTTATAAAAGCGCATGATACATGTGTGCATGATACAGTTAGAGCTACTACTTTTTGGGATGTCTATCCAAATATTTTTAACTTATCCTGGTGAGAATTATTGAATAATAAAAAACCATTTTTGGACATGACCTTTCGAATCGATGTGACCTGTGGAAGATGCTCACATCCATTCATCAACCTGAAAAGAGCTGATAATCTTCAAACGGCTGAACCGATTTTCATGAATCATAGCTAAGAACACTCTATCAAGTCACCTTTCAAACAAAATAAAAAATATCAGAATCGGTTCAGCCGTTTGGCAGCTACGATGTAACATACAGACACACACGTTAAACTTATAACACTGCTCTTTTTCCGTCAGTGGGTTTAAAAAGACCCGACCAGCTCCCGACAAGCACCCATCTTTTGTGTGTTTTATATTTCGTATGTAGTAATATTTCGTATTCTTATCAGGTATCACTGTTAAATGATCGTTAATCAAATACACAGCTTTACCACTCATAACTATAACGTCTCTCTGCATCATGTCATGTATCAGTAGTACCTACTACTCACGGTACTACTCGCGCTCACGGTGCACAAAGAGAAACGTAAGTGTGGCCGCTTCATTCAATGCAATAATTCTCGCGGTAAATCTCTTTGATCTGCCTAAAATGCCGCCACCAGAGTTATCAATCACCCAACGTCAAACGGCAATGTAAATGCCGTTGACAAATTCTCGAGGTAAGTCGTAGTGTAATACACCAACGGTTAACGTCTATGGCGATAATCCGTTGGTGTGGCCCCAGCATATAAGAGATTTGTCATATTTAAAAAAAACTTTGTATCTCCGGCAGGGGGGAGTGGGGGGATCTACTAACCCTTCCCCCTCTCCTCCCCCCCCTATCCCCTATCGAGGCGGCACGTTTCTAAATTTTAACCTGCTCAGGTCCTAGGGTAAAACGCGTTCTCAGCAATAATTTAATATCAATTAAAATATTTACTCTCTAATGATTTTTTTAAACTCTCTATCCCTCTCTAACGATTCTCAAACTAAAAAAAAAAGAAATAATTTAGTGTTAGTTTACTCCTAAAACGAACAAACTTTTCTAATTATCTAGGCTAATAAAGTGAACACACCCCAGAAAATAACAAACTTTTCAAAATTGACACATGGTACTGTCATTACAGTCAATCTATATTTTGTTGTAAAGAATATGACAATGCAAACAAAAATTCTAATCAAGTTATTTACTTTATGTAAGTACCATATTCTGAAATAAGATGAAATGGGATATTTTCAGTCAAAAATGTGTAGCATAATTCTTTTAGACCTCTCTTTAGATTATAGCTACTAGGAATCTATAAGTGCAAGAAGTGCATGTTTCAGCATAGTCTACAGGCTTAGCAGGAGTAAAATGATAATAGTACCTACCTACTGATCAAGAACATTTTTTTTAATTACGATGGAGAATTCCTGTTTTATGACTTAGAATCGAGATCGGAAGTGGATGAAAAGCCTTTCGACAATTATGATATTTAAAACTGAATAATATGCTTTGAATGCAAGTGTTACAGATTTTTTATGAAATGAAACTTTTTTTTTTAATTTTAAGTAATGATTTATTGATTTTCTTCATTTTCAATGTCTTCTCTTAATAAAATACTGTCGAGAAACTGAGCAGGTGGAGATATATAATTTTGATGCCGGCCCATCCAAGATACCAGACAATAATGTAATACACTCTATAACTATAGTGGTGTGAGTCCTCTGATCAAAGCTGTCTCATGTGATGACGAAATGCCTGGTATCTTCACTAACATCTAGGTACAGTAAAAGTACCGTTCGGCTGAATATGTTGCCCATAATAAGAGCGAGCCTGTTTAATCTAAAACGCGTTCTCAGAAATTATTTAATATCAATTAAAATATTAACTCTCTAATGATTCTTTTAAACTCTCTATCTCTCTCTAACGATTCTCAAATTATAAAAATAAAAAAATTACATTTACGTCTATTTTTGCGGGAATGGGGGCCAATTTCACAAAAGTAATTAAAATCGTTGATAAATAAAACTAATAACTCTCTAACGATTTTTCTTTTCTCTCTAACTCTCTCTAACGATTCTCTAACCATTAGCATTAACAAAAGTTGAGAATAATTATATCGGGGGCAAAATTCACAGAGGTGGGCTAATGTCATGCTCTCAGAAATTATTTAATATCAAATAAAATATTAACTCTCTAACGATTTTGTGTAACTCTCAATCTCTCTCTAACGATTCGCAAACGATTAAAAAAATAAAATTACGTCAAAGTCCATTTTTGCGGGAAGGGGGGCCAACTTCACACGAAAAATTAAAATTGTTTTTACATAAAAACTAATTACTCTCTAACGATTTTTCTTTTCTAATTACTTTCTAACTAATTAAAAACTAATTACTTTCTTCCGATCTCGATTCTAAGTCATAAAACAGGAATTCTCCGTCGTAAAAAATGTAAATTTAAAAAAATGTTCTTGATCTGTAGGTAGGCCTGTGGACTATGCTGAAACATGCACTTCTTGCACTTATAGATTCCTAGTAGCTATAATCTAAAGAGAGGTCTAAAAGAATTATGCTACACATTTTTGACTGAAAATATCCCATTTCACCTTATTTCAGAATATAGTACATAAAGTAAGTAACTTGATTAAAATTTTTGTTTGCATTGTCATATTCTATATAACAAAATATTGATTGACTGTAATGACAGTACCATACCATGTGTCAATTTTGAAAAGTTTGTTATTTTCTGGGGTGTGTTCACTTTATTAGCCTAGATAATTAGAAAAATTTGTTCGTTTTAGGAGTAAACTAATACTAAATTAATTAAATCCTAATAAATAAGCAGTACCTTTGTACTCATATTTTAACTATGTCGTATCTATTTTGTATTTTACTGTGTGTACATAAGAATAACATACATAAATAAATTAAAAAACGATTTTTCTCAAAATTGGTAATCCTTAAAAATGCATGATACAGTTAGAGCTACTACTTTTTGGGATGTCTATCCAAATATATTTAACTTATCGTTAGAATTATTGAATAATAAAAAACCATTTTTGGACATGTCCTTTCGAATCGATGTGACCTGTGGAAGATGATCACATCCATTCATCAACTTGAAAAGAGCTGATAATCTTCAAACGGCTGAACCAATTTTCTTGAATCATAGCTAAGAACACTCTATCAAGTCACCTTTCAAACAAAATAAAAAATATCAGAATCGGTTCAGCCGTTTGGCAGCTACGATGTAACATACAGACACACGTTAAACTTATAACACTCCTCTTTTTCCGTCGGTGGGTTAAAAACGACCCGGCCAGCTCCCGACAAGCACCCACCTTTTGTGTGTTTTGAGCATCAATACTAATAGTATACAACTAATAGTTGTGTACCGAATCAAATTGAAACTACCAACAATATTTCGTATTCTTATCAGGTATCACTGTTAAATGATCGATACACAACTATACCACTCATAACTATAACGTCCCTCTGCATCATGTCATGTATCAGTAGTACCTACTACTCACGGTACTACTCGCGCTCACGGTGCACAATGAGAAACGTAAGTGTGGCCGCTTCATTCAATGCAATAATTCTCGCGGTAAATCTCTTTGATCTGCCTAAAATGCCGCCACCAGAGTTATCAATCACCCAACGTCAAACGCAAATGTAAATAACGTTGACAAATTCTCGAGGTAAGTCGTGGTGTAGTACACCAACGGTTAACGTATATCGCGATAATCCGTTGGTGTGGCCCCAGCATATAAGAGATTTGTCATATTCAAAAATCATTTAAAAAAAACTTTGTATCTCCGGCAGGGGGGAGTGGGGGGATCTACTAACCCTACCCCCCTCTCCTCCCTCCCCTGTCCCCTATCGAGGCGGCACGTTTCTAAATTTTAACCTGCTCAGGTCCTAGGGTAACGAGTTCTCAGAAATAACTTAATTTTAATTAAAATATTAACTCTCTAATGATTTGTTTTAACTCTCTATCTCTCTCTAACGATTCTCAAACTATAAAAAAAAAAACATCTACGTCCATTTTTGCGGGAATGGGGGCCAATGTCACAAAAGTAATTAAAATCGTTGATAAATAAAACTAATTACTCCCTAACGATTTTTCTTTTCTCTCTAATTCTCTCTAACTATTTGATTCTCTAACCATTAGCATTAACAAAAGTTGAGAATAATTATATCAGGGGCAAAATTCACAGAGGTGGGCTAACGTCACGCTCTTAGAAATTATTTAATAACAAATAAAATATTAACTCTCTAACGATTTTGTGTAACTCTCAATCTCTCTCTAACGATTCGCAAACGATTAAAAAAATAAAATTAGGGGGGCCAACCCCCTTCCCACAAAAATGGACTTAGACGTAATTTTATTTTCTTTTCTTCTTTTTATTTTCTTCACACGAAAAATTAAAATTGTTTTTACATAAAAACTAATTACTCTCTACCGATTTTTCTTTTCTCTCTAACTCTCTCTAACGATTAGCACTAGTAAAAATTCGTAATAATGAAATCGTGCGGCTAACTTCACCGAGGTCAAGTGGAGTCGCGATTGTCAAATTCGATTTTAGTTGTGTCAAAATAATTTTTAAATTTAGAGATTTTTTTTGGCAGAATAGCTCTAAGATTCTCATAGTAAAAAGTAAGAAATTTTAGTGATAGATTAGTTAGTTTAGTTCGGTGTACAAGAGAATCGGCACCAATGCTTATCTCGACTTATTACGACCTATACCTAAAAATAATAATATGATTGTCTCAACTGTTTTTTATTTTTTTTTGTCTTCTTGCTCCACCAGAGGGCCTCGCGAAATGTACCTCGCCCACACTTAATTTAGATCTTGCGCCGCCAATGGTTACGACCGCTTATTTAGATCGATAAACAACCTGATACTGACCTGCAAATTGCAAAAAACGTAAGACAATTTGAATTTCGCGGGCTACCCCCTAAAGGTAGTCCACAGACTACCGAGAGAGGTAGTCCCACCACAGAACATAAATACTGAAGAGGGTCCCACAGACAGAGCACTATGCTCCAAGGTAAATCCCGCGAAATTCAAATTTTCCTACGTTTTTTGCAATTTGCAGGTCAGTGTCAGATTGTATGTTGATCTAATTATTATTTGTTGCCGTAACGAAAAAGGATTTACAGAATTATAAACATTACAATTTGCAATAAAATCTCTTCGTTCATGTAAGTGCGTGAACTGAATATTTCATAAGTTTTATGAAGTTTTGGCAAGGCTTTCCATGTTTGTGGAATACAAAATGTGTGGACGATATAAACAGACTACGAAACTAGTGTCAAAACAAATCTTACAACATGTTGCTAGATTTAATACATTTTGATACGAAATTGGTTTGTAAAAACATGTGGCGAAACATGTTGAGTTATATGAAACGTCAAACATGTTTTGCGTCAACAAGTTGCTTGACAATGCGAACGCGAGTCGATACATTGACAGAAAACAGAGATTCCAACATGTTTTTATTAAGTGAATGTTTCGCCAGTGCAAACGCACGGTTTATTAGATCTTGTAATGCTGGAGCAGACATATGTATTGTTACCTTGTGAGCGTTCGTTGTCTGTGCTTGTTATCCCTGTCTGCATCCTTTTATAAATCTGTTTGTAAGTGTAGTATGAGTTGGGTTGTTTGAATTAAACTAAAAGGTATTTTATTTATTTATTACAAAAGTAAAAAAAAAAACGGGAATTGCTGCAACAATATACTCTAGTTGAGTTTGTAAATGAAAAATCGCGATATAATGCAGATATACATTTTAATAACTACTTACATAATCTACGCTGACATACATCACACTGATAGGGGTTTTCACCAGGTATAAATACGAGTACTACTTTTTAAAATACAGAATTGGTTAAAACTACGCTCACTAGGTACAGCAATAATATGTATACACTTAGCAACTTTTAAAAGATTGATTTGATTTTCTCCTACTGTATTGATTGTAACTTTATGATATTACGAATATAGTATTTTGGAACCCCTATTATTATGAAAAAATTATCATCTCAAAGTTACAATTTTAATTCCACGAGAAAATCGTTATTGAATTTTGCTGAGTGTATACATAGTTTTGCTCGTGACTGTACGTTTGGAAGGTTTTTCATCAGTGTGTATACGAATAATATGTTTTGTTAAAGCACTCCTTTGATTAAAACTACGCTGACATACATCACATTTATATGGCTTTTCACCAGAGTGTATTCGATTATGTTTCGTTAAATCATCCTTTTGACTAAAATTACGTTGACATACGTCACACCTATAAGGTTTTGCACCAATGTGAATTTGATTATGTCTTTTTAAATGACATAATTGACGAAAGCTACGCTCACATCTAACACATTTGAAAGGTTTTTCGCCTGTGTGCACACGAATATGTTTAATTAAAACACCTTTTTCACTAAAACTACGTTGACATACGTCACACATATAAGGTTTTTCACCAGTGTGTATGCGATTATGCTTTGTTAAATCACACTTTTTACTAAAACTACGGCGACATACATCACACTTGTAAGGTTTTTCACTAATTTGTGTACGAGTTTGTTGAATCATTTTTTTTACTCGATTAAAACTTCGCTGATCATTGTAAGGCTCTAAATAAGTGCCAGGTTTGGATGTACGTTTTTGAGTTGTCTGAATAACTTTCGAGTCTGGATTCACTTTTTCCGTTCTCTCGGCTGTTCTAATTGCTTCTAGTTTTGTTCTTCGTGTGTCTAGTTTTGGTTTCTTTGCAACGGTTGCCCCTGTGATTATAAATCTGGTAAGTACAATGTTCGAAGAATCAGGTGAAATTAACAAGACTCGTTATGACACATCTAATGATCCCACTTTCGATGGATTTACTAGTAGCCATTTAAGGTTGATGCGCTAGGGTAGCCTGCGAAATTCAAATTTTCTTACGTTTTTTGCAATTTGCACAGGTCAGTATCAGGTTGTATGTTGATCTAAATATTATTAGCGCTCGTAACAAATATGGATTTACAGAATTATAAACATTAAAATCAGCAATACAACTCGCGAGCGCTAATAATATTTAGACCAACATACAACCTGATACTGACCTACAAATTGCAAAAAACGCAAGAAAATTTAAATTTCGCGGGCCACCCTCGCGCATCCCCCTTAAGAGTTCTGTTATCTAGTGTCCCCAGGGTTGCGGGTTACCCAGGGTTGCGGGTTAGTCCGAAAGGGATACCGGGACCTTGGCAACAGGCAACTGAAGGAACACGGGTGGGTTTTAGTCAGTAAAAGTCTGACACGCCCCTCCGCTCCACCCAGAGCGGGAGAAGTCATTGGATGATTTCCCACACTCAAAAAAAAAAAAAAAAAAGTTTCAGCATCAGACCAGCTCGATGGTACCATTCCATTGTGCTATCATCGGATTCATATCATTTGCAAATTGTCTAACTATGACCACTACAAGTGATGTAAGTATTCAAGGGTCTCGTTATCTACCATCCAGGTTAGTCTTACGACACATTGCTATTAGAGGTGTGCGCCGATCGGCGTGGCGCACGCCGAAATGCAGATATACTATACAGGCTGTTAGGGTAAACACTCTTGTCATTCAAACCAGTGGTTTGGTTTCATTTATAGAACGTAAAATCAATGGAAAATTACAACTTTTTTTTAAAATTTTTTAGGTCTAAATTTTACCACAAGAGACGCAAGTTCGTTGCCCTATGCGCTAGGGCAACGAACTTGCGTCTCAACACGGGCCGGGGGTACGGGATGTGACCTGACCGGCAGCGAGCGCGATCCCTCCCTTAGTCAGTCAGCTGTTTCGCTAGCAAGCACGGTGTCAGATAGAAACTTTTTAAAATCTTTTAATGAAAATAACGTTTTTTTTTTTGTTGTGTTCGGTCATTTATTTTTATATTTAAGTCAACTACCCATGGTTTGAATGACAAGAGTGTTTACCCTTACATCCTGTATAGTAGTTTACTACTATATGGTGGTGGTGTATTAAACAAACCATTATTGTTTAGTTTACTTAACACTTAATATATCATAATGTTTTTTTCCGACATATTTATTTCATAATTTCAACCAAAAGACGTCCACAGCTGGATATAGGCCCTCCCAAGCACTGCCATTTCGACCGGTTCTGTGCTTCTCGCATCCAGCGGATTACCGTGGCCTACACCTGGGCATGGGGTCCCAACTCGAACAAATTATAATTAGTCTTGAAAAAAAATCATAGATGGCAGCATAATGTAACAATTATGAAATTAACAATTACTAAAAAGCGTTATACAGCAAATTTTGGCTATAGTAATATTAGTAAAAATCAAAACATCTTTGTTTAATGCTGATTTATGTATTTACACTCATAAATCTCGTATTTTCAACAAAAAACTTAAATGAAGCCTTTTACTTCAATTCGAATCCTTAGAATGATAAAGTAGCTATCTGTTGCAATAGATGGCGTTTTACTAAAGTGATGACAGGTCACTTTAAACTTGAAACGTTTAGTCGTTTCATTAAGGAAAATCAAACAACATTTTTTTTTATCTAGTACTTTACGTAGAAATATAAGAATTGAACGCCTAGGACGAAAAAAACGTAAAAAAAGGAACAAAAAATCCTGGAGTCTTGCCTTGTACCTAGGCAAGACTCCTAGACGGCGTTTTAAAACTACGGTCTCTGGCAATTAGTGAGTCGATGATGCTGCCATCTGTTAAAAAAAATGGGGAAGAAAAATAGCCAGCTCAATTGCCAGACTTAGGGTGGTGTCATTTCTTTATATGGGATTGGGTATTTGTACGTAGTATTATAATATCTGTGACCTGGGGTCCAAATCTACTAATTTACAAACGTGTCAGTGGTCTCACAAGGATTAGTTTTTGACAGTTATGCCATACAAAATCAGTCAAAAACTCATCATTGTGAGACCGCTGACACGTTTGTAAATTAGTAGACTTGACCCCCAGGTAATTTGTCCACCTTGTGGGGCCTTTTATCTAACGCTACGTCTTCCGGTACGCGGTCGCTACTCCAGGTCCGTACCGAACCACTTTATACAGCATGTAAGGGTAAACACTCTTGTCAATCAAACCATGAGTAGTTGACTTAAATATATAAATAAATGACCAAACACTACAAAAAAAACAACGTTATTTTCATTAAAAGATTTTAAAAAGTTTCTATCCGACACCGTGCTTGCTAGCGAAACAGCTGACTGACTAAGGGAGGGATCGCGCTCGCTGCCGGTCAGGTCACATCCCGTACCCCCAGCCCGTGTTGAGACGCAAGTTCGTTGCCCTAGCGCATAGGGCAACGAACTTGCGTCTCTTGTGGTAAAATTTAGATCTAAAAAAATTAAAATAAAAGGTGTAGTTTTCCATTCCATTGACTTTACGTTGTATGAATGAAACCAAACCACTGGTTGCAAGGATAACGGTGTTTACCCTAACACCCTGTATGAGCATACTGCATAGTAAAATTTAAATAGCGCGTTTTGCCGATTTACGAACTTCGTCCGCCACTGTCAGCGGCGGTGGACTGGGCGCGTTGAGAAAGAATTTAATTTTGTTTTTAAAGCTGATCTCGGACGAAACGTGCTATATTATGGTAAATAAACATATTATATTTTGTTATAATGGCTTGATTTTAATATTAGTTTTATTTTCAACATCCACGCCGATTACGCTGCCGCCGCCGGCAAAAAATAAGAAAGGAATCGGCGCACACCTCTAATTGCTATAAATTGCTAAATGAGCCGCGATAGTAGTTACTGCATTATCTTAAAATACCTATGTAATGACATTATGTTTTGTGTAGTTGTTATTGGTCATGCAGACCATTTTATCCGGTACTCCTTTAAAGTATAGAAGAAAAACGTGCGAGAAACAATGTGCCGCTTATGTCATTTAAAAATAGCCAATAGTTTTAAAGTTATGTGTGGTTATCACATTTGAGAGGGTGTCCGCCAGAATGTGTACGAATATGATTTCTTAAATGAACCTTATCACCTAAGGGCGCACCTACCTCAGATTTTATCCCGCTCGCACCATACTACTTGCGACCTGAGTGAGAACGAGACGTAGTAGGGCGCTAGCGGCTCTAAAGCGTCGAAAAGTTTAGGTAATTGCTTTTTACGGTGAAAATAATGGTAATTTAAAAAAAATAACACACTTGAGAGCTGCTTTATAGTTAGTTCAGTTATTATGCAATTGCAAAGTTTCATGATCTAATTTGAAGTATTTTTGAATACCTACCAGCGGTTTATAATTCTGTGCAGAGGTAACTTTGGAATTATTTTCTATCGAGAAAATTTTATGTAATCGTGTTTTCGCCTCACATAAGACCTAGCATCAATCCTCAACTTTAACATATATTTATTTCAAAATTAGTATTTTAATAGGTAACTATAACAGTATTTTCGGCATAACGGAGGATCATTCTAAGCAATTTGTGATTGGGTGCGCTCTTAAACCCGTGGCGATGAACATAGAGACCGATCTGTTAGGTATAAAAATATGTTAATGTTACCCTCTTCGCGCATGAAACTACATGCCAATAGCACCTACGTAATGTCCATAAAAATATTTAATAAATTACCAGATGCAATAAAAGATGAAACCAGCGATACGAAATTTATAGATAAGATCAAGTAAATATTAATTAAAAAAGCATACTAGACAATAAATGAATACATACAAGACAAAAAATATTTAACACAAACAGCAGGCGTAGCATGGCGCTTTCTATCTCTACGAAGAATAGACATAGCTTTTTCTATGCAAAGTGACAGTTCGTTTCTTCATTTTTGACATCCACCGTAGAAATCTTTCTACAATCTGTCATTTTGTCTTTCATTTCTAACGATCTTTGTCTGGGTCTTTTTGTATGTAGACTATTTCGGAAGAAAGTTTTCTATCCTTACTGTCAAAATCACACTGACAACCGATAAATCCTATGACAAAACAAAGAGTGCGTTCCGAGTTACGCTGTAATCGATTTGAGCGTGCTAAAACCCGTTCCGTATTAGCCTGAGCACGATAACGATGTCCCGTGAATCGTCATAGATGACGTCATGACATGCGCCATCTTGCGATAACGCCGACCATGCCTTAAAATAATATCACCGTGAGCGCTGTCAATGTGGCTGTCAAACTGACAGTTGTACTGTGTTGTTTTAAATCATATTAACAGTATTTAAAAAAAAATGATGAATATACTTGAATTTGATTTGTTTTTTGATATTGATGTGTTTAACACAGACGCACTACCAAATAAGAATATCAGCAATAATAACAATGCAAGATTTGAGGTTATGTTTATGTTACGAGGACTGTGAGCGTGTTCACGAGCGTTCCGAATTGTTGACAGCCCTCAGCTGTCATAATTGTGATATCTAATTCGGTACGCAAGTTATCGCTGTGAGCGCTGTGAGCGATTATTTTCTAATTCGGAAAGCAGCCAAAGAATTCCGAGTCGAATTATGTAAAAGAGTGAATTTCGTAAAAAGTGCAGTTGACTCTTTCTACTTTTCTGCCGTCTCGTACTGTCTACTGTCTACAGGAAACTTCATTTTTGTCTACTCTCCCTCGACAAAACGGTGCTCATGCTACGCCTGCAAACACCATACAGTTAGTCGTACATTTCATACATAAGTACACAGAAAAATATTATAATAATATGATCTCAATATTTTTTCTTGTTTATTTATTTCTTTTCTTATATAATTTAATTACATGTTTAAATATTTCTTAAACTAAAATGATAATAACACATAAAAATATAAAACTAGAAGTCCGCCGGAGTCCGCCAAGCTACCGGTGGTTAGGGCTGCAGAGACAGGAACCTCCTCACAATGCGAGCCGTATCAAGGAGTACTGCCTTCTGAATCAGACCCTTGATCCAACCGCCTAACGAGAGTCTCGAGAGATGTTGGTCGAGGCTTTCGGCTATCAGGCCATTGGCCGTTACGACAATCAGCACAATGATAGCCGAGCTCACACTCCACATGTCGACAACCTCGTGTGCTAAGTCGTGATCTCAATTATTGTTAAGAACATAAATTTAAAAATTGTTGAATTATTTAATTTGTTTCTTAATTTTATTTTTATATAAAGAGTTAATTTTATACTTTTGCTGTGCCCTACAGGGTCCTTATTTGTACATTTACCTTTAAGCCATTGTAATACCTTATCTACATTATGGAATGCAAATAAAATATGAATAAACTACATCACACTGATAAGGATGTTGACCAATAAGCATAAGAATATGATTTTTAGGGTTCCGTACCCAAAGGGAAAAACGGGACCCAATTACTAGGACTCTGCTGTCCGTCCGTCTGTCACCAGGTTGTATGTCATGAACCGTGATTAGTTAGACAGTTGAAATTTTCACACATGATGTATTTTTGTTGCCGCTATAACAACAAATACTAAAAAACAGAATAAAATAAATATTTATCGTTGTTCGTCTTTGATTCTGGAAATTATAATTAATTTACTTACTTTGAATTTCCGCGCATTGTTTGAGAAAAGTACTGTACAAGCCTTGGCCGCAACCAGGCATTGATGGACGATCGTGAAATTGTGGGCCGCGGCGAAGCCCAAGCACACAATTTCACGATCGTCCATCAATAGCCCCGTTGCAGGCCGCGAGTAATACTATTCGCCCGTGTGTATAAGCATATGTCTTGATAAATCATTTATTTTATGAAAACTACGCGGACATACATCACACATATAACTTTTTTCACCAGTGTGTCGACGAATATGAGTTGTTAAATGACTACTTTGACGAAAACTGCACTGACATATATTACATTTGAAAGGTTTTTCACGAGTGTGTATACGAATATGATTTGTTAAAACACCCTTTCGACTAAAACTACGCTGACATACATCACACATATAAGGTTTTTCACCCGTGTGTATAAGCTTATGTCTTGATAAATGACTTATTTTATTAAAACTACGCGGACAAACATCACACATATAAGGTTTTTCACCAGTGTGTATGCGATTATGTTCTGTTAAACCACACTTTTTACTAAAACTACGTTGACATACATCACACTTGTAAGGTTTTTCACTAATTTGTGTACGAGTCTGTTTAATCATTTTATTTACTCGATTAACACTTCGCTGATCACATTTGTCAGGCTCTAAATAAGTGCCAGGTGTGGACGTACGTTTTTGAGTTGTCCGGATAACTTTCGAGTCTGGTTTTTCTTTTGTAGTTTGCTCGGCTGTTTTTGCATCTTCCTGTTTTGTTCTTCGTGTGTCTAGTTTTGGTTTCTTCGCAACGGTCGCCCCTGTGATTATAAATCTGGTAAGTACAATGTTCGAAGAATCAGGTGAAATTAACAAGACTCGTTAAGATACATCTAATGAGCTCACTTTCGATGGTTTTACTAGTAGCCATTTAAGAGTTCTGTTATCTAGTGTCCAGGTTCAAGATAAGACCAGCTCGATGGTACCATTCCATTGTATTATCATTGCAATCCATACATTTGCAAATTCACAAACTAACAACACTAGAAGGAATTAACTATTCAAGGGTCTCGTTATCTACCGTTCCAGTCACTCCTACGAAACATCGCTATCTCTTTTTTTACAAAGCGATTTGAAATGAGCCGCGATAGTAGTTATTGCATCATATTAAAATAACTATCTAATGACATTATGTGTTGTGTAGTTGTTATTGGTCATGCAGACCATTTTATCCGGTACTCCTTTAAAGTATAGAAGAAAAACGTGCGACTAACAATGTGCCGCTCATGTTGTTTAATAATAGCCAAAAGTTATGTAGTTAGTATGGGGCTCTGTCCATATATTGGACACCACACATTTTGAATTTTCGCGGCTAAACTAAACGTTGGACAAATGTCACTTTTGGCTCTTTGGGTTGAGCCTCTAGATACTGTTAACAAAACGTAAAAAAAAAAAATACTTACATGGCCGACTTTTATCAGGTGATCGATCTTATATAAAAAATTGATGATTTTTGAGTGTTGTTTATAAATCTAAGAAAATCTTCAAAAGCAATGAACCAAAAGGTAAGTTTTGTTTTACGTATCGTTCCAAATGTTGTAAATATGGGGTAAAAGCTCTGATTTTTGAGAATTTGGTTCACATGTCTTGTTAGAAACGAAAAACTATGACGTCCATATTTTGGACACTGCCCGCGTAGGTAATGGAAATTTTTCATGGTTCAGATTTATAATTTTGTTTTTTTTTTTGTAACTGAGTGTTTCTATTTCAGACGATTCCATTAGATAAACTGGAAGATGTTCTGGAAGACCTGTTCGCATTGTCGGATGCAGCTATCACAAATGCCCACATACTTCATACCCACAATGACAGAGTGCATAATCCAATAGGTGCATTGCAGTACCGCACTGACCTGGCACGTAACCTGATCAACAGTTACAGCTCCCGGAAACGAAGGGTATCTGTTTTGCCCAACTTTGCAACCAAAAGACCAAAGGGACCAACAAGCAGGCAGAAGTCTATTTATGGTATCCCTGAATGATGTGGGATCGCATATGCCGTGAGAGCTGCCCAGTTATAGAAGGTGCAGAGCTTGCAGCAGTAAAGCTCTTGGAAAAAAGAGCAAAATAGAGTGTGTCAAATGCAAAGTGCCATTATGCATTGCACCTTGTTTTGCACAATTTCATACGTGAGAAAGGGCAGTGTCCAAAATGTGGACACCATAACTTTTTTTAATAAAAAAAAGTTTTCAAAAATTTTCATTAAATATTAGTTTTAACATCCACGTGTTTAATTTCTAACATATAAGCCAGAATCTTCTGCCCCATAAAGGGTTAAAGTTATGTGTGATTATCACATTTGAGAGGGTGTCCGCCGGAATGTGTACGAATATGATTTCTTCAATGAACCTTATCACTTAAAATACACTGACATACATCACACTGATAAGGATTTTGACCAGTGATCATAAGAATATAATTTTTACGGTTCCGTAGTCAACAAGGAACGCTTATAGTTTCGCCATGTCTGTCTGTCTCTCTGTCCGCGTCTTAGCTCAGAGAGTGTTAGTGCTAGAAAGCTGTTATTTAATATGGGTATACACATAAGTTAAGCCGACAAAGTGGTAAAATAACATCGTAAGAAAAATATTTTTTAGGGAACCTTCCCTACATGTAAAGTGGGGGGGTTTTTTTCTTTTCTTACCAATCCCATGGTGTGGGGTATCGATGGAAAGGTCGTTTTAAAATAATGTGACTTTGTATAAACCATTTTTGGATTGCGGGATCCGTTTGAGAAATATCAAGCTTAGCTTGTAGAATGCGAGTGGACCATATTGCGTTTCGCGCGGTTTAAATCTCTATTTCTACTTATAAATAAGGATTTTTATCGTCTGTGGCAATTTAAGTCTATGGGCAGATAGATATTCTAGTCGACTTACTCATTAAAAACCATAATTTCTGCTTTTTTTTTTATTGTTGAAGTTTGACGCGTGTGTCACGTCAAAATTGCCGTGACTTCTGTTTATTTTTTTCTGTTAAATGTCATAATCTCGTGTTGTTTTTAGATTACTTACGTATTTATAATAAAACCTGCGAAAATTTCATAAAAATCGATCCAGTAGTTTTAGAGATATGGTCAAAACAAAAAACAAAGCCCACTACGTAACATTCTCTATTTGTTAGTTCTATTTTAGCAGCCCCGGATCTTCAATTTTTTTATGCGCAAAATCTGATAATATGCCGCCTCCGCCCACTTATTTTTTTTTTTTTACCTATCTTATTTATAGGCCTTATATTTAGGCCTATTTATTTACAGATAAACAGGGTGTTAGGTTAGGTTACACCGTTATCCTTGCCACCGGTTGGTGTCATTTATAGAACGTAAAATCAGTGGAAAATTACAACTTTTTTATTAATTACATTTTACCACAAGACTATTTTTACTATTACCCTTTCACCCTATGCTCCAAAGCAACGAACTTGCGTCTCAACCCGGGTGGGGGGCGTGGGACGTGACCTGACCGGCTAAGAGCGCGAGCCCTCCCTCAGTCATTCAGCTATTTCGCTAGCGAGCACGGTGTCGGATGGAAACTTTTTAAAATCTTTTAATGAAAATAACTTTTTTTTTTGATGTTACTCGGTCATTTATTTTTATATTTAAGTCAACTCACATGGTGGTTTGAGTGACAACGGTGTTTACCCTTAGACCCTGTATAGACATGAATGTGTACCTCCTACAGTCAATACACGTTCAAATATATATGCTACACTGTAGGATATATATTTTATAAACAACACAGGATAGGATTTAAAATAAAAATCAAATATTGCATTTGTGAATTGAATTGAAATTACCATTGTACTCTTCGAGCTTTTTGTTCTGCAAATAAATCTATGGCTTTGTCATAATTTTGCTCTTGTTCAATTCGATTTTCTATCGCTATTGCAAAGACTCCATAAGCATTCCTGCCTCATAGAAGATCGCAAATAATTTATAATTAGATTTAGTTTGCTGAAACTTCGGTCATAGCTTGCGGATGTAGTAGGAAGCGTAGAGTACCTAAGCCCCTAGGTATCGGTCGAGTTGCGATGGCCACAGTAAAACAAGAGTGAAATTTCTGTACTTGTACTACTATTTATTCTGTGGTCAAAGTTAAGTAAATGATGATAGTTGTCCATTCGTCTGTAAAGTGTGAATTTTGCCGCCCTCTGAACTTGCCGCCCGGGGCATAGGCCCCGGTTTGCCCCCTAGATCCGGGGCTGTATTTTAGTTACCCGCTTATTGTTTATACATAAGTATGTGGTCTATTTATTCAAGAACCCAAACCAATTAACGATAATGAAGTGCGTTTAGTATTTCTCAAGTGTTTTAGCTTTTTGTGCGAGCGCTGGCGCGCTGCGCACCCGCCGCTCGGCGGGGCGGGGGGGGGGGGGGGGGGGGGGTCCGGTACCTGAGCCCATAACTAAGTTTCGATAGCCCGCAGCTTCAGAGCTTTGTTTTGTTTAGTTTTGTTAGAGTAAAGTGTCCCTACCCCCTGCCAGCTAAATGGTTGGTTTTGGATATGTGAAAAAATTCACAGCAGTAGTATATAATAACGAAATTAAAATGAAAACTATCACAGCTGAGTAGGCGCCACAAGTTACCGAGTATTAGTCGACCAAATTAAATTTGCAGTTGCAAAAACATGTTCTTCAACTACAATGTTAAGTGTGTTGGATAAATTCATCCCAACTACGGACAATGAAGGTTTTCATTGTGCGTGGATCGACGTGCACTTGCCGTGTTTTTTAAACTACAGAATTGGTTGAAACCTCACCAGTGTGTAAACAAATAGGTATGTTTTGTAAAAGCACTCTTTTAATTAAAACCACGCTGACATATATCACACTTAAATGGTTTTTCACCAGTGTGTAAACGAACATTTGTTGTTAAAGCGCTCTTTTGATTAAAATTACGCTGACATGCGTCACATTTATAGGGTTTCTCACCAGTGTGTATTCGATTATGTTTAGTTAAATGACTTAATTGACGAAAACTACGCTCACATCTAACATTTGAAAGGTTTTTCGCCAGTGTGCACACGAATATGGTTACTTAAACCAACTTTTACACTAAAACTACGCTGACATATATCACACTTATAAGGTTTTTCACCAGTGTGAACTAGAATATGCTTTTTTAAATTACAAATTTGACGAAAACTACGATCACATCTATCACACTTATAAGGTTTTTCACCAGTGTGAACTAGAATATGCTTTTTTAAATTACAAATTTGACGAAAACTACGCTCACATCTATCACATTTGAAAGGTTTTTCACCAGTGTGTATACGAATATGTTTATTTAAAGTACCTGTTTCACTAAAACTACGCTGACATACATCACACATATAAGGTTTTTCACCCGTATGTATATGCATATGTCTTGATAAACTTTTCATTGTATTAAAACGACGCTGACATACATCACACATATAAGGTTTTTCACCCGTATGTATATGCATATGTCTTGATAAACTTTTCATTGTATTAAAACTACGCTGACATACATCACACATATATGGTTTTCCACCGGTGTGTATGCGATTATGTGCTGTTAACCTATACTTTTTACTAAAACTACGCTGACATACATCACACTTGTAAGGTTTTTCACTAATTTGTGTACGAGTCTGTTGAATCATTTTTTTTACTCGATTAAAACTTCGCTGATCACATTTGTCAGGCTCTAAATAAGTGCCAGGTTTGGACGTACGTTTTTGAGTTGTCCGGATAACTTTCGAGTCTGGATTTTCTTTTGCATCTTCTAGATTGGTTCTTCGTGCGTCTAGTTTTGGTTTCTTCGCAACGGTCGCCCCTGTGATTATAAATCTGGTAAGTACAATGTTCGAAGAATCAGGTGAAATGAACGAGACTCGTTAAGACACAACATCTAATGAGCCCACTTTCGATAGTTTTACTAGTAGCCATTTAAGAGTTCTGTTATCTAGTGTACAGGTTCATCATCAGACCAGCTCGATGGTACCATTCCATTGTGTTATTATCGGAATGCATACATATTACAAATTGTAAAATCATGACCACTAGAAGTGATGTAAGTATTCAAGGGGCTTGTTATCTACCATCCAGGTTAGTCCTACGACATACTGCTGTTTTTTTTTCACACAACAATTTGAAATGGCCCGCGATGATAGTTACTGCATTATATTAAAATACCTATCTAATGACATTATGTTTTGTGTAGTTGTTATTGGTCATGCAGACCATTTTATCCGGTACTCCTTTAAAGTATAGAAGAAAAACGTGCGACTAACAATGTGCCGCTCATGTCGTTTAATAATAGCCAAAAGTTTTAAAGTTATGTGTGGTTATCACATTTGAGAGGGTGTTCGCGAGAATGTGTACGAATATGATTTCTTCAATTAACCTTATCACTTAAACTACACTGACATACATCACACTGATAAGGATTTCGACCAGTAAGCATAAGAATATGATTTTTTTAATTACATGTTGGCTGAAACTACGCTCACACATTTAAAAGGTATTTCACTAGTGTGTATACAAATATGTTTTGTTAAAGCACGCCTTTCACGAAAACTCAGCTGACATACATCACATTTATACGGTTTTTCACCAGTGTGTAAACGAATATGTTTTGTTAAAGCACTCTTTTGATTAAAACTACGCTGACATGCTTCACATTTATAGGGTTTTTCACCAGTGTGTATTCGATTATGTTTTGTTAAATCAAACTTTTGACTAAAACCACGCTGACATACATCACACTTATAAGGTTTTTCACCAGTGTGTTGACGAATATGAGTTGTTAAATGACTACTTTGACGAAAACTACACTGACATATATCACATTTGAAAGGTTTTTCGCCAGTGTGTATACGAATATGATTTGTTAAAGCAACCTTTTGATTAAAACTACGCTGACATACATCACATTTATAAGGTTTTTCACCAGTATGTTGACGAATATGAGTTATTAAATTACTACTTTGACGAAAACTACACTGACATATATCACATTTGAAAGGTTTTTCACCAGTGTGTACACGAATATGATTCGTTAAAGCACTCTTTACAATGAAACTATGCTGACACACGTCACATTTATAGGGTTTTTCACCACTGTGTATGTGCTTATGTTTTGATAAATATCTCTTTTCATTAAAACTACGCTGACATATATCACACTTGAATGGTGCTTCACCACGCTGTGTTCGAATATGTTGAATTTTATTTTTTACTGGATTTAAACTACGCTGATCACATTTGTCAGGCTCTTTGAAATAAGTGCCATGTTTGGACGTACGTTTTTGAGTTGTCCGGATAACTGTCGAGTCTGATTCTTTTCTCGTTTGCTCGGCTGTTCTTCCATCTTCTAGTTTTGTTCTTCGTGCGTCTAGTTTTGGTTTCTTCGCAACGTCCGCCCCTGTGATTATAAATATGGTAAGTACAATGTTAGAAGTAGATTGACATGTACACGAATTAAATTAATAAACACGACTACCCTGCTAAAAAACGAACTAAAAAGTAAAAAACAAGTTGATAAAATTGACGTTGCAGTCGGGGGACCATTCTATACAACACTTTTTAATCTAAAAGGTCCCCCGACTCCAATGACAATTTTTATCAACTTGTTGTTTGCTTTTTAGTTCGTTTTTTAGCAGGGCAGTCGTGTTTTTCAATTATTTATTTTAATTTTATATTTAATTAATTAATTTCTTAAAAATCATCTTCAAATATCAGAATTAATTGGTCACTTATAGTTAAGATATGTTTTTCCCAAATTTAGTCGCTAATTAGTCGGAATTAGTCGCCATGTTACATATTTAGTCGGGTCTTAGTTTAGGTGCACTAGCTTTTGAGATTCAAATGGTACAAGCTGGGATAGGCGCTCCCCAGATCGGCCACCTATAAACTCTTGTAACTTTTGAACCAGTGACAGACTAATTCTGATATTTGGCGACTAATTTAGACAAATTTTTCGTGTTTCCAAAATTAAAATCCCTGATGGTGGCCATGACAGTGTCAGTCACATATAGAATTTAACATTGCATTTGTAAGCTACGCCTTTTGGGTAATGCTAACTACTTCCTAGCAGGTGAACCATTGGCCTGTTTGCTTACCTATAGATTAAATAACTAATACTTACTTTGCGTTTCTGTGGCTCTTTGTTTATTCTTAAATACTTCTTGTTCTTCTTCAACTTCAATTTTAAACTCCATTAAAGGTACATCATCTTCTAAATCTGATTCAGAACAGTGTGGTGTTATATCTGCTACATCTAGACAGCTATTGTCTAAATTGTCCGGTTCTAGCTCTGTAAGTAAACAAACAGTCAAGATTATTACTTGTTTATAATTGTTTTATTTCACAAAATAATGTGATTACTGATAAGTTGAATTTAACTAAACATACAAAAACTTTGAAGTATGTAGTTCAAAACATTTTTGATTATTATAAAATAAATAGATTTAATTTTATTATATTTCATTTGATAATTCAGTGGTAACGGCCACGACTTACGAGTTGTAGGTCGTAGGTTCGAACCCTGAGAGGCGCTTTACTTTGTGTAAATTATTTCAACGCCACTGCTCTCAAAACGGTGAAGGAAAAAAATCGTGAGGAAACCGGCATGTCCTAGAACCAAAAATTCGAAGACATGTGACATCTACCAACCCGCACTGGGCCCGCGTGGTGGATTACGGCCCACTCCCTCTCACAGAGAGGAGGCCTGTGTCCCAGCAGTGGGAACATTATAGGCTGATTATGTTATGTTATTTGATAATTAATTTTGTTCTTAAAAACATACCGTCACTTAGATGTTCCTCCTTTGGCTCAATAATATCATCTAGTTCCTCACAAACAGCTGGTAATTCTTCTTTGATAGCAATGCTTTCTGTTTGAAATTCATCAAGTATACTTATGTGCACTGTTGGAGTTATATAAAACCCACTAAATAACTCTAATGGGTCTTGGTTTATCAGAAATTTTGTCTGTAACAAGTTTTTTAAAGTATTAGGTCAATAGGGAATATGCATGTATTTTTTTAATCTTTTTATTCGATAGTTTACATGGATAAATAATAGTTTAAAAAAATTCGACGGTAAAAAAGCAATTTAAAGTTGTTAAAAAAATGTTTAAAAATATCCAACCGATCCGGGCTATTTAAACGCCCTCCATTTGGCGCGCTTGGTGTGCTGACGTCACCGTCCGTGAAAACAGACAAGCAACTGTCAAGTCAATGTCAAACACTCCTTTTTCTATGAGCGTTTGACATTGACTTGACACTTGTTGATTGACTTGACATTGACATTTTGATTGTTACCCCAGATTGTTTCGTCAGACCCGCTCTTAGCCTTTTCAAGTATTTGAATTACCCACAGTTTTTTGGGACTTTTTAAAAATTAATTTCTCGCTCAAAAAGAAATTTTATGCAAAAATATTGATGGAGGCATAATTCTGAAGTAAAACAGTTTATGAAAAAAAATATTTGACCCATATTTGAATCACATGCATATTCCCTATTATGCTTATAATCCTGTGATTATGATGGTTATGCACCTATGTGTAATATTAGGTCCCCACCTATGAAATTGGTGTTTTGTATGGGGAATTTTAAAGAAGTTGCATTTTTCATTCTAACGTTTATATAACAACCATGAACACTACTGTTTTAAAAACTAAGATAACGTATGCCACTTAGATTAAGCGACAAAAATAAGTTTTGGCTAAGTTAAAAAAAAAATTGTGGTCATTTCTGCTAACAAAATGAGGAGTCATTTTTAAGGTATTAAGAAAACTATAAGTAATAAGGTTTTTTTTACTATTGGTAGTTGTTTATGATGGTCATTATTCGATATAATACCAGGCAATTGATGAATATTTTAAATCATAGAAATGACGAGGTTCTCTATTAGTGAGAAAAAAACGCCAATTTCATAGGTGGGGACCCAATATGTTATACTATGAGCACAAACTTTTATCATTAATATAGTCAGCCAGAAGAGCCTTTGCAAGTGATGAGACTCAGGTAGGTACAGCGCACCGTGGACAGTTGGTGGCGCTACCAACCTCACTGACCTCTGCAGGAGCTATGTACTATTGCGGTCCAAAAATGTTTATCAGTTTTCAAATTAGATTCTTTACCACACTGTGTACAGTAAAGTCTAAAATGCTATATCTCATGCTTCTTACTTTTATTTCTTAATTTTAAAGTTGACACATTACCTTAATGACATTTAACAAAGAAAATAGGTAGGTTTGAATTTTGAATCATCGTCAATTATATGCCTTGAGGTGTTAAACATTCTCAGACCGCGACCGTATGTAAAGCTGTGTATCTACATGCGACAGGACTGCAACTGTTACCACACCACTACTTACTTTACGAGTTTCGTAGAGCAGTAGGAGTATTCAAAATATAACATTGCAAACAGCATTTGTCAAAAGCAAATCTGATTTTTTCACACATTTATTGCAAATATCTCTTTTCCTATGGGTTTTATGCTATTTGTATTTATCATAAATATTGTTGAGTATTAAATTGTCTACAACTTTTGATTACACATTCTTTTAATATCTTGAAACATTTTTGAGATAGAGGAGGGTCACGTCCACGTTAAACAAAAATTATAAAAAGAACTATCTCAAAGTGAAAATCAAACCTCACCTCATAGTCCTCATTCAACATCTGAGCGAACAGCTCCTCGGCTTCCAGACATTTTCTCTGCAATTGGTAGCATTGCTTCAGTTTAGCGCAGCAAAAGAAACAAGCGAGCATCGGTCTACTGTCTTCAGTTACAAACTGCAACAAAACTACCTATTAACTATTTGTTTATTTTGAAAACAAACAATAAATATGTTGTTATACAATCCAAAGGTTTGGGTGAAAAAGTTCTGGAGCAGCAACAGCACAGAATGTGTAGGCGTCTCACAGACAGGTGGACAGGTGACCTGGTAGGAACATGCTGGATGCGAGAAGCACAGGACAGGTTGATGTGGCGACTCTTGGTCTTGAGGGACGCTTATGTCCAGCATTGGATGTCTATTGACTTAGATGAAACGATTCGGTCTTCAATTTTTACATAAGTACTGTACTTACTGGGACATCAGTCAGCTTCTCATATATCTCCTGCAGGTTCTTGTTGGTAACCACATACATCCGAACATTCTCCACTAAACATATCCTACACTTTTTCAGTTTTTCCATCGACATAACTAAAACACTGCCGAGTTTAAATTATGGAAAAAAAATACCACTTCTTCTTGTAAATGTAAACATTGAATGCATTGAATACACACACACAACAATAAGTATCTGCGAGGACCTCAGTGAGGCAGGCCAGCAATCGGAGCGGAGCTTTATAAACTCCCTAACTCCCTACAGTAAGTATGTTCTGTGAATTTCTGCGTTTATAAATGTACTCTGTGAGCGCCGTGAGCGGGTCAGCGGGGCAGGCAGGTGTGAAGTGCTCTGAGAATCACTCTGTGGCTAGACTTCTAGTAAAAGTACTCACAAAAACCGACGAAACACACTTGTTGACGAAAGACACTTGTAGGCTTGCAGAAAAAAATATCGATATATCGAAATATCGATATTTTTTGTTCGATATATCGATATTTTCCAGCGATATTTATTATTTCGATATATCGATGTATCGATATAAAATATCAAGTATCGAAAATGTATCAAAAACGATATATTTTCAATAGCAACACCATTGTCGCCGCTGACTAAGACCGTCTAGTTTGGTATTTATATGATTATAAAACTTGAACTACATAAAGTAATTTTTTTTGTTGAAAATTCCACCGATATATCGATATATCGATATATTTTTTTCGATATATCGAAATCGATATCGATATTTTTTTTTAATATCGATACGATATATATTGATACTTTTTTACACTTCTTGCATCCCTAGACACTTGTGATGTTATGGTAGTTTTGCAGTTTGCAGAAAAATATCGAAATATCGATATTTTTTGTTCGATATATCGATATTTTTAGGCGATATTTATTATTTCAATATATCGATTTATTGATATAAAATATCAAGTATTGAAAATGTATCAAAAACGATATATTTCCAATAGCATCACCGATGTTGCCTGACCGTGCGTTTGCACTGGCGAAACATTTGCGACAAAACATGTTGAAATCTGTATCTTCTGTCAATGTTCCATACAATTTTTGACAGGAACTAGAGATTTAAACATGTTTTGTTGTAATGTTTCGCCAGTGCAAACGCACGGTTACTAAAACCTTTTCAGATCCGTAAAAAGTAAACTTTTTTTTCCTAGTTTGAGTAAATAAGTAAATGATTAAATAACTTGAAATTCATATAGAATTTTTTTTTTGTTGAAAATTCCACCGATATGTCGAGATTTTTTTTCGATATATCGAAATCGATAAGGATATTTTTTTTAAATATCGTTTCGATTTATATCGATACTTTCTGACACATCTTGCATCCCATAAATTATGTCAGTTTTATAAAGTGCTCTGTGGTTTTATGTCATGTCAACGTAGACAGAGTATTCTACATGTCAACATGTAAAACGTCTTGAGTATAGTCCACAGAGTATATTCTAATATACTGAAAAAGTATAGTCTGTGGTGTGGTCTGTGGTCTGTGTGTGGATAGATCATGATAGATAGATAGATGTTGATGTTGTATTGTATTGTTCAACTAAATAATAAAAAAAATAAACTAAATCCTTTGATCTAGTTCTCAAGCTCTCCAGCTCAGGCTGTTGCCATCTTACTGAATACCGAGCGCAAACTTTTATTCGCAAAATGTTCATAAATTAATAAAAGTCGTAATAATAATTAACAAGACACGCTAGTTCTTCAAGGCACACTAATATTTGTTAAACAGTGTTCTTCGTTCGTAAATATCCGTGCAAAGTTAAAGATACTTTTTCTGATAAAAGATGGTGAAACTGCCGATGTGTAGGATATGTTTAATGGCGAATGTTCGCATTCTAATGGTCAATAAGAACTTACATGAAGTATATGAGAAGCTGACTGATATCCCAGTAAGTTGATACTTTTATAAGAGCTAAACTTCGCCCCTAAGACAACCTACTGACCCTTTTGTTGTGTCAATCCCCACACTCCTGAGCCAGGCTCACCCAGATTATGCCCGTGATGTCTAAAATGTTGTAGAAAGCATTACTGCCAACTGTTGACTATACAATAAGTTAAGTAAAATTGGAAATACTCCATGTGGATGAAATAATGTAAGACAAGTTTTGTTGCAGTTTGTAACTGAAGACAGAAGACCGATGCTCGCCTGTTTCTTCTGCTGTGCTAAACTAAAGCAATGCTACCGATTAATGAGACAATGTCTGGAAGCCGAAAAGCTGTTTGCTCAGATGATGAATGAGGATTATGAGGTGAGGTATTCTTCAACACACAATAATGTGGAAGTGATTCCTCTCAAGCTCATACTTATCGTATCTGGATTTCAGTTGCCCTTTGATTCACATAGTTGTTTAATTCCTAATCTACTTGGCATAACAAGTCAGGCATAACTTTGAATGGCATAATAATACTTTAACTTCCTTGTTCCTTCCTTCATAACATAAATAAAAAAATATGGTCAGATATATTTGCAGAATTCATTTTATGCATGACAATCATTACGATAAGTAAGAGTGTATGCCATGATAAATTATGACATCAAATGTTATGTGAATCAACAGTGAAAACTGGATTTCACACTAACTGTACCATTGAGTGTTGAATGTTCATATGTAATTACGCTATTGTCAAATGTAGGTTTGTGCGATTATCATGTGTTAAATACTTCGCATTTTGCTGCTTCAGGCAGTTTGATAACAGTCCTGTCTCATGTCCGCCCAAACTCTGAAACAAAAGCTTGGGCAGTGGCCAATGAGATTGGTAGCATGGCCGAGCCTCCAGGGTACTTTGGATTTACTTAAGAGGGGTGTGTGAGATGTGTGTGTGATTTGTTGTTTGTGGTACTTGTTGAAAGGCCTACACTGTCCTCCCATACCTAATAACACTGTAATTCGAAAATATTGTAACAGCCAATTATTTTTAAAAGAGTAACCATGGAGTTGCTTGCCGTCTCTTCTCAATAGGAAACAATCAATTGGAACTGTGCAACTAGCTTCTGACGTTTGATAAGTGCTCATGTAGGTTTATGTGAAATAAAATATTTTGATTTTGATAGCCTGCAAAATTTTATTTTCTTACGTTTCTTGCAATTTGCAGGTCAGCATCAGGTTGTATGTTGATCTAAATATGATTTCCGGCCGTAACAAATATGGATTTACAGAATTATAATCATTAGAATTAGCCATACAACTCCTTATGTTCATGTTAGTGCCAAATGTCATGATTTCATGAAATAGTCATTCAATGCACTTACATGAACTTAGAGAGTTGTATTCCAATTATCTGATGACAATTATCGTTTTACAGCCCAATACTTTAATAAACCAAGACCACTTTGAGTTTTGCGGTGGGTTTATTAAATCTCCAACAGAGAACATAAGTATAGTTGATGAATGTCAAACAGAAAGCATTGCTATCAAAGAAGAATTACCAGCTGTTTGTGAGAGACTAGATGATATTATTGAGCCAAAGGAGGAACATCAAAGTGATGGTATGTTTTATGAACAGAAAATAATCCTAATTATCTTAACTAATATTTTAAATGCGAAAGTGAGTTTGTTTGTTTGTTACGCTTGCACACCAGTGGTGAAGGGTGATTTTTCGGGGGTGGGGAACCCGGAGCAAAAAAAAAAGAAAAAAAAAAAAAAAACTGATTGAGAACCTCCTCCTTTTTGAAGAAGTCGGTTAATAATACTTGTTATGATGTCACTTCGGACCTTCCTTGTGGCCGCGAAAAGCTACTTCTTGTTTGTTTACCTAACAAAAGAACGGTGCCAATAAACCGTTTCATTAAATTCCTATTTTGATCTACTTTTCTCAAACTTATTTATAAACTCACATTCAAAAAGCCCGCTTTCACAAACCACGCACACTCACACAGTTCAACAAGTGATTTCAACCGCACTACCGCAGATCTATACTAAGCTCCTACGCTCCTAATAGCGCAACGCCATCTAACGAAAATATCAGAAAAGCAATGCATTTTGTCAGTACAAGAACGAGATATCTCCATTAAAAAAATTCACAAATAATTAAACAGAGGGCGCGTTTAACGAGAAATTTTTAGGGAGTGGCATTTTACAATTCAGAGTTTTCGCTCACGGCCACTAGAGGGAATTGACCGCGTGGGTGTAGAGCTTCAAACGAATTAGCGAAAAATCGACAGATTATGAATGTAAAAACCCCATTATTACATAAACTACTAGAATCTGAGAAAAGTAAACAAGGGAAACAATACATTTTATTTTATTTACAACTGCCAGTCAGCCATTCATATTTATCGTAAAGGGAAACATTAGAATGTTTGAAAAAACTATCACGTCGTTTGTAATTTATACTTATATCTGAGCGAGCACGGCCTAACGTAATTATGTGTTTCTTAATTTCAAAACTTAACCTTGGAAAGCATGTTTCCTCACAAAGAAAATAATCCTAAACAACAATGTATAGGCTACCACTAAGCTACCAGACGGGCAGCACGCGGGCCAAAAGACATTGTAGTTAATTAGAAAGTCCTTGACGAATTATTGCCGCCATCCTAATCCTACTGATAGTACTAATAACTTTTCAAATCTATTAAGAAATTTCAACTTATTAACTATCTACTTACCCCAAATAAATAATTACAACGTACACTTTCACTATAGTCAAAACACTTTAATCACTGTTTTATACCAACAAACTAATACTACTACTACGATTCTCGTACTGATAAACTAATGTATTCAATAAATAATACGAACAAAATGCAAATTAACTGCAAGTGTAAACAAATTATAATGCGATTACGTGAAACAGCAACCACACAATAGCGTCCTGTCCGAACTCCGAGCCGAACGCATTACGAAATTCAACGAAAACTACCGAACCGATATCGCGGCATCTCGTTCACGCGAACGCAAGTTTAGATCGCTTTAGGTACAATAACTCGTATTTGACCGGCTTGCTTGAAGCGTATAAAACCGGGGTGTCACGTGACCGAAGCGACGTCATGACGCCTTGATTTTTGAAGGAGCGATAAGCCAGCCGCGCCGCCGAGTTATTTTAGAGAATTTTGGCTGCTTGGCTTGCTGTTGGGAGACAACAAAGACAAAACATTGAATGTAGGCGTTTTGTATAATTTTAATTATATGGTGTATTAAATACCTATAGTGTGATTACTTAAAAGGCATTTTAAACACTACTGACTGTGTCATTTTTCAATGACGATAGAGTGGTTTTGTTTCGAATTCCAGAAGGGAAGCCGATAGGAATCGGCTTGTAGGGTAGCTGCGGCCCTGTTGCACACTAAAACGACTGAACAGATTTGGATGAAATTTGGCATATGGGTAGCACATGACCTGAAGAAGGACATAGGCTACTTTTTATCCTGGATCGCAGACGGAGTCGTGGGCTACAGCTTTTTACTATGTGTGTTCAATAAATGATATCTGAAAATAAATTAAAGATATTTAACATAAAAAAATGTTGCGCAAAACTACAAATTTTGGTCAGCGTTTAGTTTCAAGTTAACCACAAAAACATTATGTTGTGAAATAAAACAATTTAAAAAAATAAAATAAACTTGAAAAAAAGAAGGAATAATCTTGACTGTTTCTAGTAATACTCTTTTCTGTGTTTACAGAGCTAGAACCGGAAAAAATTGACAATAGTTTTCTATATTTAGCAGATAAACGACTCCACCATTCTGAATCAGATTTAGAAGAGGATGTTCCTTTAATGGAGTTTAAAACTGAAGTAGCAGAAGAACAAGAAGTATGTAAGAACAAAGGAAGAGCCAGGGAGGCGACAAGTAAGTATTAGTTAGCTAATGCTTAAGTAACCAAATAGCGCACGGTGGGCCTCCCTGTCAAAATCCCTTGTAAGTCATTGGTGAATATTGACAATTCATATAGCATGTTATCAACACTACAACCAAACCTACCCAGGGGTATAATATCAGGGCTATTTACTTCAATTATAACTTATTTATCAATCTTGAAAGTGAATGCATCTCATTGTTGTTGCTCTCTACTTATCGTGTCACATACGTGCGGTGTTTGTGTTCAGTGATTTCTAAAGCCGGTACCATACATAGCAAAAATATTTGAACACTTGTTTGAACATATGTGAGGCACGGGTGTTTGGGTATTTGATCAAACTTTGATCTCACATTTATTACCGTACCTCACAACACAAGTATTCAAATATGTCACTGTGTCTGGCGCCGGCTAAGAATGACTAATTCTTTTTTATTTGTGTGTTATGGAAATTCAAGAACGCATTTGTTTATATGTACTTTTCGTTCTATGTGGGCCAACCTATGTTTCTCAGTAATTTTTTCGGTAACTGTAATTTTATCAAGAGCTGCAAAATATTGACTCAAACTGGCCGGGTCCTGGTTTAGTTTAAAATGGTAGTAAATCTATCTATTTTATGAGGAACATCATTCTAGCTGCCCCAATTCGCGCGACCGCAATATCGCGGTTTGGAAGAATACTGTATTATTACAAAATACCTACTACAATTTCGAGTTGGTTAGACCATGCGACGAAAAATAATCCATATTCTATACTCAGTAAAGATCATATTGGTATAACAACTCTTGCGACTATGGCGTCACGAAAAGACTTAACGTCATTTGTGGACTTCTTTTTGACAGTGGTGTTTCACCAGTTGAGACATGAATCTTGAGGCGAAACCACGTTTTTTCTCCGCGAAACAGTCTTATCACGAAATAATACCACAAAAGTGTGCTTATTTTATCCAGTGTTTACATTATTATTTTGTGTTGATTCACTATTCTATAAAAAAGTGGAGAAATGCTATCGCATTTTGTTTTGTAACCTTATTCCAGAAAAAGTAAGTACGAGTGTAATGTAGTAATACAAAATAATACAGTATTAAATACAAATGACTATTATGTCTTTTAATAAGACATATCCTACAAAATCAACTACATTTTTCAACTAAAGAAAAATAAATCCACACTTACTCAAACATCACCTTTTACAAGTACAATTTATCACACAATGTGAGTTTCAAAACTGTTTCCCACTATAACTGCGCAAATTGAAAACTTGCACTTTCAATAACCCTATTTCAGAAAAAAACAGTACTCATTGTGGTTTGATGTAACTTGGCATGTTTATTATTCTAAGTTGTGAAAAATTTAGTTTTTTTACCAGTGTTAGCTTTTAAACCTACATAAATAAAATATCTCACAAAATACATGAAAATAATTAAGCGCTGAATGGGTTTTCTTTATGCAATAAGCTGACATAATTAAAGTGCCTATCGACTTATATGTTTTACTATTTCAGTGACATATCGACGAACGCTGCAAATGTTTCAGAACATCAGTAATCCTATAAAAACTAAAGGGTTAGAAGAAGATTTTGTAAGTATTTTTTTTTATATACTCTAAGTTATATTATTTATAGCAATGCTTATCGGGATTGGTCCGTGACCCAAAAGCCCGAAAGTCTGGCAACCAGTCTTACCACGGGATACCCTATTATAGTATAACCCAGTTACTGGGTTGAGGTCAGATAGGCATCCGCTTCATGTAAAATACTGGTATTCACCTAGAGCTAGAAGCCGATTCCAACATAGTTGGGAAAAGGTTTGGCAGAATGGCCGATTTATTGACCCTAAGTTATACAGGGTGTAAGGGACAGCCCTCCGCAGACTGGTGGGATGAATTCAGCATATCATACTAAGACGATCGGTACAAGAAATTATTTCAGGAACGTTATGGGAATCCAGTAAACCTGATTTGTATTATTACCTTACGTATCGTTATCAAGGCAAAACCCACGTAGCCGCACTCCCCGGGTCGGGGGGGGCGCGCTCGAGTATTTTAACATCCATTGCTGGTTTTTTTATTTTAGCTGTTTTATGCGTGCAGAGAATGTAATTTTACATTAAACTAAAGGAATAGTACCTGAAAACACGCAAAAAAAAAATGAAAACTTTCCTGAGAAAATTTCAGGTGGAAGGGCTGTCTCTTACACCCTGTATATATTTTAAGGATGGAGTATTTCGAATATTACTTTCCGGAATTGTGATGGCTTGATAAAAACTGCGACGGTACGATTTCATTAGGTAGTTTTGTATATTATATTTCAATTTTCATTACAGGTCAATAACGAACAAAATGAAGAAAATCTTATAGAACGCGAAATACTATCTTCTTTACCGTGTCAAGATAAGAAGTTTACGGATCGCGGAAATATACAGGATTATTCCTCCGATGACAATGTCAAGGACCCCAACTACGTAAATTGTATTGATTCTTATTCAGATTCTAATCATTATAATTATTCTTCGCAAAAAGAGAATCGCAAAAAAAAAAACTAACAAAAGCGAATGAAATTATCGATCACATGATTTCAAATACTATTTCAATGATCACACCCATTGAGCCTCACACTTTTGATTATAATGAAACTCACCCACGTACTTCCGAAATAGTAAAATATATTCCACCGAGTTCATCAAGTTCAAGGCCTTCTTCAGACTCGTCAGACAGTTCAGATACAGAAACAGAAATCTACCCCACTGCAAAAAACAGAGACTCTATATCGTACAGTGCAGATTGTGTTGCGGATAACATTTCGACTATAATCAATACATCTCCGACGTCAAACGCCATAATGCTTCAGGCTGATAATGACACGCAGTCACCTATAAATGAAATTAATACTCTAGCATCTAACCAAACCATTTCTGAGGGTAGAAATTGCGCTACGTCATCGATAGAACCTGTCTCAGTAAACACAACATCGCGTGATAAAAAAACCTATAAAAAAATGGTCGCAAACGGAAAGCTAATCCCATGAACTGGATAACTATGAAAGCAAAAGTTTTGAGAAATCATATGTGAATAACAGGAATAAAATATGTCCTGAAAGACGACTCAAAACTGCATGTGGTGAAAAATGTAAATTCAAATGTAAAGAAAACGTCACAGAATTACAGAGACAAAGTATTTTTGAGAAATATTGGGATATGGGTGATCTGCAACGGCAGCGAGAGTTCATTATGCGACATATTTCAGTAATTAAACCGCGATATTCATACAAAAAACATAATAGTAACAGAGGGTACAATTTCTCATTTAATATAACTGTGGGAGTTAAAAAAATTTGAGTCTGCAAAACCTTTTTTAAGGCTACCTTGGATATTAGCGATCGGGTTATTAGGACTGTAATACAGAAGACCTCTGACACTGGTATTTTAGAAGAGGATCGTCGAGGTAAACACCAAAACCACGTTCATCGAGATCCGGTGATAAAAGATGGCATACGCAAACACTTGGATTCAATTCGAAGTTTTGAAAGCCGTTACTGTCGTGCAAATACCAAGCGAACATACAGAACACATGGCAGTGAAACCGTAGCCGAGTTACATCGAGCCTATGTTGCTAATTGTAGGGCTGCGGGCGTACCATTCGGAAACTATTATGCGTATTACAATATTTTCCGTTACGAATATAATAATATGTAATTCTTTTAACCTAAGAAGGATCAGTGTGAAGACTGCAAACTATATTAATGCAACTGAAGAAGAAAAGGAGCTCGTGGCTAATTAATAAAAGCCGCACGGGTCGATCTATCAGGTTAAGCTACGCTTGGTCCGTGGATGGGTGACCATCTTTACATATCGAGACTCTTCCGTGCCTCGGAAAGCACGTTAAGCCGTTGGTCCCGGCTGTCATTTGTGGATCTTTGACAGTCGTTACGGGTCGTCAGAAACCCGAAATTCTGACAAACAGTCTTACCAAGGGGTATCAGATAGGCAGTCGCTCCATGTAAAATACTGGTATTCACCTGCATCCGGTTTGACTGGAAGCCACCCCAACATAGTTGGGAATAGGCTAGGCAGATTTATTAACAATACCTATAACTCACATCTCGCTCCACTCTGATTTTACCTGGTTTCTAACGAAGATCAAATATTTTAAACTGGGGCATAGCAAATGAATCATTTGGAATAGTCGTTAGATTTGTGTGAAATTTAATCTGCTGGAAGACTGGATTACTCTGAAATCAACAGGTTTGAATTGATTTTTTTGAAGTCATCAGATTTGACATTTATATTTATATGAGATTTATAAAGGATCTTATGTCCCTTCACAATGTTTTACGGTTAACAAAAATATACAGGGCTATGAAACACTATTGAAGCTTCTTAATACATTTTGTTTCATTTGTGTCCATTTCTGAGCCAAGCTTGTATGAGACCGTTATCCATTTATTTTTGATAGAAAGTTTATGAATGTTTCAAGATAGTATACAGTATGCAAGGGTAAACACCGTTGTCACTCAAACCATGGGTTGTTGAAATAAATGACCCAGTAACAACAAAAAAAAAAACTTTATTTTCATTAAAAGATTTTTTAAAGTAAATATCCGTCACTGTCCCGATACTCATAGATACGCGCTCGAGAGAGCTGCAAAACAGCTGACGGCCGGCCATGTAGCGCGCCCCGCCCGCGCACGCCAACCGCTGCCCGCCGTATTGAGACACAAGTTCGTTGCCCTTGCGTATAGGGTGCAATATTCTTGTGGAAAAATGTAGATTTTATTTAAAAAAAAAAAAAGTTTTTTCCCATTGATTTTACGTTCTATAAATGAAACCAAATTTCAAGGATAACGGTGTTTACACTAACACCCTGTATAGATAATAAGTTGTTTTGTTTTCTACAATTTTCTTTGAAAAATCGTTATTTTATTTACAATGGAATTACGTAATAACTTCCAAGTTTCTATATCTATATTATACTATATAGTTAATATATTATAAAGCTGAAGATCTCAGGAACTACTGGTTGGAATTGAAAAAATATTTTTGTGTTGGATATTCCATTTATCGAGGAAGGTTATGGGCTATATAACGTCACGTTACGACCAATAGAAGCGGAGCATAAATGAAAAATGTTGCAAAAACGGAAAAAAATAAAAAAATCTTCCGTTGTGTGCGCTGCGTAAACGGTTAAAGTAACGCAAATATCATGTATGATGGAATTGTTTCTCTTTAAAAGTTCTAAAAAAAAGTCCATATGTCCATCTTTTAAGATTGAAGCACTATAACCTTTTTTTATGGTAATCTAAGTTATTCGACATTAATGCATTGTTTGCGAATGAGTTTTATCAACATAATATTAATTCTTATTCAAATAAATAGTTTTAACATCAAGGGTATTTATGTAGCAGTAAAATACTTTTTATTCATTCGAATCGGACATTTAATTTCTACTTTTTCCTGCTTCAAATACTCAATCATTTGACGAGCGCTGTGTGAGCTTGCGTTGTCGTGGTGCAGGATGATGCGTCGTTTTGAGTTAGAATTTCGAAGTTCGGCGATGACTTGTGGTAAACAAACTCTGCGTTAACCGTTCTACGATCTTCAAGTGCAATAGTCGCAAAATGGCCGGTTTTTCCAACGAACGTGGCCACCATCTTCTTTGAAGTGCTTCGAGAACGAACAACTTTAGTCGGCTTTGGCTCGTCTTGAAAGACCCAGATTGTATATTGTTGTTTGGCATCAGGATCGTCGGCATAGATCCAAGATTCGTCACCAATGATGATATCGTAGACGTGATTTGACTGTCCTCGGTTGAACCTTTGCAGAGTTTTCTTACACCATCTGACGCGGGTCGCCTTGTGATCGTTGGAAAGCAGATGCGGTATCCAACGGCAAACTAGCTTTCTCACACCAAGCGCTTCATGCAAGATCTTTTGAATGGTTGTCCCTGAGATGCCTAATAGAGCCTCTATCTCTCGATACGGCAAATGACGATCTTCGAGAGTTAGTTGTCTCACAGCAATGATGTTATCTTCAATGAAGGCGGATTTTGGGCGTCCTTCGAAAGATTTGTCACTAACACTGGTATGTCCACGCTGGAATTCTAAATACCAGCGTTTGACAGTCCACAGACATGGGGCTTCATCACTGAACACAGATGTTAGCTCTTCAAAACACTGAAGCCGTGTCAGGCCTCTTCTAAAGTTGTAGAAAATTATTGCACGAACATTTTCCTTAGAAAGAATCATTTTCGTACGTAACCTGACAGATTCCAATCGACGCTGTGACTAAACAATAGCATTAATTCTAATACTTTAAACTGTTTTGAGATTCCAAATTTAATCACATTCGAATATAGAACAGTTCCAAATTTAAAATTCCCGGGAAATATGGAAACGACAGAACTTAAAAGGCATGCCTCGTATAAAAATGCAATACGCGAACCGTTCGACGCCGGCGATGCCACGCCGCCGCGACGTTCCCTACTCTAGAGAGGAGAGGATGGGCACACGGGTAGGCCCTGACCTGGAATAGGACATAGGATACGTTTTATCCCTATATTCCCACGGGATCGAGACCTACGCGGGTGAAACCGCGGGGCACAGCTAGTGAATAATAACTCTAAGAACGATACAAAAACTCCCGCCATGTCCTTGTTTTCCTGTTTATTTTTTTCTGTTTTATCTGCCATAAAAATTAATGTGACATTGTATGTCTTTATTCTGTTTTGTTAAACTGCTTCTTTTGGTTAAACAATATGGCCGAATTCTTGTTATGACTATATCATTATGAATATGAATTGTTCTTGAAAAATTGTTATGGATGAAGGATTATGCTGAATTATTGCATTAAACATTAATGATGATTAAAAAATTATGTGACTTTTTATTTATATACGTTCAATAAACTTTATAAAATCACCAAAGAAGTTCTGAACTATATGAAAGATCCTTTAATTTTTCATAAGTTTTGTTTCACGTAATGCACCTAGTACGTAGACGTAGTTCTAATCCGTATTTTTGAAATCATTAGTACACACGGCTACACATCAAGCTATACATTTCCAGTATAAGCTGACCTCGCATTGTACGGAAATCCTATACAATGCGAGCTCAGCGTAAACTGGAAATGTATAGCTTGATGTGTAGCCGTGTGTACAATAAATATTCTATGATTTTATTTCATTTTTAACAGACTTCCATAGAGGACATAGACTTCCATAGGTTCTATGTTCGACTTCACATATGTTGTTTTATTTTATTTTTATTTTAGTTGTTGTTTTATTTTATGTTTATCGATATTTTCGTCAATTGCGGACCGATTTTGAACATTCTTATTTCATTCAAATAAAAAAAAATCCCATATAAATTGTTAGCATTGTCAAATCATAGCACAATTTCATAATTAATTATAAGTTATAAGTATTTTTACCCGACTACGCCGAAGAAAAAGGAGGGTTATGATTTTGACCGGTATGTATGTTCATCTGTTCCCTTGTATCTTCTAAACCACTCATCACAATTTGACAAATAAGTTATCGTTAGAAGCGTCTTGATTGTCCGCTGGTTATAGGCTATGTGACGTCACATTAAATTAAAAATGGCGCCCTCTAAAGGAAATAAAGTCAAGAACTAAAAAAAAAAATTGTTTAATCAATCATCGCTATGTTGGGTATCAAATGAAAGGGCTTAATGAGCACATTTCAAAAATATATATAAAACAAAATAGTTTAAAACAACAAAATAGTTTAAAAAAAAATTAAGTAATGAAAACTAAAACCCAACTACGACTGAAAAGGTATAAACAAGACACCACAGACAGACAAATTAAAAATCCGGAGTCACACGTAATCTGTTCGATTTATGCCGCCCTAACACGTGTGACTCCGGATTTTTAATTTGTCTGTCTGTGGTGTCTTGTTTATACCTTTTCAGTCGTAGTTGGGTTTTAGTTTTTATTACTTAATTTTTTTTTATTTATGAGGATTAGGTATGTATCTATAGCTTTAGTAGTTAAGAATTTATTGATTTAACAAAATTAATTACATTCCGGTACCAAATTGTTATAACAAAACTACTATAATATAAGTATGCAGTTAAGACAAAACAAAAAAAAAAAATGAAAAACAAAATCGATTGTGTGATGAAAATGTAAACAAATAGATCAGAGAACGTATGTACCTGTGCGGCATGCACAGTTACATACGTTCTCTGATCTGACACCAGAAAACCCGAAATTCATCTTTAGAATAACATTATCAACTTTTTGCAACAATTATTGTTGAAAAACATTCCTCTGAATAGGGTTTGTTTACACTTTGATCAGATACGTTTGGAACAGACCATGCGTCGATGTTAGTACAATTTTGTATGTCTCTGGTAATAGGTAAAGTATATTGTTCAAAGTCACCAGACATTCCTCCTTTTCGGTCCTAGTACCCATGAAGCATTCAATTATTTTGATTCATGTGCTGTGCATGCCAATCTTCTTCCAACATTGTACTTACCAGATTTAATTTATAATAACAGGGGCAACCGTTGCGAAGAAACCAAAACTAGACACACGAAGAACAAAACTAGAAGATGCAATAACAGCCGAGCAAACCAAACAAGAAAAGCCATATAAGTGTGATATATGTCAACATAATTTCATTCAAAAGAGTACTTTAACAAAACATATTCGTATACACACTGGTAAAAAACCTTATAAGTGTGATGTATGTCAGCGTAGTTTTAATCAAAAGTGTGATTTAACAAAACATAATCGAATTCACACTGGTGAAAAACCTTATAAGTGTGATATATGTCAGCGTAGTTTTAGTCAAAAGTTTGATTTAACAAAACATAATCGTATACACACTGGTGAAAAACCTTATAAGTGTAATGTATGTCAACGTAGTTTTATTCAAAAGGGTCATTTAACAAGACATATTCGTATACACACAGGTGAAAAACCATATAAGTGTAATGTATGTCAACGTAGTTTTCTTGAAAAGCGTAATTTAACAAATCATATTCGTATGACACACATGTGAAAAACCTTCAAAGTGTAAATTTGGCAATTAGACATATTCTAATTCACACTGGTAAAACACCCTTTAAGTGTGATGTATGTCGGAGTAATTTTACTTTTAACCAAGTATGAATTAACAAAACATGGTGAAAATCCTTCTACGTGTGATGTATGTCATCGGTCTTCTAGTAAAGAGTGCTTCAAATACGTTAAAATATGTTGTTTAACGATAACTGTTGAATAGTTTGTACGTAACAATTTCAGATGAGAATATTTTCTTGCTCACTGTGATCTCGTAAGTGTAGTTTTAGTGATAAAGTTGGAACAGACACTGTCAGAAACTCTTCCAAATGTAACACATAACTTTAAAACTATTGGGTATTATTAAATGACTCCAAGTTGTTATTTGTACTTTTTTTTCTTTTGTATTAAATGGGTATGCGCCCAGCCAGAAAATGTCGAATATCGACATTTGAGTGTACTAAAGGTGTGTTCAAACAATGAGCGGCAAGAGCGCGGCAGTAACACGCGGCGTTTGCAGGTCAGCAGAGGCCATAGTGCGAGTTTCTTTTAACTATCTCGAATTTATGCATCGACCGCGTTCGGCGCTCCGATTGGCGTTAAACTGGCCTTCACTGATGAAGGGCCAATCGGAGCGCCGAACGCGATCGAAACGTAAAGTCGAGATGGTTAAATGAAACACACTAGGGCCTCTGGACACATTTCTGCCGCGCTCTAGTTAGGTAAACATGTTTGTGCGCAGCAGGTAGACAGAAGCCAGAAGCGTTCGCGCGCGGCAGCCGCTCTGTATTGCCGATTTATGTTTGGACACACCGTATAGATTTTGATCAACATAAATGGCAACTTCCCACCGCCGGCGATTAACGAGAAACGAGTAGAGCTAACAACGCCGCGGTGTGAACAGTCGGCGGTCAATCAGTCAGTTATTTTATTTTATTGTAATGTCAGTCAGTCACAATCGGCGATATGTAGTACCTACATCTGAACCGAATATTACGTTTTTTTTTTTGTTAGAACTGTGACTGTTCTTAACAAGATGATTCAAGAGAAAATTTGTTCAGCCGCTTGAAGATTTGAGCTCTTTTCTAATTGATGAATGAATGTGAACATCTTCCAATATGTGATATTTGACATTCTGTTACTTCAATGATATTAGAAAACATAGTAAGTTACCTTGAACTGAACTGATGCTGCAGCATCACCTGGAATTTGCAGGATACCCACCTCCCTCACCAACTAACAGCAGAGGTATCGTGTTTGGGCTCATTAAAATGGTCTAATGCTGTGTGATCTCCGATTTTGGAATAGAAAAAGACAGAAAAATTGTTTATTCTGCAAAAACTAAACGCGCCTTACAAAAAAAAAATTAAGTGATTTCAACCGCATAATCAGGATCAGTCAGTTCGACCGCGACGTGAAGCGACGCGACGCTGCGCGCACTTTTTAACAATTTTCGAACTTAATTTCTTCACGAAAAGGTATAATTTCAGTGCTAGGGTTGACACGTCAAAGTACGCTAAGATGCGCGGTGCTGCGCAGCGCGTGTACACACGGCTACACATCAAGCTGTACTTTTCCAGTTTATGCTGATCTCGCATTGTATAGGATTTCCGTACAATGCGAGGTCAGCTTATACTGGAAATGTATAGCTTGATGTGTAGCCGTGTGTACCATAATGGGCAGTAAATAAATTCGATATTGTATTGGATCATAAAAAAGTGCGCGTTGCGTCACGTCTCGGTGTGAACTGACCATAAGCTCCTAACAATGCAACGCCATCTAAAGAAATTATCAGAAATTTCAATAGCATTCCGTCAGTACAAGAAAAAAAGGGGTGGAGCTCCAAAAAAATAAAAATAAAACATGGCTCTGAAATGGTCTTTTGCCCATAAAAGATGAGTGGACCTGTCCAGTCAGTGCAAGCATTTGTCAGTAATCGTGCAACTCAACTCAGAACCTCGACAAACGACGAACGAAAGGACATTTGGATAGGCCGCATGAAGTCTCAAACTGCCAGACCAACATAAAAAATTGGATCTCACTTAAAGAAATCAAACATGGTTTTTTCGTCTTCGACCGCCAGTCGAGTTCTGTTAGACTTGTGCGTAATTTGGGGACAGAATCATCCGTGATCAAACAGCCTTTGATTGTCTACTAAAATGGTCCTTTCCCTGGATCTAGATAATGGATCCCATTGGCTTACATACTTACGAGGTAGGCTCTCCTTCGCATACATTCTAGGAGCTGCTCTTAAATTTTCACCACAATACACTCGCATCATCTCGTAAAACTGGCGGTTAGTGAAGTCTGACATCGTGATCGGTAGGTACGACATACGTGCGGCGTGTCCAGTGCGGTGCGTGCGCGCATGCACCTGAAAGTGACTCGACGCGATATCACGACAGCGCGTGCGCATGAGCAGACTGTCCACAGAACAATAACACTCCTAAAGCCCCAGTGCACGTTGGGTGAGACGACGCGATGGCGGCGGCGCCGGGATTATTTGCATTTTTGCTTAAAGCTGGATTTAAAAAAAAAAATGGGCAACCATGGGGACTGCCGACAGAAGTGAAAACTTTGTAATAATAAGTAGCAAGAATAATGAAAAATAAATTGTAAATTGATAACATTCGTCTGGTTTTCACATCTATTGGCAATACGTGCAATAATTATAAACATTTTCATATATAGTTTATTTATTTGATCAAAACATTATGATGGGCTGCGCAAGCCCAGTACAAAATCCTTAAATATTATGGTAAACTATTTTATAGTCATCTAAGTATCTACTTATGTAATTACCTCTCCATAACTTTCACACATAAACCGCAAGAGCGGATCCAGGGCGAGGGCACAGGGGCACGTACCACCCTAACGGTTAAATTAACATAAAATCGAATAGTCAACAGCGTAGTTCAAGACAAGATATGAGAGACACTTGTTAATCTGTCTGGGAGTGGCCCATGTGTGCTTCTGCATGCGTAGCATGACCACCTTAGAAACGGGTTTTGTCGACAGAAGAATAGACAAAATGACAGATAAACAATCATAAACTGTAATTTTGTCTATTCTTCCGTCGACAAAACCCATTTTTATGGTGGTCATGCTTCGCGTGCTGGGAGGGGTAGAAATAAATGGGGAATGGGCGCATTTCAAAAATAATGTTTCACACTTTAAAATGTCTAGCATTAAAATTAATTGAATGAACTATAAAAAATATGGTTTCCACTATAGATATGCTTAGCTTTAAAATTAATTGAACGACTAGATAATTAGACATTGACGAAAACATTTTTGCGGCAGATAGTATGATTCGTCATTTTGAACCGAGTAATTAGGTAAGGTTAGACATTAAACCGTATACCTATAATCATCAGCAGGCGTAGCATGAGCACCGTTTTGTCGACGGAAGAGTAGACAAAAATGACGTTTCCTGTAGACAGTACGAGACGGCAGCAAAATAGAAAGAGTCAACTGCACTTTTTACGGAATTCACTCTTTTACATAATTCGACTCGGAATTCTATGTTTTATCATAGGATTTATCGGTTGTCAGTGTGATTTTGACAGTAAGGATAGAAAACTTTCTTCCGAAATAGTCTACTTACAAAAAGACCTAGACAAAGATCGTTAGAAATGAAAGACAAAATGACAGATTGTAGAAAGATTTCTATGGTGGATGTTAAAAATGAAGAAACGAACTGTCACTTTGTATAGAAAAAGCTATGTCTATTCTTCGTAGAGATAGAAAGCGCCATGCTACGCCTGCAGAATGACAGACAGTCGCCCGAGGGGCCTTTTAACTTTGAACTCCCTTATTACTGGAGCAGCTGACGCTCACATCTCTAACTACAATTTTATGCCCGTATAATAAATACCTGTAATGCCTGTAAAACAACTGTCGTTTAAACTATTGCCGCCGCCATATCAGGTTTTTCATTACTGTGTTTTCGAATATTATGTTGTGATAAATTACTTTTTACTCTAAAACTACAGTGACATACATCACACTTATAAGGTTTTTCACCAGTGTGGGTACGAATATGTTGATTTAAATGACTCTTGTAACTAAAACTACTTTGGCATATATCACACTTATAAGGTTTTTCACCAGTGTGTATACGATAATGTTCTGTTAAATGACTCTTATTACTAAAAGTACGCTGACATACATCACACTTAAAAGGTTTTTCACCAGTGTGTATACGAATATGTTGAGTTAAATTATTTTTGTAATTAAAACTACTTTGACATACATCACACTTATAAGGTTTTTCACCAGTGTGTACTCGAATGTGTTCCGTTAAATAACACTTTTGACTAAAACTACGCTGACATAGATCACACTTATAAGGTTTTTCACCAGTGTGTATACGAACATGTACTGATAAACTACGCCTTTGACTAAAACTTCGCTGGCATACATCACACTTATAAGGTTTTTCACCAGTGTGTATTCGACTATGTTGTGTTAAATCACACTTTCGACTAAAACTAAGCTGACAAACGTCACACTTAAACGGTTTCTCGCCAGTGTGTTTTCGAATATTATGTTGTGATAAATTACTTTTTACACTAAAACTACGCTGACATACGTCGCACTTATAGGGTTTTTCACCAGTGTGTTTACGAATATGATTAGTTAAATTACACTTTTTACTAAAACTATGCTGACATACAGCACACTTGTAAGGTTTTTCACCAGTTTGTGTACGAGTATGTTGTATAATCTTTTCTACTGGATTAAAGCTACTCTGACTACATTTGTTCTCATTGAAATGAGTGCCAGGTTTGGACGAACAGTTTTGATTTATCCAGATAACTTCAGAGTCAGATTTGTCTTTTTTCGTCCGCTCGGCTGTTACTGCATCTTCTAGTTTTGTTCTTCGTGTATCTAGTTTTGGTTTCTTCGCAACGGTCGCCCCTGTGATTATAAATCTGGTAAGTACAATGTTGGAAGAAGATTGATATGCACACGATTCAAAATAATAGCGAATTACATGATTCAAACTAGGGCCGAAGAGGAGGAATGTCTGTGACATTGAACAATCCACTTTATCACCGACACGACATACAAAAAGCGGCCAAGTTCGAGTCGGACTTGCGCACGAAGGGTCCCGTACCATTATCTATAAAAAACGGCAAGACAATCACATTTGTTGTATGGGAGCCCCCTTAAATATTTATTTTATTCAGTTATTTAGTATTTGTTGTTATAGCGGCAACAGAAATACATCATCTGTGAAAATTTCAACTGTCTAACTATGACGGTTCATGAGATACAGCCTGGTGACAGACGGACGGACAGCGGAGTTTTAGTAATAGGGTCCCGTTTTATCCTTTGGGTATGGAACCCTAAAATAAAAATGAACATGAATAAAACAAAATTTAAATAAATCTATTTTTTTATTAAAAAACCCTGCATGTTAATTAGACCACAAGCTACTATTATAACATCATCTGTAATAGGTAGTTATGGGGAAGTAATATGTTAAATTCTCTTAATCTATTTATAACACGAGTTTGTTTCGGCCTTCTTCTCAGAGTAGTCAGATAAGAAACGCCGACCTCATCTAGCTTATTCAGCCAGATTCATATTCTGTTTATTGTTACTCTAATTTTTATTATCCGTTAATTGTAAATCTCTAATTTTTGTAACAGACTGTACCATACTTTTTTTAATAAAATAAAAAATTACCTTAAAATGGCAATACCATTATGGTAATTATAACAACAATTAAAAAATGAATTTAATTTTTTATTTTATTCCAGAGGCCAGTGCCTCTTTGAATTAAAATAAAACCTGCACCATGGTGTGAGATTCCAGAGTGAAACGTTTTTTTAAAGATTCGATTTTTTGACTTTCAATTGTTTTCCATTCAGCTTATATGGACACATTATATATAAGGTCCCGTTAAAATAGATGCACAAATTTTAACACAGCAGATGATTTTATTTTGACCTAAAAAAATTAATTGCTGGCACACTAGAATAAACACATTAATTATGGGAAGGTACTTGCACTCGCGATTGTTTTGTTATTTTTTAATGTCTGTTAACTTACGATAAATACGTCTCACCTCTAGTAAACAGCATTTTTAGTGTATTTTCGTTAGCTGTTTTTTTTTTCTTATAAGTCTGTAATGCGTTTTTCTTATATTTTTTTACCATTATACTTATTTTGGTGGTATGAATGATTTCTAAAAGTTTGTCCATCTATTTTAATAGGACCTTATATACCTACATAAAATATAAGGACACATTGAAAATTAGAGTATTTTTTTAATACGAGTTCCGTGGAACTAACGATCCGGAAACAGCTCGCAATATCGATGCTGTGTTTGTTGCTTGGAGAGGATACGGCTAATGAACGCACCGTGCGTTTATGGTTTAATCATTTTCGTAGTGGCAACTTCGACTTGAAGAATGAACCCCGAGAAAGACCAGCCACTAAGGTAAATAACTAAACTAGTTAAATATTTAAACCCCTAACATGTTCTCGCTGCTGAGGTGAAAAGTTGTATGTGTTACACGAGACCAAAGTTATTTACATCTCGCGTCTTTGAATCCGTCGCTGCGCTCAGGATTCTAGAATCCTTCGCTTACTCGTGATCCAAAATCAACACTCGCAGCAAAAACTAACTTTGAACTCTTGTTACACAAATAACTATTACTAATAACTGGAATGGCCTTGTCAACTAAAATTTTGTTCTCACTATATAAAATGGATAAGGAAGTGTTGCAACCAGCTTCACAAGTGTTTTTGTCTTCTATGTATATGTGAGATGCAGACGAACTGGTACAGTACGACACAACTTAGATGTAGCATCGGCAAAATTTGTAAAACCGATCACCATCCGAACTGAGGGCGCCTTCAAAATCTCCAATCTTTAATCTTGCTTTAAGTGAAAATGATCTTTACGGAAACTCAAAAACTTATAAAGTCATATAACCAAATAGATGCATAAAATTGAAATGAATGATTGCACATTTTCAGATGTATGCTACATCTAAATTGTGTCATACTGTACCTGCTTCTAAATAATTTTCTGATGATGAGTCACTAACACTGACACTTCTGTTTAGCAGGAGGCGCGGATACAGCGCTTTCTATTATTTCTAAATGTTTTCTCTTTAGGGCGGAACATAATACGGTCTGTTCCGCCTGGAACAGACCGTATTATGTTCCGCCCTAAAGACACATTGTTGAATTCAGCGCCATCTAGCGGGCAAATGGCCTCATTTGCCCGCTAGATGGCGCTGAATTCAACATTTTTGGTTTATTTTGTATTATGTGAAATTGGAGCATTACTAAGTCGTAGGAGTAATTCTTGCGGTACTCGGCCATTACGTTGTATTGAACTTGGTCATAATAATGCCTCAAAATCCACAGGAGAAGTAGACACAAAGGTGCAAAATAACATCTGTCATTGAATGTCTCACAGTCTTTTACACACACATACCGTATTCCCTACGTTCACAAAGATTGAACATAGATGGCGTGTATCTAAAAAAGTGGTCTGAAACCTTTTTTCACTTGTGGTGGCTGCGACTCGGTATCTTTTTGTCATTAAAATTTGTGAGGCAGGATACCTTTCTTTAGTCTTAATGTGGTTTTTTGTTTTTCTTGCAAGTGCATTATTTTATACATCATATAATTTTCTGTATCTTCTTCTATCTGAAAACATAAACATAATAAATTAAATTGTGAAATGAATAAGAAATCTTATAAGTACCTATCTAATATATTTGTTACCCAAACTAATAAACAACTAATAAAGATTAAAAATCCGGAGTCACACGTAATCTGTTCGCTTTATGCCCTAACACGTGTGACTCAATCAATCTGCCTAGCCTTTTCCCAACTATATTGGGGTCGGCTTCCAGTCTAATCGGATGCAGCTGAATACCAGTATTTTACATAGAGCGACTGCCTATCTGACCTCCACAACCCAGTAACTGGGTAATACGATACCCCTTGGTAAGACTGGTTGTCAGACTTTCGGGCTTCTGACGACCCGTAACGACTGTCAAAGATCCACGAATGACAGCCGGGACCAACGGCTTAACGTGCTTTCCGAGGCACGGAGGAGTCTCGATATGTAAAGATGGTCACCCATCTGCGGACCAACCCCGGCAAGCGTAGCTTAAGTTTAAGCTGGGTTTTAGTTTTTATTACTTTTTTTTTTTTTAAGTTTTTATTTTTCACTTTTTAGTTGTGGTACCTACCCCACACAAATTCGAATACCACCACCTGCTATGTAAATAACAGTGACGGAGTCAATTAATATGTCAACTACATGGACTAAAGTGGGAAAAATACGTAATTATTAAAGCAAAAAAAGAATCATCAAAATCGATTCATACGTGGCGGAGTACTCGCGTAACATACATACAAAAAAAACCATACAGACGAAGAAGTAGTGTAGCGTGTGGACTGTATGATTAAAATGCGCTAGTAGGATGAAACGACTTTATTTGTAGTTTTGTAAATTACAGTAGCGTGGAGAATTTTCGGTCGACTGCGGTCGCGTTGCTGGGGTCCGGGGTTTTTATTCACTGATCCGCGGGGAGCGGGAATCGGCCATATTATTTTGGCATCCACCAATGGCAACGCGTGGAGCGACCGAGCGGCGTGAACAAGTTTATACTTGTCGCCGGGCACGCGGCTCCGTCGCTTTACATCATAGGTACCTACTTGCTGTCGTGCACATTTCTCCCGCCGTCGCCATCAGGCGACTCTGTGGGGAGCACGACAATTCGTTTCGTTGGTCTTCGGAGTACATGTCCTTTGGTTATCACGTCTACAACTCGTACTTCTCCGTCTGCACCTGGCAACACCTTCGTCACCCTTCCCTTGGGCCAAGTGTTGCGTGGGAGGTTAGGGTCGCAGATCACAACGACGTCTCCGACCTTGGGTGGGGTGCCACTGCCATAGGGCTCCCGCCGGTTTTGTAGGAGCGGTAGGTATTCACGTACCCATCTTCGCCAGAAGACGTCTGCGAGTGCCTGGGCGCGCCTCCATTGGTGCCGTGCTGTGACGTCTGCTGCGGTGAAATTACCCGGTGTGGGCACATGTGAGTTAGGGCCGATCAGTATGTGGTTAGGCGTGAGGGCTTCGGGCTCGTCTGGTGACACACTGACATGCGTGAGTGGCCTGGAGTTCACAGTATTTTCTACTTCTACGAGCAGCGTAGCGAGGGTCTCGTCTGATGGGTGAACTTCTTTCAGGGTGATGTACAGTGCTTCCTTGACTGCCCTCACCATCCTCTCCCATGCTCCGCCCATAAATGGTGACGCGGGAGGTATGTATCTCCAGCTTATAGACCGCGCATTGGACTCACTACCTAAAGCGCTTAAGGCGCTTTCTCCTAGTTCCCTATCAGCCGCTTTGAAACAAGTAGCGTTGTCACTCCAAATTTCTTTTAGACAACCTCTCCTACCTATAAATCGCCTGAGAGCGGCGATAGCTGAATCTGCACTAAGTGAATTTACTATTTCTATATGTATAGCTCTACAAGTTAAGCACGTAAACAAGGCTCCATACCTTTTTTCTTTATGTCTACCTACAGTAACACATATGGGGCCAAAATAATCTAAACCGGTGAAAGTAAAAGGTCGTAAATGATGAGCTAAACGGGGGTACGGCAGGTTTCCCGTAGAGGGTTTGGCGGGCTTTGCCTTTTTTATTCTACAGTGTAAACAGCCCTTTACAACATTCTTTACAGACGGACGTAGTCTCGTTATCCAAAGACGCTGTCTTAACTCATTAACCGTTATCTCGGTTCCACCATGATGTAAACTTTCATGCACATATGCTATGTATAACTTTGTATATCTATGCTTACCCTCGAGTACAATTGGGTTTTTTATTTCTTCATTTACGTCTTGTACCGCTGTGATTCTCCCGCGCAAACGTAAAATACCTACGCTGTCTAGGTATGTACTTAATAGCGATAACGGGCTGTCAGCGGGCGCCGCTTTGTTATCCTTTATGGCGGCGATTTCTTTTGAGAAGCTTTCGGTTTGTGCGCCCTTGAACCATTGTTCTTCGGCGCGTAAAAGATAAGTAGCAGGTATAGGTATGTAGTTTACTGTTTTATTCCTTGTAATTTTTTGCGTAACTTTTTTAACGGGTTTGCTTTTGTGTATTCTTTTCCACGTTGGATCTTTTGATGCCTTCTTAGTATACTTATATTCGACAGTATGTTGACTTGGTCTACACAGGTCAATGAACTGAAGTACTCTTGCAGTTGTCCTTATCAGCCGTGTCCATTTGGAAAAACGTGTAATATTTGGGAGATGATCGTTTACTTTTGTTTCGTTTATTACATGACATTTGACGCGTTCTTCGCCCGTGTTCGTGGGGGCAGTGGCCCTTTTGACCTGTGGCCATTCATCTCTGCCTTTTCTAAGGAACTCGGGGCCGTTAAACCATCTGTGTTTTGAGTTAAAACGTTCCGGCGTGCTGCGTGTCGCATCGTCTGCTACATTATCTTTTGAGGGTAGCCACCTCCATTCATTTTTCTTGGTGCGCTCCTCGATTTCAGCGATACGATGCGCCACGAAAGTCTTGAATGTGCGTGGTTCGGCTTGAATCCAGGCCAGAACGGTGGTAGAGTCGCTCCAGTATGTTAGGTCATTCACCTCGTAGTCATGTTCTTGAACGACCGTCTGGGCTAGGCGCGCTCCTAATAGTGCAGCTTGCAGCTCTAGCCTAGGTATTGATACCGGTTTAAGTGGGGCTACCCTACTCTTGGCTGCCGCCAGGGTCACTTGTACGCTGCCGTCTGACCTTTCAGTTCGCCAGTATACCGCTGCGGAGTATGCCTCCTCGCTTGCATCTACAAACGTATGTACTTCTCTGGCTGTGACGTCACCGTAATCGTAGCAACGTGGGATCAGTAGCGTTTCTATAGTACTTAGTGACTTCATCCATTCTTTCCATTTTGGTTGTAGCTCCTCGGGTAGTGGCTTGTCCCACTCCGTTTTGTACTTCCATGTGTCTTGAAGTATCCTTTTAGCCGGTATAGTGATAGGTGATATAAGTCCCAGTGGGTCGAATATAGACATAATTATGCTGAGCGCCTCCCGTTTGGTGGGTGGGCGTGTGTTGTTTAATAATACAATAGGTGTTTTGTTTTTGTTAATTTGAAATATAAAGCAGTCCTTCCTTTGCGGTGCCTCTGAGGCTCATCCTGATCCTAGCGACATTTTCTATACAGGAAAAATACGTGTGTGAGTCACAATACGCGGCCTTATAAGCTATCCACTCACCGGATTTTCCGTCGAAGATTGGTAGCTGCTGGACGTACCTGGGTGGCTCTCTCGAGCTGCGCGCGGCTTGAGCTAGGGCTGCGGCGAGTGTCCCTACGTCTATCATTTTATCACTCACATTCCCGCGTAACACTTCACTCGCGATATTGCCCTTGTTTGATTTCGCACACACACTTTCTTCGTAGTCATCTCGCAGCGGTTGAGCGCCTGTCGCGGCGCCGGTGTCCTTCGCTGCGTCCCTGCCTTTCCTCCCGCCGCTGACGTCGTGTGGTGCCGGTCGAGCCTCACCTCCGGGTGGCGGCGCCGGTTGCGCTAGCCACGTTCCAATCCTTACGGAGGTGAGGTCGTCCTCCATGTCGTCATCTTCACTCGAGTCAGCTTCGGCTCTGATGCGCTGCAGCTGTATTTCTTGCAGCTCTCGCTCTGCCGTCGCTTGCTTGACTTTCATTTCAGCCAGCCGTTCCCTGGCCTCCAGCTCTGCGAGGCGCTTCTTTCTCGAAGCTGTAGAACGGCGTGACCTGGTATCGCCGGGCTTGAGCGTACCATGTGTCTGCGTAGCGTCGGTGTTGGTAGTCGCCGTAGATCCGCTGCCTGTGTCCATCACAGCGACCGAGCTCGTGCTGGATTCTGGTGCAGGGTTGCTGGCACCCGGTCGCCCGGTCATGGACGGTTCTTGCTGGATCAGTTCTCTCCTAGAGTCTCCACTACGGCTGCGTGTTAACACCATCCTACTAGATCTTCAAGATTTGGCTTTCGAAGGACCAGAATGTGTAGCGTGTGGACTGTATGATTAAAATGCGCTAGTAGGATGAAACGACTTTATTTGTAGTTTTGTAAATTACAGTAGCGTGGAGAATTTTCGGTCGACTGCGGTCGCGTTGCTGGGGTCCGGGGTTTTTATTCACTGATCCGCGGGGAGCGGGAATCGGCCATATTATTTTGGCATCCACCAATGGCAACGCGTGGAGCGACCGAGCGGCGTGAACAAGTTTATACTTGTCGCCGGGCACGCGGCTCCGTCGCTTTACATCATAGGTACCTACTTGCTGTCGTGCACAAGTAGGTTAAAAACAGAAAAAATATTTAGGGAACGCTTAAATACTTACGTCAAAATGATCTTCGCAACAATGTAAACAAGTTGATGGAGATACCATGCCTCTTTTCATAATTTTACACCACTGTCTTCTAATGTCCTCACCCCTCGGAACCATAAAAAACACTTTATCGGGCGCATTCCTTATTGTATTTCTGCACGTAGGCACAAGGCAGTACCTGTATAGCGGTTTTTTTAATTGTTCTATAGAGGGAGAAGGTGGTTCCATGATGATGTTAGTCGAAACTAGAAAACAGTGTAATTCAAATTGAAGCAGAGCACAATACTTCAACCTAACCTCAGCAGAACTTGACTTGACACTTGTTTGTTTGTTGTCATAGACTGTGACGTCACAACACCAAGCGCGCCAAATGGTGGACGTTGAAATAGACCGGGTCGGTTCGCTATTTTTAACTTTTTTTAAAGTACTTTAAATTGCTTTTTTGTCGTCGAAATGTTTGTTACTATTATTTAGCGGTGTAAACTACTCTGCGTCCAGCGTCTGCGCTCGGTGTGGTAACACTTCGCGTTCTGGTTTGCAATTGGTCAATCGTCATCCTGAAGATCCCTCGTTGAGAGGTGAAGAATAGTCAAGCGGAATAGGTTACTAAATATATCTGCGTCTATTGTATTCTATAGAATAAAAAACATGCATATTCCCTATTGTTGTAAAAATATTCCCTATTGTTATTCAAGCAATAATTATTAATGAAGGTATGACAAATTCAATAGTAATTGAAAAATCATTGACTATAATCCTAACCATATAATATTAATCCGGCCAAGTGCATGTCGAACCACGCACAATGAAGGGTTCCGTAGTTGGGATGAATTTATCCAACAAACTTAACATTGTAGTTTTCAACTGCAAAAAGTTGGTTGATTATTACTCGGTGTGGAGCCTACGTAGCGGTGATAGTTTTCCTTTTAATTTCGTTATATATACTACTGCCGTGAATTTTTTAACATACCCAAAACCAACTATTTAGCTGGCAGGGGGGGGGAGACACTTGACTCTAACAAAAATTAGCATTTTAAAGCTTAATATTTCGCAAACAGATCCCTGAATCCAAAAATGGTTTTCGCAAACTAGCATTATTTTTAAACGACCTTTCCAACGATACCCACACCATGGGATTGACGAAAAAAAAAAAAAAGCATCCCCACTTTACGTGTAGGAGAGGTACCCCAAAAAATATATTAAATATATTTTTTACGATTTTCTTTTACCACTTTGTCGGCGTTATTTATATGTATACCCATACCAAATTACAGCTTTCTAGTACCAACAGTCTTTGAGCTAGGCCGCGGACAGACAGACAGACATCAGACACACAGACAGATGGACATGGCGAAACTATAAGGGTTCCTTGTTTACTACGGAACCCTAATAAATGCGAAAGTGAGTTTGTTAGTTACACCTTCACGCTAAAACGGCAGAACGGATTTGGCACAGGGGTAGACCATGACATGGAGTAGGACATGGGATACTTAATATATCGATATTCTCACGGGATCGAGACTTACACGGGTGAAACCGCGGGGCGCAGCTAGTTATGAATAACTCTAGAGAGCGCGCCCTATGACGATCCACGCAAACCACTTCCTTTCAGGTGAACCCATAGAGATATAAATATAGTATAGAGTGCGCCCAACAAACTTTGAACAGTAGACACGGGTTTGAACAACACGACGTTCCTCACCACACTCACTTGTCAGTTCGGGATTCATTCATTTGTATGTCACAGTGAAGCGGTACAAAATGTTATTTTGCGGTTTTGGGACATTCAATAATTTTGTATGGGACATTTGAAGTGCCTCTTGTATGTCCTACCCAACACTAATCTACAGCTCACTAGTCTAAGATGCGCACTAAGCGATTTGTGCAATACGCGCACTCTATACAGGGTGTTTGGCAGAACGTTGCACATACGAAAATGATGGATAGGTGGGGTCATCAGCTACTTACTCAGCCCTAATTTATGTGGCCCTGGCCCCCTGGATATTTTTAAAAACAATTTTTTTGCTTTTTTATTTTTTACATCTTTGTGTAAGTTTGAGGACTCATAACTTTTTTTCTAGCTAACATTTGAATAAAGCAATAATCTTATAAGAATCTGCCAACATTAAAGATTAAAAAAGAAAACAAGAATATTGCCTGTTTTACCCATTTTTAATAAAAATTACACTTTAAAGTTAAGAAAGTGGTGAAACTAGAAGAAAGCAAAAAAATTGTTTTTAAAAATATCCAGGGGGCCAGGGCCAAATAAATTAGGGCTGAGTAAGTAGCAGATGACCCCACCTATCCACCATTTTCGTATGTTCAAAGTTCTGCCAAACACCCTGTATAATATTATATCTCTATCTATGGGTGAACCATTGGCCTGTTTGCTTAGCTATACAGTAACTAACTAATACTTACTTGTTGTCTCACTGGCTCTTCGCTTCTTCTTAGAAACTTCTTGCTCTTGTTCTGCTTCCAGTTCAATTTCAAACTCAAAAAAAGGTACATCCACTTCTAAAAATTCAGAATGGCGTGGTTGTATATCTGCAACATCTAGACAGCTATTGTCTAAATTTTCTGGTTCTAGCTCTGTAAGTAAACACAGAATAGTACATTACTGTCGCGGCCTGCAACTGGGCCGAGCACACAAACGCCGAGGCACACAAACGCGAATCAATAGCTGGTTGCGGCCAAGGCTTGTACAGTACTTTTCTCAAACAATGCGCGGAAATTCAAACTAATTAAATTAATTATAATTTCCAGAATCAATGACGAACAACGATAATTTTTCACGCGCCAATAATGTTCATTTGTTTCTTCTTTATTGTAAACAGCTCTATTTGCAAGCCAAATCGAAATTCAAATAAAATCTTTGATGCGCTGAAGTAAAAAGTTCGTTCCATTTTTAAATAACGCAACAGATATGAGTTTTCATAGTAATTTATTTGGCCGCTAAACACGACAGATACGGATTTTCATACTTACTTTGCCGGCCGCATCGTCATTTGTTTTTTAACAGTACGGCCATTTCGATTTATCTCGAAGAAGGTTGTCAAAATAATGCTCCAATTTCCAAGCATGTTTGAGAAACTAGTATTACTACAAACAGTCAAGAATCTTGTAATCAATCAATATTCTGACGACCCGTAACGACTGTCTACGAATGACAGCCGGGACCAACGGCATAACGTGCTTTCCGAGGCACGGAGAAGTCTCGGTATGTAAAGATGGTCACCCATCCACGGACCAACCCCGGCAAGCGTAGCTTAACCTGATGGATCGACCCGTGCGGCTGTTATTACTTAGCCGCGAGCTCCACAAGAATCTTGTAATACAGGTACTTACTTAAATATTTGTTTTATTTCACAACAATTTCGAATGTTTGGAAAACATTTTGTTGACCAATGAATTATAATTATCTTAAAATTATTTTTACATATCATTTACTGATCATATTATTTTCTGTTCTTTATGAACATACCAACACTTTGATGTTCCTCCTTTGGCTCAATAATATCATCTAGTTCCTCATAAACAGCTGGTAATTCTTCTTTGATAGCCATGCTTGCTGTTTGACATCCATCAACTGTACTTATGTTCTCTGTTGGAAATTTAATAAATATATATCTAGATTATAATATAAGTATAGATCTTTAATATAATTTTTGTTAAAAATATACCATCACTTTGATGTTCCTCCTTTGGCTCAATAATATCGTCTAGTTCCTCACAAACAGCTGGTAATTCTTCTTTGATAGCAATGCTTTCTGTTTGATATCCATCAACTATACTTATGTTCTCTGTTGGAGATTTAATAAACCCACTGTAAAACTCAAAGTTGTCGTGGTTTATTAAAGTATTGGGCTGTAAAATGATAATTATGGTGTTAAGTAATACATTATTATATTACACATTGGTAAAGGCATTTTTTTCATTGAAACCCAAATAATTCCCATTTTGGTGGACTAAAATAGCGAGAAAATTAAAGAATTATTATGCCATCAAAAGTTATGCCTGACTTGTTATGCCAAACTAGATTAGTTAGTTATTAGTTTAGGGCAACTGAAAGACACAGACTGCGAGACACATTATGTAGGAGCTTGAGACAAATAACTCCCACATTAGACTGGAATTAAAAGTTATAAGAATAATTGTGTGTTGAAGAATAGTTCACCTCATAATCCTCATACATCATCTGAGCAAACAGCTTTTCGGCTTCCACACATTGTCTCATTAATCGGTAGCATTGCTTCAGTTTAGCGCAGCAGACATAACAAGCAAGCATCGGTCTTCTGTCTTCAGTTACAAACTGCAACAAAACTTGTCTTACACTATTTCATTCACATGGAGAAACTTTTTCCAATTTTACTTAACGTATTATATAGCCAACAGTTGTAGTCAGTAATGCTTTCTAAAACATTTTTGCCATCACCGGCATAATGTGCGTGAGCCTGGCTCAGGAGTGTGGAGATTGACACAAGAAAAGAGAGGGCTACACCAAGCAGTGGGTGAAGTGGAGCTGTGGATAATGATGATCAGAATGCTTTCCATATGCCTCATAGGGAGAAGGCATAGGCTATAAGGCATTGATTACAACTCTTGCTCAAGGCAGATTGGCAACTTATATGGCTTTAAGGGGGATGCGCTAAGGTGGTAGGTTGATCTAAATATTATTTGTAACCAAAACAAATATGGATTTAGTGCGAGAACGACTTTAATGCGCAAAAGTGTCTGCTACATGGCGCCAGTCATATATAATAAAATACCTCGGTATTTGGAAACTTGGAAAGAAATAAATTTGAGGTTATTTAAAAAAAAAAAAGATTTTTTTTAGTAGACAAGGCGTATTATAGTCTGACGGAATATTTAATGGAGAAAAGAATTTCTTGATTAGGTACTTCATTATAATGATTGGACATTTGAAGAATTTACATATAATTTTTAATTTTATTTAATATTTTATTGAATTCCAACACAAAATAAGTTGACTGTAGAATAATTATTTTGTAATTGTAATTATAGTTAATCAATCTGATAACTATTGACTTTGTATAACTTTATTATTATTATCTACTTAGCATCTTTAATGTATTTTGTACTTTTTGCATGCCTTTTGGTTAAATATGGCTGTTGCTATTATATTTTTTTATGTCACCGTTATGTACCCATATTTACAAAATAAATATCTTATCTTATCTTATATTTACAGAATTATAAACATTAGAATCAGCAATATCTAAGTTCATGTAAGTGCATTGAATTACTATGTCATGAAATAGCACTTACATGAACTTAAGGAGTTGTATTGCTGATTCTAATGATAGAAAAGAAATAAAAGTTAATACATTTATTTAGCAAGTTTATGTTTTGTAAGGATTATCAGAAAAATGTGTATATTTAGAAATATATGTCAAAAAAACGGAAGTGTTTCGATTTTTCTGATGAGAAGAGTATAATTATATTATACAGCAGATAACAAAATAAAATAAAGAAACAAAGTGCGATGTAGGACATGATCAGGGAGTTGTTATGTTATATTTATTGGCTACTTATATGGCCTTTTTTAAGTAATAAAGATTGTTATTAAAGAAAATAAACACATTTATTACAGACTAAAAGGCACACAATATACAGCAGATAATAATATAAAGAAACAAATAAAAAGTGTCAAAAGTGCGATGTATATTTTTTATTTTAATTCAGCCCCTAAGACAACCCACTGACCCAGGTTTCCTCACATGTTTTTATTTCACTGATGTCAGTAATATCCATTAACACTTCACAGGAACTTTCGGTTAGATGGCTGTCTTGTCTTAGGGAGACAGCCATCTGACCACAAGTTCATATCCTCGTGAATGAGACGCATTTACATAATTTAGTTCTTTTATAAGTATTCAGTTCATAAATAAGTATCAACTTACTGGAATATCAGTCAGCTTCTCATATACTTCATGTAAGTTCTTGTTGACCACTAGAATGCGAACATTCGCCACCAAACATATCCTACACATCGGCAGTTTCTCCATCTTTATCCGCTAACTTTTTTTGTTGGTCTGAGCCGACAAAGGACTAACTCAAAAAGTATCACATAAAAGTTCAACTTTGCACGAATATTTACGAAGAACACTGTTACACGAATACCTGGCGTGGCTTGTAAATGATTAATACGACTTCTACGAACATTTTGAGATTAAATCAATAAAAGCTTACGCTTCCTTTAAATAAAAATGTACTCTTAGCCACAGAGCACTACTGGTCGGTCACAGAGCATGTAACTAACTTTCTACATTGCTTTCTACTGGTATCCTAGCTGTCTGTCAATGTCAAGTGTCAACGCCACAGAGCACTATGGGTGCGTTCCGAGTTACGCTGTAATATAGATTTGGGCGTGCTAAAACCCGTATCCACCTTAAAGAAAACTGTAAGTACTCTGTGGTTAGTTCTCTATGTAGTAGTGCTATGTAGTCTGTGCTCACAATTCGTTTTATTTATTTTCCTACGAGATGTAGGTATTTTGTAATTTTGTGAATTTCCAAAGACGACCCGACCCGGCTTGTTACCTATAGCCAGTAATACAGTATTATATAGTGCTCTGTGCAGTAATATAATAGTGCTCTGTGCTAGTTACTTACGCTGTTTCTCTTCCCGATAGACCTGGCTTTTTCTTAGATTCCGATATTACCGCTATCATCAACTAACTCTGGCTGAGAATAATGCCTATGAAAAGATGTTTTGCCTGCAGTAAAACCCGTAAGTGCATTTGTAAATTACAATCAATAGTTATTTTTAACCGACTTTTTCAAAAAGGAGGAGGTTCTCAATTCGTCTGTATGTTTTTTTTTTGTATGTATGTTACGCGTTTACTCCGCCAATTATGAATTCATTTGCTTCAGAGGTGGTCCTATATAAAATTTATTAATTTTGCTTGCGTAGTTTTTGAGTTAGCTTCAATAATTACGTATTTTTCCCACTTTGCGATGTAGATGATATCTTAGTCTTTATTTACATAGCAAATAACGGTATATGAATTTGTGTGCGGTAGGTACCACGACTAAAAAGTGAAAAATAAAAACTTTTTACAAAAAAAAAACAACCGACTTCACAAAAAAACACTAAAAAAGTGAAAAATTACTTTAATTTCGGAAGTCGGTGGCAAAAAACGAAAATTGAAAAGCAAAGACACCGACTTCCGAAATTAAAGTAATTTTTCACTTTTTTAGTGTTTTTTTGAGAAGTCGGTTGTTTTTTTTTGTTGTAAATAGTTTTTATTTGTCTTGTACAAGACGTGGGTAAATGACAAACATTACATTTCTGGGATAGCTCAGAAAGGTTATGAGTGATATTTTAGTAAATATAAACAGGGGTCACGTACCCGTGACTAATAATGTAGTCTGGCTAATATAGTCTTAACAATTATTTTAACTTTACAGGGACAGCAGATAATCTAATCCTGCATACATTTCCTAAACTATACAAGGATCCAAAGCGATTTAAATTATGGGTTAATGTTTTTGGTGGTGACCTTCTTTTGATAGAAGATGAAACTATTTTTACCCGACTACGGCAAAGAAAAAAGGAGGGTTATGATTTTGACCGGTATGTATGTATGTATGTTCATCTGTTCCCTCCTATCTTCCAAACCACTTATCACAATTAGACAAATGAGGTATCGTTAGAAGCGTCGTGATTGTCCGCTGGATATAGGCTATGTGAAGTCACATTAAATTAAAAATGGCGCCCTCTAGAGGACATAAAGTGAGGAACTTAAAAAAAAATATGGTTTAATCGTACCATGTTGGGTATCAAATGAAAGGGCTTAATGAGCACATTTCAAAAATATATATATTATAACCAATCAAGTAATAAAAACTAAAACCCAACTACCCCTAACACGTGTTACTCCGGATTTTTAATTTGTCTGTCTGTGGTGTCTTGTTTATACCTTTAAAATCGTAGTTGGGTTTTAGTTTTTATTACTTGATTTTTTTTAAAATTCTTTTGAATAGAATAGAATAGAATTTTTATTTCGCAAATATGGGTAATACATACAGGTCTTAAGATTAAGTACATAATTATAGCTCAGCCACATTTTACCAATCGGCATGCAAAATTAGATTAGATTATTTATATCATTCTTATCACAATTAAGTATATCAATTTATAATTTTTGAATTATTATTTAAATGATCAAATTAATAAAAAAAAAAAAATGTGTATCAAAAGAAAATATATAAATTATTATCATTAGAATAATTGACATGTCATTACAATTGACAATATTATTATTAAAAAAATAATAATAATAATAACATAAATTTATATTAATTATAGTACCACAATCAAAACTCCCATTAGGAAAAACTTTTATCATCAAAAAAATCTTTAATTGAATAGTAACATTTTTCTAATAACAATTTAGTTAACTGTTTTTTGAATACTGAGATGGGTAATACTTTTAGATTTATTGGTAATTTATTATATATGAGAGGACCCATGGAAAATTTTTTTTTTTTAAGTAAGGACGTTTTGTAACCGCCTGTATATAGTTGACTTTTATACTGAGACCTCATTGGTCCTTTGCGTATTCTCTTATCAATCATTGATGTAAACAAATTACTGTTCATCTTAACAAATAAGCAAACTTCAAGAATGTACAAAGAAGGTAGTGTTAGAATCTTCAGTGATTTAAAAATTGGTTTACAGCTTTCTATGGGTTTGAGCCCTGTCATTGATCGAAGACAACGTTTTTGGGCCCTAAATATTTTATCTCTCTCACTACAGTTTCCCCAGAATATAACACCGAACCTTAGTAATGAAGCAACCAAACCATGATATGCTGTCACTAGCGTGTTCATATTTAACTTTTTTGAGAGATTGTACAGAATATATGCGGTTTTGCTTAATTTTTGGCACACAATTTCAGCATGGTCTTTCCAGGTCAATTTATCATCAATATGTACTCCCAAAAATTTTGTAACTGAAGTGGTATCTACTATTTCGTCTTTATATGCCTCGGAAAGCACGTTAAGCCGTTGGTCCCGGCTGTCATTTGTGGATCTTTGACAGTCGTTACGAGTCGTCAGAAGCACGAAAGTCTGACAACCAGTCTACCCAAGGGGTATCGTACTACCCAGTTACTGGGTTGTGGAGGTCAGATAGGCAGTCGCTCCATGTAAAATACTGGTATTCAGCTGCATCCGGTTAGACTGGAAGCCGACCCCAACATAGTTGGGAAAAGGCTAGGCAGGAATTTCTACTGAAAAAATGCTCTGCTAATTGTTATTTCATAATATGGTTTTATGTCCATAAATACATAGCTTTGTTTAGTTATCCAAAAGATTTTCCTTTTTAAACATATTTTTTTTATTTTTGCTTAACTACGTAATGTGAAAAATTATTCCCGTCAATTTTTATACCTTTATTAGTCATAATATATGATTCTATATTAAAACAGATTTCATTAATCATCAGCGTCAGGTGGTACACTTTGTGTTGCCATCTGACATTATGCATTTGCTATAACTCGGGGAAGGCTGGGTCGCTCCAACGCGAATGTTTGCGTACATCCGGGGTGGGGCGACCCCGTCTGTCAGGCACTTCTTCTCATGCAACCGAGCGGGTGGGCAGGTTGCGGATAGCCCAACTCCGGCGGTGGGACCGATCACCAACGGTTACATTGACCGTTGGTGGGTGATCCTGCACCAGGAGCATCTTCTAAAAGATCCCGGACAAGAGAAGTTCCCGAAAGCCAAATCCCAGGCCTAGGGTAACCCATACCCCTTTCCTATGTTCTCCTACACATGGCTGCGCATCGTGCTGCGAACTACCGGTTTGTGCTGATCTCGCTTTGTACTGGATTCCCATACAATGCGGGGTCGGCTTGTGCTGAAGGTGCGTGGTTGGGTGTGTAGCCCTGTGTACTCATCCCCTAACCTTGCCATCCCTCCCTATCCATACATATCCCGTCGATCCTAAAATCCCTAGGCCAACTCCCAGACTAAGGGTGACCTCCCAGAACCCAAACCCCTCCATCCACCAAATGCCTTCCCTCCTATCCCTTTATCCCGTCGGTCCCAGAGGAAGGAAAACCTCGTTACCCAAAACCCAAACAAAAAACAATGAAAATTCAGGACAGTGAAAAAACTACCCAGGTGGGTCCCGGCCAAGCCGGGGAATCCCACACCGCTCCGGCGGTTAGCCCCCATCGTATTATGGGAGGGGGCCCTAACTGCAATGTTGAAATTTTAATGCCGCGCTGTTCAGCGCGGCCGGCTGCTGACCAAGCGCCCATATCACAGGCTGCGACTAACGCGCCCATACCCACGACCTCGGCTGCGACTAACGCGCCAACACCCACTTCACGGACCATGCCTCCCACGCGCCTCTGGCAACAAAGCATCGTGCGGAATAGCGTGACTAACCCGGTTACACACCAAAACCAGCACAGACAGATCGGGACGGGGAAAGATGACGGACCTGGCAGCTCAAACACTCTTCCGGTTGCCAGCGGTGAAGTACGCCCGCTGACAAAGCGCGAAAAAATCCTGGCCCGGAAAAAGAGAATACGCGAACGAAAGCGCAGTATCCGCGAAGGCACCAGCCAGCGCGACGCGCGATCGAATGCCGAAGAGGAGGTGCGCGACCGGCCACAAGTACGCGAAGGGGAAACCCAGCGCGAAAAAGGGCCGGACGCACGCGACCGGCCGCAGCAGCGCGAAGGGGAAACTCAGTGCGCTAAGCGGCTGGACGCGGAACCGCGCGTGCGGGTTCTAGCTGGCGAAGGGGCAACTCAGCGCGAAAAGCCTCCGCACGTGTCAGAGTCTGCCAGGACCGACAACCGACCCCAAGACACAGACGGACCCCACGACCGACCTCGTCCTAAGCATAGTAGGGGCAAGCCAGGTGGAACCTCACACCCGGCGCTGCCGGCAAAAAATACCCAGACAGGCACCACCAAGCCGCAGCCTGGACCAAGTGGTAGAAGGCCGGCGAAGAGGAAGCACCCTGATGATACGGCTTCGCCAAGCACGCTCCAGGGGGAGGCCAAACGGATGAGGAACCACTCCGCCCAAAGGGAACAGAGGACCTACGCGCCTGCCACGAAGGACATTCCTGCGCGGCTGGCCGTAACAATCTGCCTCCCCTCCCCTTCTAGAGACTTAACGAAGGAAGAAACTGACCACATAAAGACGGGCCTAGAAAAATTACTCATGGACGCTGACTCGACAACCCCACTCCCTGCCTTCCGCAGCTACCCACGGGTTGCGGAAGGCACCGTGCAGATGTGGTGTGAAGACGACTATGCCCTGACCTGGCTGACCCAGAATGTACCCTCAATCCGACTGCCGAACACTGATCTGACACTCACGGTACTGAGACAATCTGACGTGCCCACGCGTGTGCGAGTCTCGCTTTTCGTCCCTCGGTACAGAGGTGACGCGGCCAGACTCCAAGGTATTCTGATCCGTCAGAATACCTGGTATGACATTGCCAAGTGGTCACTGTACAGGGCGACTTCCGTCGGTGGCGATAACTATGGGACTTATTTGACCCTGGGTATCCCACCGGAGGAAGCCGTAAAGGTCCGGGATCGGGAGCGACGTATATCATACCTGCTCGGGTCGATATACGTACGCTTTTGGCCCATGACCCATCCCTTTGACGTTCAGACCGACAGCACGGACAGACAGACCGCATTACCAACGCTAATACCGACGACTGACTCAGACAATGACCAACTCGAGGAGGTCATGGCCCGAGCGGCAATGGCTGATGACGCTGACACCATACCGCTTGAATCACCTGGTTGGAGCGATCGCTTGCTCGCCTCGTCGCCAGGCGGACGACATGACGACAAGTAAAGAGAGGAGGCAGCGGGGAGACTGTCGGATGGATCCCTCTTCGACTAACTCCTCATCGTCGTCATCGCCACTCAACGTAATCCAGACCAACCTCCAGCATAGCCAGACTGCCACGGCCAGCTTACGCAGGGCGCTGGAGGTAAAGCCCAGAACCATTGCACTGATCCAAGAGCCGTGGATCAGGAACAACAGAATATTCGGCGCCCGCGTCGATAACATCAGAGGTAAGATAATTCTCAACACAATACATCAGGGTCATCAGGCAAACCGAGAACTTTATTGCCATGAAAATAAATTCTTTATTGCCATGAAAAAAGTTTACAAAATTTGAGACCCTGGCTCCAGAGCTAGGTTAGAGTACCTGTATTTCAGGAACCAGTGACTTCTTCCATTTAGGTTACAATTAGCAATTAAATAAATTATGTTACTTAATTAAGTTTAAGTTTTAAAATAGAAAAGAAAAATGTAATTGGAATTAAATAAAATACTCAAAGCAAGATTATTATAAATGTGGAAAGAACTTGTGTCTACATACCCATAGAAATTCCTATCACACCACTCGCCCAATTCTGTTCCAGAGACCTGAAGGCTGTCAGGCTCTAGACCGATGGTAGCGTTCCAGATGTTGTACACACGGCTACACATCAAGCTAAAAAATTTCCAGAATAAGCTGATAAAAGCTTTGTACACTGAGTTTTCAAAAAGACAAATTTAAAATTTGTTACTGTACCCTCAATTAAAAACTGTTAACACTATTGATTATGAATATCTTGTAGATGTATTACAAAAAATATATAAGCTGACATCTCTTTGGATGCGCCACTTGAACCGGGACCCTTTACAAAACTTTTTCGGAAGCATAAGGCCAGGCGCGTACTAGCGGCCAGGCCGCAGCGGCCAGTTAGTATAAAATCAGATGTGCGTGTGGTGTGAGGGCCCGTTTTTTAAAACTCTTTGAAAATGTGCTTAGGGTTTAGTGAACATTCCAAAAGAATTGTGAAAGTTGGAATCAGATTTTGTGAAAGTCTAATAAGCGAGTTATGGACTGTAAAGTTGGGCCCTCAGTTCTCACATAGAGGATTGAGCCCACATGTACCTGATAAACTATGGACATTACAGAACAAGTCTTTATGCCAAAATTTAAGCTAATGCCGAACAAAAGGACATTGACCATCCATATATGGGAGTTGGACCAAGTGCTGCCCAGAATGGACACATAGTGCATTGTGTTCCTTGGGCTTATACTAGTCTGTACATCAAAGCTCAATAAAATCTATCCGCGGAGTTTCGAGAAAAACGAATTTTTGTTGAGTATTTTTTGAATGAATACCAACCAACCGATGGCGCATTTCATTAAATAATGTCAGTAATTATGTTAAACAACACATTATTATTTCATTTGTATGCATATCATTAACATGTTGTAGGCGACGCATATTAATATTGTTATTAAATAAATTAACAATAGGATTTTAGCAATTAAGTTAGTTGTAAGAAACTGTATTTCGGAACGTGTAACGCCATCTATTTGAATATTTATAAATAAATAATTATAAAGACGTTGGTGGGTAGCTATACTTTAATATTGGTACATTTTTCTATGCAAGTTTTGTCCACCCGCAGTTGGTAAAAAAGTGTGTGTCCGCCGCGTTGTATCCTTTCGCTCGCACCAGCGTCTTTTCCCTTTGTCTACCTAAAGTTTTGCGTTTTCATTACCCTAACACCTACAAAGAGTGGTCTTCAAGCCAAATAATAATCAGTGTGATGTTTACATCCCCACCGCGCGCCCCGCGTAAAATTTTTAACTCGCAAACAGCATCGGGAATTCGAGCGCCAGCAACTGCAAATGGCGAGCACATCGGCCAACGCACCTGCGGAACCTAAAGTCAAATTACCTGTCCTAGGCACCGATAGTCTCATACCGTCTAAGGACATGGAACGAATGAAGATTGAAACACCAAAAATAAATACGCCGTTTGCGTCCGTAAAAAGTGGTTCGATTACGTCTGCAAAATCGAAGCGATCTACGTCATCATCCATTGCAAGACGTAAGCAATTGGAATTAGAAGCCGCTGAAGCAAAAGCACATATTCAGCTGGCCCTGATAGATAAAAAGCTGAAAGCTGACCTTGCGCATGTTGATGCTGAAGAGCTCCAAGGTGATGGCAGCGAAGCTAGTAGTAATGAGATCCTCGATGAGCAAGCACGTTCTAACGTCGAGGATTGGCTAAATCAAGATCACAACGAACCTACCTGCAGTTATCAGTATCAGCCGACGGCACCATCAACTAGCCGTGCTCACGTCGGCACCGTCCAGTGCACTGATGTTCCTGTTGATAGTATTCAGCAACTTGCACTTACCTTAAAAGACATGATGGCAACCTCGTCAGACCAACGCGAGGACCGTCTCAGTCGCTTGTCTACTCCGCGTGACTTACCTGTCTGTAGTGGAGACTGTGTTGAGTGGCTACATTTTAAGAGTGCATACGATGAATCCACACGAGTGTGCAAATTTAGTGAATCCGAAAACCTGTGGAGACTACGCAAAGCATTGCGAGGCGACGCTAAGGAGGCAGTTACCGACCTGTTAATCGGTAATACTCCGCCCGCAACTGTAATGGAAGCCCTAGACTTGAGGTTTGGTCGACCGGAAGTGATTATTCTGAACCTTACGGCGCAGTTAAGGAAGCAACCTGCGTTATTACCTACCTCGTACCAGTACGATCTGATTAATTTTTCTATTAAAATTAATAACTGTGTGGCCACTATTCATGCACTAAATCAACCTGATTATTTACGAAGCCCTGAACTCGCGTCAGCTGTGCTATCTAAGTTGCCGAGTACATTGATAGCAAAATGGACCGACTTTGCCTACCGGAAGTTAAGTGAAAAACAGTCGAAGTTGGAGTTAGTCGCAGCATTTCTTAAACATGAGGCAGAAATGTTATCGCTAGTCGGAATACCTCAATGTCGTGAACAAAAGAAGCAGACCGAGGGCACAGTGCCCGCGAAACGAGATGACAACAAATTTCGCACTAATCGACCCATATTAGCTACAACAACTGTTGAGGAGGGCAATAAATGTAATTTTTGTACAAAGCCCAATCATTCGCTGCCCGAGTGACGCGCTTTCAAACGTGCAATGCGCCGTGATAGATGGAAGTTTGTAAAAATGAATGGCTTGTGTTATTGTTGTCTGACGTCACGACATGATAGGAATACATGCCCCGCACCTGTATGCGACATAGATGGCTGTGGGCTTGCACACCACAAGTTGCTACACTGGAGCAAACCTACGTCATCACAATCGACACACGCACCGGGCAGCGCGCGGCGCGAGCCCGCTACGCCGACCCCGGAGCCCACGCAACCGTCATCTCCACCACCGCCGCTGTCAGCGTCCGCGCCCGCTGTAAATACTACCGTAGCACACGTCGCGTCAAGCTGTGATAAACGCTTATCTTCGGATCACGTCATGTTAAAAGTGGTTGCAGTGAAAGTGTGTGGACCTAATGGTGTAGTGAATACGTATGCCCTACTCGACGATGCGGCCTCAGTGTCTATAATCGACTCGGATCTTGCTACCGAACTAGGACTAAAGTGTGAACAATCATGTGACATCAAGTTCATTGATGCCTTTGGACTGGAGGTGTATCAATCCGATGCACCGACCGTAAGTGCCCAGATAACTGAATATAACGGAAACAATTATTATGACATTAAGTTACGCAAAGTGTCTAAATTAAATTTGCCAGCACAAAATTTAACTGTAATTAACGATTTAGATTGTAAACATTTGTCTAAAGTTAAAGATTACGTATGTAAAAGTCATGTAGTGCCTCGATTACTTATTGGCGAAGATAATTATGTTTTGATTGCGCCACTAGAAATTATTCATGGTAATAAAAATGAACCTTATGCTACTCGTTGTAAGTTAGGCTGGTCAATTCATGGTTATTGCGGTCGCACTCACTCCAACGCTGCCAATGTGTTCACTCTCTCTCACACAGACTTAGGTCAAACTGATGAATTAAATAGTTTAATTAAACATTATTTTTCTCTAGACTCCATTGGAATTTCAACCTTATGCCGTGAGAATAGTGATCATTTAAGAGCACTGCAAATATTGGATGATACGTCACGTCTTATCGGAAGCCAATGGGAAGTAGGTTTGCCCTTCAAAAAAAACGTTTTCACCATGCCTGATTCATATCAAGCCGCATCTTTGCGACTGCAGACTTTGATGCGGAAATTTCTTAAAGACGACTCGTACGCAGATCGATATAGGAAGGAGGTAAACAAACTGTTTGTTGACGGTTACGCTCGGGAAGTTAAGGAAAATGAACTCTCAGCTGACCACATATGGTACCTTCCACATTTTGTTGTCCAGAACCCTAACAAACCGGGAAAGCTACGTCTCGTATTCGACGCCGCATCAAAGGTAAATGGATTATGTCTTAACAGTTATTTGTTAACAGGTCCAGACTTATATAATTCACTTATGGGAATTATGTTAAGATTTCGTGAAAATAAGGTTGTCATTGTAGGGGACATCAAGGACATGTTCTTAAGGGTTAAAATTAGGCCACAGGATCAACATGTTCTTAGATTCTTATGGCAACAATCACCAAGCGCTCCCATAAAAATATGCGCCATGCAAAGTTTAATATTTGGTGCAACATGTTCTCCTTTTATAGCACAGTATATTAAAAATAAAAATGCACTTAAATATGACGACTTATACCCAGAAGCCGTACAAGTAATTATAAAAAATCATTACATGGATGATTGTTTGTATTCGACTCCTGATGCAAACAATGCTATTAAATTAATACAACAAATTACTCAAATTCATAAACACGGTGGATTTGAGATAAGAGGTTGGTTAAGCAATGACAAACAGGTTTTAGAAACAATACCGCCAGATGCGCTCGCGCCCACAGCTGTTCAATTCAAGGACGGAGCTATGAACACAACTGAGCGCACTTTAGGTTTGATGTGGCATCCGTCGGATGATACCTTTGGATTTAAAGTATCATTTAATCGGGTTTCGGAGGCGATATTAAATGGATTGGAGCCTCCTACTAAAGCTAAAATGCTTAGTGTTATAATGTCTGTATATGATATTCATGGATTTTTGTCGCCGTTTATTATAAAAAGTAAAATAATTTTTCAGAATGTGCATCGCAGTGGCATTGACTGGAACTGCCGCATCCAACCCGACGAACATAGTAGATGGGTAAGGTGGCTCGACGAATTAAAGCTTCTAGTTTCGTTGCGCATACCACGATGCTATGCTAGTGCAGGAGTTTGGACCCAATGCTACGATGACATGAAGCATGGGGTGAGTGCGCCTAAGATTATTAGGACCGAGTTGCACATATTTTGTGACTCGAGTACTAAGGCTTTCGCAGCCGTGATTTATTGGAGATTTATTCGCTCAAATGGTACTGTATCAATCTGTTTTGTAGCGGGTAAAAGCAGGGTTACGCCTCTGCGCCCTGTATCAGTCCCGAGGCTTGAACTGCAAGGAGCCGTACTCGCAGCTCGACTTGTGAGCACGGTTCAAAGTGAACATAAAGATATAAAAGCAGACAAAAGATACTTTTGGACTGATTCGCACACTGTTCTTCAGTGGATACGTGGCGATCCTAGAGACTATAAGCCGTATGTTTCACATCGTCTAGGTGAAATCGATGAGCTGACCACCACCACGGAATGGCGGTACGTGCCATCCAGACTGAACGCGGCTGACGTAGCCACGCGCGATGATGCGCCACCACTACAGTTTCAGGATGTATGGTTTCAAGGTCCGGGCTTTTTAAGAGAACCAGAAAGTAAATGGCCTAAAGATCTTAAAAACTGCACACAGTTGGTTGAGACAATTTGTGAGCAAAAATTTGTTAACGTCATAGCTACGATAAATTATAGTACTGTGTTTCCAGTACCTAATGAGAATAACTTTTCATCGTGGATTCGATTGCTAATGACAACTGCAAGGGTCTTACTTTTTATCAACAAATGTCAACGTAAAGGCAATCGAATTGACAATGAAATGTTACGAAAGGCAGAGGACCTATTGATAAAAAAGTGTCAATATGATTCTTTTGCTACGGAGATAGAAAGTCTTAAACAAAACAAGCCATTATTAAAAAATAGCCGATTATTAAGTCTAACACCTTATCTTGACAGTGCGGGCTTACTACGAGTTGGCGGCCGCATCGACAAGACCGAAGGTGTCACGGAGGATACCAGGAGGCCTGTTATTCTCGATGGTCAACGGAGGATGACCAGACTTCTGGTGGAGTACTACCACCGACGAGCGCTACATGGAGCTCATGAACTAGTAGTCAACGAACTAAGGCAACGCTACTGGATCTTGAAGCTCCGCCCCACTGTGCGCGCGGTGGCAGCACGCTGCCTATTCTGCAGGTACCGACGTGCGACGCCGCAACCGCAACGTATGGGTGACTTGCCGTCGGCCCGACTGCAGCACAACCGACGTCCGTTTACATTCTCAGGTATTGATTTCTTTGGACCAATGGAGGTTACAGTGGGTCGTAGTAGACAAAAACGTTACGGCATGTTATTTACGTGCTTAACCGTTCGAGCTGTTCACGTAGAAATAACTGAGAGTCTTACCACTGATTCTACACTGATGGCCCTGAGAAGAATGATAGCCCGTAGAGGGGCACCTACTGTGATCTACTCAGATAACGGTACCAACCTGAGAGGAGCGGACACCGAGTTGAAACGCAGCATCGCTGAGCTCGATGTGGATGTTCTGCGTAATGACGGGCTACTTAGAGGTATTGAGTGGCGTTTTATACCCCCAGGAGCACCCGAAATGGGAGGAGCTTGGGAACGTATGGTGCGCACCGTTAAAACAGCTCTCCGAGTTATATTGAAGGAGCGTGCGCCCCGTCCTGAAACCCTTTCAACTTTGATGGCTGAGGTTGAAGCTCTAGTCAACAGTAGACCCATCACATATGTTTCGACGGATCCAAATTACCCCGAGGCTCTGACACCTAATCATTTTTTAATAGGTACGTCATCAATTGGACCATCTTATGGAAGGTACACAGACGTGGATCTCCACCTTAGGAAGCAGTGGCGTATAGCGCAGAGACTGACGGACATGTTTTGGTCGCGTTGGCTTAAAGAATATTTGCCCACACTTTTGCCGCGTCAAAAGTGGAGTAGTGAGCAGAGGTCATTGTGTGTAGGAGATTATGTTTTGATAGTTGACCCGAACTTAGAGCGTGGTTCATGGCGGCACGGTGTAGTAAGTGCGGCACTCCCCGGGGATGACGGGCGCATTCGCGTGGTAGACGTGCGCACTCGCACGGGCGTGCTGCGACGACCAGCCACACGCGTCGCCTTACTCGCACCTGAGTGTGATTGTGATGACTAGTCATCACTAGGGGGTGGAATTGTAGGCGACGCATATTAATATTGTTATTAAATAAATTAACAATAGGATTTTAGCAATTAAGTTAGTTGTAAGAAACTGTATTTCGGAACGTGTAACGCCATCTATTTGAATATTTATAAATAAATAATTATAAAGACGTTGGTGGGTAGCTATACTTTAATATTGGTACATTTTTCTATGCAAGTTTTGTCCACCCGCAGTTGGTAAAAAAGTGTGTGTCCGCCGCGTTGTATCCTTTCGCTCGCACCAGCGTCTTTTCCCTTTGTCTACCTAAAGTTTTGCGTTTTCATTACCCTAACACCTACACATGTTAAATATTTTTTACTGACCATCCATATATGGGAGCTGGGCCAAGTGCTGCCCAGAAAGGACACATAGTGCATTATGATCCATGGGCTTGTACTAGTCTGTACACCAAAGCTCAATAAAATCTATCCGCGGAGTTTTGAGAAAAACAATTTTTTGTTGAGTATTTTTTATTGATGAATACCAACCAACCGATGGCGCATTTAATTAAAAATAATTACAGTAATTATGTTAAACAACACATAATTATTTCATTTGTATGCATATCATTTACATTGTAGTGTAAAGCACTTGTCAATGCATATTCAACGAGTCCAAACACGATGGTGCTGTCTTGTTTGGTTGAGGAGTTCCTATGGGTACTTTCTGGCTCCATCACCAGACTCTGGATACTACCCTGGACTATACGAAGTACTTGTCAAGACAAAGCCAACGAGTCCAAACACGATGTTGCTATTTTGTTTGGTTGAGGAGTTCCTATGGCCACCTTCCGGCTCCATCATCACACCCTGGACACTGCCTAGTATAACGCACTTGTCAATGCATATTCAACGAGTCCAAACTCGATGGTGCTGTCTTGTTTAGTTGAGGAGTTCCTATGGATACCTGCCGACTCCGTATAAAGGCAATAACTTTTTAACCCTGGGACCGATTTTTTTTTATTTTTTATTTTTGTGTGTATAAATTGATGCAAGGAACCATTTGGAAGCACTCCCATGGCTGGGCAGCATTTGGTCCAAATTGGTCAATATCCTTTGTGAAAACAAGATATTATCGCACAACACTGTCCAACTTTGTATATCTTCGTTCAAAAAGGACCCTCAATTCTCACACGTAAAAGTTTATTACGCAAATAAAATGAAACCACTAACTTACAGCTACTGTTTGAAATCCTATATGCTACTAAATAATTTGTGAAATTTGTGAATGCAAGAACAGGTCACCACTTCTTGTTGTTTGAAAGTAATGAGCTTTATAAAATTCGGGCCCTCAGTCCTCCATTTCTTTTTTTTTTTCTTTTTTTACGCTAAGATAAGACAAATACAAAATTATCTTTTTTTGTGAAAAAAATTGTGCAACAAATTCGATAAAGAAATTAAAAGACCCTTTATTGTATAAAAAATCGAGTTTTGTTTTTATTCTCTGAATTAGGAAATAGGGTGACCACAATTTCTTCTAGATTGCAGCAAAGATTAATAAATGTAATGTCATAGGTTTTAAGCTACTGAGTAGGTATGGCCGATATTTCACGTCTTGTCTGGCTACGGAGCATGTAGCCGAATAGCTAGTTTCTAGTCAAACGGTAAGTAGGTAAACACGTTATTCCGAAAGAGCTTACGGCTCTAATTACTCCCGAGTCCCGCCGCGCCGCGCCACGGCGGTGTGAATGGCGGCATTTTGGTGGCGAGAAACTTTAAAAAACAAGTTCCAGCCCATGCAGCTTGGCTTTGGATTCAAAAGGGGCTGCGAATAGCACTTTTTGGTCGCAGATATGTTAAAGATGTAACAAGTCGCAACAGTTTCGTAACTGTTACGAAACATGGTGACTGTGTGGGGTTTGGTCTCTATGTGTGGTAATAGTTCGTACAAAATTTGACCGGAAAACATTTCAGTAACTTTAAGTAGTCTTTGTGTTCACACGTAACGTAAACATTTGTGTAGACTTATTTTTAAACACTTGGTGTTTAGTTTGTAACATGTGTACAATCGAGTAAAAATGTGTGGTAGCGGTGTGGTCACCATGTTACTAGAATAATAACTTAAAATTTATATTTACACGAGGTGTCGTAATGTTACGTCATTATTACTGAACAATATATTACTGAACTGTGAATAAAAAAGTCACAATAAGACACTGTTTCTCAAACTGTTTCGAGAAGTGATCAAATGATTGCAGTTGAAAATGAGTAAAGAACCGAAAAGATTCCGTCTCACATCGACTTTCTACATTTGTGGATCTTTGACAGTCGTTACGAGTCGTCAGAAGCACGAAAGTCTGACAACCAGTCTAACCAAGGGGTATCGTATTACCCAGTTACTGGGTTGTGGAGGTCAGATAGGCAGTCGCTCCATGTAAAATACTGGTATTCAGCTGCATCCGGTTAGACTGGAAGCCGACCCCAACATAGTTGGGAAAAGGCTAGGCTGGAATTTCTACTGAAAAAATGCTCTGCTAATTGTTATTTCATAATATGGTTTTATGTCCATAAATACATAGCTTTGTTTAGTTATTCAAAAGATTTTCCTTTTTAAACATATTTTTTTATTTTTGCTTAACTACGTAATGTGAAAAATTATTCCCGTCAATTTTTATACCTTTATTAGTCATAATATATGATTCTATATTAAAACAGATTTCAATAATCATCAGCGTCAGGTGGTACACTTTGTGTTGCCATCTGACATTATGCATTTGCTATAACTCGGGGAAGGCTGGGTCGCTCCAACGCGAATGTTTGCGTACATCCGGGGTGGGGCGACCCCGTCTGTCAGGCACTTCTTCTCATGCAACCGAGCGGGTGGGCAGGTTGCGGATAGCCCAACTCCGGCGGTGGGACCGATCACCAACGGTTACATTGACCGTTGGTGGGTGATCCTGCACCAGGAGCATCTTCTAAAAGATCCCGGACAAGAGAAGTTCCCGAAAGCCAAATCCCAGGCCTAGGGTAACCCATACCCCTTTCCTATGTTCTCCTACACATGGCTGCGCATCGTGCTGCGAACTACCGGTTTGTGCTGTTCTCGCTTTGTACTGGATTCCCATACAATGCGGGGTCGGCTTGTGCTGAAGGTGCGTGGTTGGGTGTGTAGCCCTGTGTACTCATCCCCTAACCTTGCCATCCCTCCCTATCCATACATATCCCGTCGATCCTAAAATGCCTAGGCCAACTCCCAGACTAAGGGTGACCTCCCAGAACCCAAACCCCTCCATCCACCAAATGCCTTCCCTCCTATCCCTTTATCCCGTCGGTCCCAGAGGAAGGAAAACCTCGTTACCCAAAACCCAAAAAAAAAACAATGAAAATGCAGGACAGTGAAAAAACTACCCAGGTGGGTCCCGGCCAAGCCGGGGAATCCCACACCGCTCCGGCGGTTAGCCCCCATCGTATTATGGGAGGGGGCCCTAACTGCAATGTTGAAATTTTAATGCCGCGCTATTCAGCGTGGCCGGCTGCTGACCAAGCGCCCATATCACAGGCTGCGACTAACGCGCCCATACCCACGACCTCGGCTGCGACTAACGCGCCAACACCCACTTCACGGACCATGCCTCCCACGAGCCTCTGGCAACAAAGCATCGTGCGGAATAGCGTGACTAACCCGGTTACACACCAAAACCAGCACAGACAGATCGGGACGGGGAAAGATGACGGACCTGGCAGCTCAAACACTCTTCCGGTTGCCAGCGGTGAAGTACGCCCGCTGACAAAGCGCGAAAAAATCCTGGCCCGGAAAAAGAGAATACGCGAACGAAAGCGCAGTATCCGCGAAGGCACCAGCCAGCGCGACGCGCGATCGAATGCAGAAGAGGAGGTGCGCGACCGGCCACAAGTCCGCGAAGGGGAAACCCAGCGCGAAAAAGGGCCGGACGGACGCGACCGGCCGCAGCAGCGCGAAGGGGAAACTCAGTGCGCTAAGCGGCTGGACGCGGAACCGCGCGTGCGGGTTCTAGCTGGCGAAGGGGCAACTCAGCGCGAAAAGCCTCCGCACGTGTCAGAGTCTGCCAGGACCGACAGCCGACCCCAAGACACAGACGGACCCCACGACCGACCTCGTCCTAAGCATAGTAGGGGCAAGCCAGGTGGAACCTCACACCCGGCGCTGCCGGCAAAAAATACCCAGACAGGCACCACCAAGCCGCAGCCTGGAACAAGTGGTAGAAGGCCGGCGAAGAGGAAGCACCCTGATGATACGGCTTCGCCAAGCACGCTCCAGGGGGAGGCCAAACGGATGAGGAACCACTCCGCCCAAGGGGAACAGAGGACCTACGCGCCTGCCACGAAGGACATTCCTGCGCGGCTGGCCGTAACAATCTGCCTCCCCTCCCCTTCTAGAGACTTAACGAAGGAAGAAACTGACCACATAAAGACGGGCCTAGAAAAATTACTCATGGACGCTGACTCGACAACCCCACTCCCTGCCTTTCGCGGCTACCCACGGGTTGCGGAAGGCACCGTGCAGATGTGGTGTGAAGACGACTATGCCCTGACCTGGCTGACCCAGAATGTACCCTCAATCCGACTGCCGAACACTGATCTGACACTCACGGTACTGAGACAATCTGACGTGCCCACGCGTGTGCGAGTCTCGCTATTCGTCCCTCGGTACAGAGGTGACATGGCCAGACTCCAAGGTATTCTGATCCGTCAGAATACCTGGTATGACATTGCCAAGTGGTCACTGTACAGGGCGACTTCCGTCGGTGGCGATAACTATGGGACTTATTTGACCCTGGGTATCCCACCGGAGGAAGCCGTAAAGGTCCGGGATCGGGAGCGACGTATATCATACCTGCTCGGGTCGATATACGTACGCTTTTGGCCCATGACCCATCCCTTTGACGTTCAGACCGACAGCACGGACAGACAGACCGCATTACCAACGCTAATACCGACGACTGACCATGGCCATGGGTCATGGCCCGAGCGGCAATGGCTGATGACGCTGACACCATACCGCTTGAATCACCTGGTTGGAGCGATCGCTTGCGCTCCTCGTCGCCAGGCGGACGACATGACGACAAGTAAAGAGAGGAGGTAGCGGGGAGACTGTCGGATGGATCCCTCTCCGACTAACTCCTCCTCATCGTCGTCATCGCCACTCAACGTAGTCCAGACCAACCTCCAGCATAGCCAGACTGCCACGGCCAGCTTACGCAGGGCGCTGGAGGTAAAGCCCAGAACCATTGCACTGATCCAAGAGCCGTGGATTAGGAACAACAGAATATACGGCGCCCGCGTCGATAACATCAGAGGTAAGATAATTCTCAACACAATACATCAGGGTCATCAGGCAAACCGAGAACTTTATTGCCATGAAAATAAATTCTTTATTGCCATGAAAAAAGTTTACAAAATTTGAGACCCTGGCTCCAGAGCTAGGTTAGAGTACCTGTATTTCAGGAACCAGTGACTTCCTCCATTTAGGTTACAATTAGCAATTAAATAAATTATGTTACTTAATTAAGTTTAAGTTTTAAAATAGAAAAGAAAAATGTAATTGGAATTAAATAAAATACTCAAAGCAAGATTATTATAAATGTGGAAAGAACTTGTGTCTACATACCCATAGAAATTCCTATCACACCACTCGCCCAATTCTGTTCCAGAGACCTGAAGGCTGTCAGGCTCTAGACCGATGGTAGCGTTCCAGATGTTGTACATGCCAGGCGAGGTTACAGACTGCCCGCCAAAGGAGATGGCCGACCTGGTACAGCACTGCGAACGCGCCAAACTAGACCTGATCATCGGTACCGACTCGAACGCACACCACCCGCTTTGGAGCAGCGACGCATCGAACTCCAGAGGAGAGGTACTACCCACCTATTTATTCTCTATTAACCTTAAAATTGTTAACCGCGGCTCAGAATCCACTTGGGTTACAGTCCGAGGACAAACGATCATAGACTTAAAGAATTTCCCACTTTTCTTGTAAACCGAATAAAACGTCGATTTTGGTCACCATTTTAATAGCAGCTATGTCATTTCAGGTGAAGGAGTACTCCCTCCAGAATGCAACGAAACAGATGCATTGATAAAGCTCTTTGCCGAATTATTTGACTCCAAAAATGGTAGTTTTGACAACTTTCATAAAATAAAATAAGAGGAAATCTACTGCTGGGTCATTATCGCCAAGATCGAACCAGAAAAAACTATAAAAGCTTTGAACACTGAGTTTTCAAAAAGACAAATTTAAAATTTGTTACTGTACCCTCAATTAAAAACTGTTAACACACTATTGATTATGAATATCTTGTAGATGTATTACAAAAAATATATAAGCTGACATCTCTTTGGATGCGCCACTTGAACCGGGACCCTTTAGAAAACTTTTTCGGAAGCATAAGGCCAGGCGCGCACTAGCGGCCAGGCCGCAGCGGCCAGGCCGAAGCGGCCAGTTAGTATAAAATCAGATGTGCGTGTGGTGTGAGGGCCCGTTTTTTAAAACTCTTTGAAAATGTGCTTAGGGTTTAGTGAACATTCCAAAAGAATTGTGAAAGTTGGAATCAGATTTTGTGAAAGTCTAATAAGCGAGTTATGGACTGTAAAGTTGGGCCCTCAGTTCTCACATAGAGGATTGAGCCCACATGTACCTGATAAACTATGGACATTACAGAACAAGTCTTTATGCCAAAATTTAAGCTAATGCCGAACAAAAGGACATTGACCATCCATATATGGGAGTTGGACCAAGTGCTGCCCAGAATGGACACATAGTGCATTGTGTTCCTTGGGCTTATACTAGTCTGTACACCAAAGCTCAATAAAATCTATCCGCGGAGTTTCGAGAAAAACGAATTTTTGTTGAGCATTTTTTATCGATGAATACCAACCAACCGGTGGCGCATTTGATTAAATAATGACAGTAATTATGTTAAACAACACATTATTATTTCATTTGTATGCATATCATTTACATGTTAAATATTTTTTACTGACCATCTATTTATGGGAGCTGGGCCAAGTGCTGCCCAGAAAGGACGCATAGTGCATTATGTTCCTTGGCCTTGTACACACGGCTACACATCAAGCTATACATTTCCAGTATAAGCTGACCTCGCTTGGTACGAAAATCCTATACAATGCAAGATCAGCATAAACTGGAAATGTATAGCTTGATGTGTAGCCGTGTGTACTAGTCTGTAAACCAAAGCTCAATAAAATCTATCCGAGGAGTTTCGAGAAAAACGAATTTTTGTTGAGCATTTTTTATTGATGAATACCAACCAACGGATGGCGCATTTAATTAAAAATAATGACAGTAATTATGTTAAACAACACATTATTATTTCATTTGTATGCATATCATTTACATGTTAAATATTTTTTACTGACCATCCATATATGGGAGCTGGGCCAAGTGCTGCCCAGAATGGACACATAGTGCATTATGATCCTTGGGCTTGTACTAGTCTGTACACCAAAGCTCAGTAAAATCTATCCGCGGAGTTTTGAGAAAAACTATGTTTAGTATTAATAAGAGAGAAGAAAGAATAACTATTTTTATTTTTTGTTGAGTATTTTTTGAATGAATACCAACCAACCGATGGCGCATTTCATTAAATAATATCAGTAATTATGTTAAACAACACATTATTATTTCATTTGTATGCATATCATTAACATGTTAAATATTTTTTACTGACCATCCATATATGGGAGCTGGGCCAAGTGCTGCCCAGAAAGGACACATAGTGCATTATGATCCATGGGCTTGTACTAGTCTGTACACCAAAGCTCAATAAAATCTATCCGCGGAGTTTTGAGAAAAACTATTTTTTGTTGAGTATTTTTTATTGATGAATACCAACCAACCGATGGCGCATTTAATTAAAAATAATAACAGTAATTATGTTAAACAACACATAATTATTTCATTTGTATGCATATCATTTACATTGTAGTGTAAAGCACTTATCAATGCATATTCAACGAGTCCAAACACGATGGTTCTGTCTTGTTTGGTTGAGGAGTTCCTATGGGTACTTTCTGGCTCCATCACCAGACTCTGGATACTACCCTGGACTATACGAAGTACTTGTCAAGACAAAGCCAACGAGTCCAAACACGATGGTGCTATTTTGTTTGGTTGAGGAGTTCCTATGGCCACCTTCCGGCTCCATCATCACACCCTGGACACTGCCTAGTATAACGCACTTGTCAATGCATATTCAACGAGTACAAACACGATGGTGCTATTTTGTTTGGTTGAGGAGTTCCTACGGCCACCTTCCGGCTCCATCATCACACCCTGGACACTGCCTAGTATAACGCACTTGTCAATGCATATTCAACGAGTCCAAACTCGATGGTGCTGTCTTGTTTGGTTGAGGAGTTCCTATGGCCACCTTCCGGCTCCATCATCACACCCTGGACACTGCCTAGTGTAAAGCACTTGTCAATGCATATTCAACGGTCAACGAGTCCAAACTCGATGGTGCTGTCTTGTTTAGTTGAGGAGTTCCTATGGATACCTGCCGCATAAAGGCAATAACTTTTTAACCCTGGGAACGTTTTTTTTTTTTAATTTTTGTGTGTATAAATTGATGCAAGGAACCATTTGGAAGCACTCCCATGGCTGGGCAGCATTTGGTCCAAATTGGTCAATATCCTTTGTGAAAACAAGTTATTATCGCACAACACTGTCCAACTTTGTATATCTTCGTTCAAAAAGGGCCCTCAATTCTCACACGTTTATTACGCAAATAAAATGAAACCACTAACTTACAGCTACTGTTTGAAATCCTATATGCTACTAAATAATTTGTGAATGCAAGAACAGGTCACCACTTCTTGTTGTTTGAAAGTAATAAGCTTTATAAAATTCGGGCCCTCAGTCCTCCATTTCTTTTTTTTTCGTTTTATTACGCTTATCGTATGAAAGATAAGACAAATACAAAATTATCTCTTTTTGTGAAAAAAATTGTGCAACAAATTCGATACCAGAAAGAAATTAAAATACCCAAGAATATTGTATAAAAAATCGAGTTTTGTTTTTATTCTCTGAATTAGGAAATAGGGTGACCACAATTTCTTCTAGATTGCAGCAAAGATTAATAAATGTAATGTCATAGGTTTTAAGCTACTGAGTAGGTATGGACGTTATTTCACGTCTTGTCTGGCTACGGAGCATGTAGCCGAATAGCTAGTTTCTAGTCAAACGGTAAGTAGGTAAACACGTTATTCCGAAAGAGCTTACGGCTCTAATTACTCCCGAGTCCCGCCGCGCCGCGCCACGGCGGTGTGAATGGCGGCATTTTGGTGGCGAGAAACTTTAAAAAACAAGTTCCAGCCCATGCAGCTTGGCTTTGGATTCAAAAGGGGCTGCGAATAGCACTTTTTGGTCGCAGATATGTTAAAGATGTAACAAGTCGCAACAGTTTCGTAACTGTTACGAAACATGGTGACTGTGTGGGGTTTGGTCTCTATGTGTGGTAATAGTTCGTACAAAATTTGACCGGAAAACATTTCAGTAACTTTAAGTAGTCTTTGTGTTCACACGTAACGTAAACATTTGTGTAGACTTATTTTTAAACACTTGGTGTTTAGTTTGTAACATGTGTACAATCGAGTAAAAATGTGTGGTAGCGGTGTGGTCACCATGTTACTAGAATAATAACTTAAAATTTATATTTACACGAGGTGTCGTAATGTTACGTCATTATTACTGAACAATATATTACTGAACTGTGAATAAAAAAGTCACAATAAGACACTGTTTCTCAAACTGTTTCGAGAAGTGATCAAATGATTGCAGTTGAAAATGAGTAAAGAACCGAAAAGATTCCGTCTCACATCGACTTTCTACATTTGTGGATCTTTGACAGTCGTTACGAGTCGTCAGAAGCACGAAAGTCTGACAACCAGTCTAACCAAGGGGTATCGTATTACCCAGTTACTGGGTTGTGGAGGTCAGATAGGCAGTCGCTCCATGTAAAATACTGGTATTCAGCTGCATCCGGTTACTGGAAGCCGACCCCAACATAGTTGGGAAAAGGCTAGGCAGATGATGATGATCGACTTTCTACAGAAAAGTTAACAAATTATTGGTTCCACAAAATCTAACTCCAAGTAAGTACATAATTTTTCAGACAGTATATTTATTCGGTATACATTGTGTTTCTTATACGAAATCTTATATTGTTTACTTGAAATTTTATCAAAATTAACTACTTATTTCCATATTTTTTTAATGTAAGAAAGTGTTACTGAGTGGTTATCCACCTGAAATATTTTTTTAATCGCAGCCTATAAGATTAAATAGGTCTTTGTTGTTTGCCTAATGAAATAAAATAATAAGCAAAAATAATAGAAGCCAATTAATATCGATAAATAAATCGGCTTCCTTACTTGTACTACTTTGTTCTCCCTTTACTTTTAGTTCGGCATCTAACATCCTTGATTTTACGAAGTCGATAGTTAGCTCCCTGTCCATAGTCTCTAAAGTGGTTATTACAGTGTCGTACTCGTCGGGTAGAGTTAACAATAGGTGACATACCTTGTCATTTTCTTTAATTTCTGTCCGTGAAGATTCCAGTTCAGAAATTATATTTTCAAATTTTATGAAGTGATCAATCAGTTTCTCATTGTTACCACATTTTAGTGACAATAATTTCTTTCGTAGGTAAAGCTGATTAAAGACGTTTTTCCTCTCAAAGACTTCTTCTAATTTGGTAAGCATTTCTAATGCTGTACCGCATCCTTTGATAATATCAATAAACTTGTCGGAAACGCATTGCACGATGACGCTTCTGGCTTTAACATCGATATCAGTTTTTACTTCCTTATCTTTATTTAGCGCATCACTTAAGCCTCTTTCTTCTAGTATAGTTTTTACTCTGAACTTCCAACTGGAGAAGTTGATCCCGTCTTTTAATCTTGGAAAAGAGCACGTAGCGCTTGCCGCCATTTTGTCTTTTTCTCATAAGACTTTCCTATGCTATCCTGTGTCGATCTGACTGACTTCTTCAATCCTATTCTTGGTGCTTGAGTGTTTGCTCTGGGCCCATAACCTATTGAGGATAACTTGATTTTGTTATCATTGAGTGAGTGGAATTAAAACACCGTTAGTCAAATCAGATATTTTATTTTCCTCTCCTAGCTATAAAACACAACGCGCCATTTCTTCACAGCGGTTCGGACAGCATTGGTGTTGCCACTTAATCTAGCATAGATTATATAAAATTAATAGATTATACCGAACACTCGACTTTAGATATCCAATAACACTGTTAAAAATACCATTTTATATCAAACATGTGGTATTTTACATGCTCTTTGTAACGTGTAAAAGTACTTACGCCATAATAACCTGAAATTAATAGAATCCAATAGTTAAGCACTGATCTACACTCAGTCTAGTAAACGTAATAAATTACATCGCTTTATCGGTACCACAGTCTTATGACGTGCGTGCGTTCCTTCGGAAGCGCGCAGCTCAACTGACCTTAGACGGACTCGACCGACCGACTCGTGGTCGTACCTCTCTTTCTCACTCTTCGCGCACTCAGTTGTATTAAACATTGTCCATGAGCTCTTCCAGTCTAAACTTCTGAAGTGACGCGCCCCACTACTGCATTTTACGTACACAGGGCCGCGGATTTTAAAATAGGGTAGTGGGGCGCGTCACGTCGTCGAATTATTGTCAAATAAAACACGTCGTAAAACTTACCTCTCCTCATCTTCAGTATCCTCAAAATTTGAATACAGTTCCTCTAATCTAATTCCTTCAGCAAAAGTAGCTATGCCTTGTAGTTTCACGACACATTTTAATTTTCTCCAATTCTCCGAAGGCACACTTTTTTCATCTCTCCTTAATAGTTCAAGGTCGCTGTTTTTTCTCGTCCTTGGCCAAAACAGGACAGAGTCTTTGTTGTTGCCCAGTACCCATGTACTAGGCACAACCGATATAAGGTGAGACGAGCCCTCTTTAGTTAGTACTATACTAAACATAATTTGATAATATGCAGGCCTGTCCAAACGTTTGAGAATCGCTGGAAGCAATAAACCATTTTGTGAATTCGGTAACTTTGTAACTACTTCTGGTTTCACGTCGACATAGTCGACATAATCTGGTAACTTCCTGACCAGTTGTGACTAGAATATTTTCTCTAAATAAAATTACCTACGTTTTTTAATTATTTAACAATTTTGTGGTTCATTTTTGGTTCCATAACATATAGTTACTATTAAATATATTACAGCAAAAGCTTCCAAGCTCTGGGAATGTAAAAACTTGTTAGTAAAACTATTAATAGTTTTTACAAACTATTGTTTAAATTATACTACACAGGTTAAATCACAATTTTATGGTGGCGCATTGAAAATTTCAAACTATATGAACAAATTACACAATGAAATTCATTCCCCATATAGATTTAAACAATATAAACAAATTAAAATATGAATAAAAATTTATTTTGATAAACAGTGATGGCTGATGTTTTCTTCTTATTATTTTTTAACTTGTCAGTCACAGAACAAAAAGAGAACGAAAACGAATGAACGAACGAATGATTTCTGAGAAGTGGTTGCAGACTAAGAACAATGTTACCACACAGCAACGTAACTTTAAAACCAAATGTTACTGTGTCGACTGTTTCCCATTTTTAGTCGTAGCGACGGAACTAAGTACACTCAGCGACCAAAAAGTGTTACTAGAATGAATAAGTGTGGACACATAGTGTCGAATTATTTCGTAACGGCTACCACAAAGCGCTATATGGGCGAGGCTGCCGTACATGCCTTTTTCAGTTGTTTTTTAACTCCGGTAAAGGTGTGGTCATCCTCAAGGTTGACGTTAAGAACTCGTCAACTCCGGTAACAGGGATACACATCGATTGAAATCTATGGTCTTTTTATAGTAATTTTGAAGGGTGCCTGTAGAGTCCGCGCCATCACTCAAGTCCGATAGACGCGGCGCTAGTGTCTATAAACATAGCATCAAATTGCATTAAAAAAAAATGTAATTCCACAATTTTCCGCCTGACTTCAGTAGTGGCCATTGACTTATAAATCATATGGACTTGAAATGTTTGACTATAGAAAAAACAGTTATACAAATATGAGGCATATCGACGCCAAAATCATAAAAATATTGCCATCTCTTTTTAACTTTCATAATTTTGCGTAAGTGAAAAAGGACAATAGTATTTTTGACAGTTACTTTATTGGCAACCCTACATTTCTAGAGTCATTGAATACCTATTTGCGGCCGAGTCGCCATTTTATCCTCTCGCTGTTTGGTACCAATTACCAAACTTGAGTACGTCAACTGTCAAATGCTCTTGAGCTATGGTTATAATTGTAAATTTTGGAGTAATTTGCAGTGATAATGCGTTTAAACTCGGTCCTCTAGTAGAAATCGTCAATAGCAAGATGCCCAATTGCAATATAATCGGATGTGGCATCGAAAGAAGCGGAAATCTCCCGAACACTCAGACCAACAAAAAAGGAAAGACAGATCACGCCGTACATCCAAAGTGAAGCCACAAAACCAAGCTCCTGCAAGTAAACACACAGGCTCACGCACACACCTACACTAAAACCAAGCTCATCGCTCCTAGTACGTCAATTATGTACGTACTGGTGCAAAGTTATGTTCGGGGAACATAACTTTGCACCAGTACGTACATAATTTCAGCTGAAATATCTTAAGATTTATATGATAAACAAAAGATTCTGCATTTGTTGAAGAGCTTTAACCGTAAAGCATTCTTATTTTCCCTTTTGCCTTTATTTTTAATAGTTTTTCAACATGAAATGATTTTCTTGTTATTGAAGGGATAGAGTAGTGCATTTAGACATTTTTATATTTATCGATAATGCTATTTTATGATTCTTTATTGGTTTTATGTTTTATTTTCAAGGCTGCCTGATGAACGAAAAACAAAATTTGGCTGGAAACAATCAGTGTTGAAAATTTAAAGATGTCAACAAAAACAATTCACATATTTTGTTCTCTTCACTTTGAAGAATCATGTTTTGGACACTGAATAAAGTAACATTACGTGACGATGCTTTACCTTCACGAACCTTATTGGTAAGTAACATTGCATGTTATAAATTTTTCCAACATGATTGTGTAGTGGCTGATAGATGATGGTGATGTCCTCAATTGCAACAGTTGTCTAATGTACACAAAGAGTGATGTAAAGAATGTGTTGGAAGAATTAATATTAATTAAAAATCCTATTAATAATTTTATTTTTAATTTTATTGCTTGTTTACAGCCTAAGATCCGAACAAATATGTCTGGCATTTTAATTGAGAATGATCAAAATCAGACACAATCAATATCTGGATGTGGTGCTCCTAATACGGTAATTGATTTTTGTAATTATAAACAGTAGGATCATTACTGTTTTGAAAAGTCATAAAATTTATAAGTATTTACTATTCAATTTTTATTAATATTTATGTTAATGATAAAGAGTGGTTTTCAGGTCCAAGCTGTTTGTGTGCCTACCACTCAAAATCAACTTGGAGAAATTTCAAAGAGGAGTGGAATAGATTTAGCCCCTAGCACATCCGCTACACTAGATTTAGTCTCCGTTGCGCTACATTTAGCTGCTAGCACCTACGTTGCGCCAGATTTAGCTGCTAGCACCTCCGCTACGCCAGATTTACCGGTATGACCAGTTCCGTTTTTTTTAATCTTAATTGATAACATCTCATTGATTGAATTGAGACTGGCTGGGAGATCTCTCGCTTCTTGTCTTCAATATCTATTAAAGCTTAATTTTATTTGATTTCAGGTACATACATTTAAAATGATAAAGAAATTAAAGGACAAATGTCAAAAACAGTCCAAGAAGATAAAGAGACGGAGAAAGTTAAAAGACAGACGAAAGAAATTGCTCATTTTAGTCATATTATCAAAGATTTTAAAGGATATAATAATATTTATTAATTAAAAGTGTAATAGAGGTATACATGAATTTGAGATACAAATATTATGGGAAGAAATCTACTGAGAGAATATCCCATAGAAACTACCCAAACTAAATTGTATTGTTCAGAAATGAATAAAATTGATTTCTTTAATATAACTTTATTATAATTATTGTTGATTTTTAATTAAATAATTAACCCTCGATCATTTTCCTTTTAGAAACTTAGCATCAAAAATATGAATTATGGTGAATAAAACCATTAAAAAAAAAGTTTTTCACTGGTTATCCGTGAAATTCAAATTTTCATACAGTTTTTGCAAATTGCAGCTCTGTATTAGGTCGATTGTACTATTATAACGGATTTCACTTCATTGTATACACAATGGAGTGAAATCCGTTATAGAATACTACGTCGATATAAAGCAGCGTATATCTGTCCGCAGTTCTACGGTTTAGCCTTGAAAGAAGGACGATCCAACAAACAACTTAACGGCGCGGTACTCTATCGGTTAAATGAAAGACTCATGCATGTTAAAGAACTTGGGCTATTTTTACCCGTACATATTGTACCGTGACATTATGAAAACATTTCACAATCTTTTATCGATGTTATTTGAAAGAAGTATCGATAAGGGCTGCTCTAGTAACCGCCATTTTATCCTCTCAGTAGAGCGTAGGTATACACGTTTTTCTTGTAGGTATGCCAAGTCCATAGGATTTATTAGTCATTGGTAGTGGCGCGGACTGTACCCTTCAAAATTACTATCTAAAGAACAAAGATTTCAATGAGGTTTCACATTTTGGTATTTGCAGTCGGATGCCAACAAGGTGATCCTTTCGGGCAGTCTCGGGCCAGTCATTTTCAGCTTACCTATTCACTCTCAAAACTAAATTCATGGTATTTAGATGATGGGACTCTAGGAGGTGTCACTCATAACCAACCTTTTCAGTGATTCCAGTTACTTCGTCACAAAACGAGGTGGCGCCACTTGCTGCGTCTTCAAGTGAATAGGAAAATCAAATAAAACAACAAAAATAATCAACAATCATTATATTTGTTTCTAAACATAGATTCTACAGTGAAATATAACCACAATAAAGCTTATGATTACGTATAAATTATTCTATAGGACCGATAAAACTCAACTTTGACACAGGGACTACCGTAGTGCATCCCGCAGTAAGGTAGTCCGCGAAATTCAAATTGTCTTACGTTTTTTGCACTTTGCAGGTCATATGAATCGCGACAGTAAAATATAAAAATTAAAGTAATAAAAACTAAAACCCAACTATGACTAAAAAGGTATAAACATTTAATTTTTATTTTGGGGTTATAATATATATATTTTTGAAATGTAGCATTTGATACCCAACGTGGTACGACTAAACGACACATACCGGTCAAAATCATACCCCTCCTTTTTTCGCCGTTGTCGGGTAAATAGTCCTTATACATTCTATAAATAAATATTTGATACGGCCGCGAATCATATTTAGAAAATTTTAATTTCGCGGGCTTCCCTTATGTATTTTATCGGTAATATAGCAGAATCGAGCTTAGAGAATATAATTTGCAAAGACATAAGCATAGGTACGTATTAGTTCTGCAGATGGCGTTATAGGCTAGATTTGACGTTGTAGTTTGATTATGTAGATACAGCAAGGCCGGTTTATAAAAAATATCATTTCTGTTCACCGAAAGCGCCGGCGCAGCGTGTCCGGGCCAGAGGCTATAGACAAAATCCCTTTTCTGTAAGCGTTAACGCCAACGGAAAGATCAAATTGTATGGAGTTGACATTAGCTTTAGAGATGTCACGTGACTGCTGCTGTCAATTCCATACAATTTGATCTTTCCGCTGGCGTTAACGCTTACAGAAAAGGGATTTTGTCTAGGCCCCCAGGTGGGCTTGCTGCACTAGATACCCATAGATTTATTTTGAAATGGTTTCGGTATAGTCCGCGCGCGATTGCTAGCCACCTCCTGATAAGTGAGCGGTGAGAAGGGGGAGCTATACTCCATTTGATTAAACAAACATTTTTACAGTCCGTTCAACTGATTTTGACTTCTATACCGTAGGCATAAGGATGGAATTAAAAGCAAAAAAGGTTACACAATACCAACTGTCTACTGCAGCTGCCATTTGTCATGCCACCAACGCAATAGAAGTCAAAATCGGTTAAAAGGGCTGTAAAAAAGGTTTATTTATGTCTGATCTTATTTCAAACTAGCTACCGCCAGCGGCTTCGCCCGCGTGTTATCTTTATAAATTATAGCCTATGTTACTCAGGGTGAATGTAGCTTTCTAATGGTGAAAGAATTTTTGAAATCGGCGCAGTAGTTTTTGAGTTAATTCATTACATACATACACACAAAAATACAAATCTTTCCTCTTTATAATATTAGTGTAGAAAGTACTATTTGCTATCAACCTAACCTATAACACCATACGAAATATAAGCCGTTTCTGAATATGAGTGTGTAATAGAAATACATACAAATTTATTTTGAAGCACCACAGTCCACATCGTTAAAAGTATTTTAACTAAAATTAAATGCTTAAATTAAACCAATTCAAGTCTTGAAATCAAATATAAAGGTCGAGTTATAAGTACTACGTATTTAAAAATCTCGAATATTTCTATGTAAAACAGAAAATTTCTGTCTTACGCCCGTATAATGCTCAAATCAACATCTCCCATCTATGTGGGGGCTTCCAGTCTAACCGGATGCAGCTGAACACCAGTATTTACACGGATCGTCTGTCTATCTGACCTCCACAACCCATTTGCTGGGTAACATGATCGATACCCCTCGGTAAGATGTCAAACTTACCCGTCACGACTGTCAAAGATCTATAACCTTCTTAACAAGAGGTATCGTGTTACCCAGTAACTGGGTTGTGGAGGTCAGGTAGGCAATTGCTCCATTTAAAATATTTTATAAAAAAAAAAAAAATTTGGGAAGTTTGGAAATCGATCGGTTAAGTTATTTTTCACTTTTTTTAGTGATTTTCTTGGAAATCGGTTGTTTTTTTTTTGTAAAAAGTTTTTATTTTTAACTTTTTAGTTGTGGTACCTACCCCACACAAATTCGAATGCCACTACCTGCTATGTAAATAACAGTGACGGAGTCAAATAATATGTCGTCTACATAGACTAAGCGGGAAAAATACGTAATTATTGAAGCTAACTGAAGCATGACCTACCAAACAAAAAAAGAATCATCAAAATCGATTCATAATTGGCGGAGTAATCGCGTAACATACCTACACACAAAAAAAAAGAAAAAAAAAAACGGTTAAAAATACTGGTATTCAGCTGCATCCGGTTAGACTGGAGGCCGATGGTATTCAATCGCGCCATATGAGCATCGTTCAAATTTCATTAATATCTCTAGAACACGAAACTCGGACAATCGAGTTTTTGTCAGCAGCAGCATTTTACCGAAAAAAAGAATTCGGTGAAGCTAATTTAATTAATATTCGCCGACATTTGGCTCTACATCGAAGACACGACATTCAAATTCGTTAAGTTTGACTCTTATATAGCACACATATTACCTACTTATGTAAATTTTGAAATTGAATGACATGGTTCTGCTCTGCATCCTCTCCGAGTCCGAGAAATGTCGGTCGGACTCTGAAGTAGCCTTAATACTAATGAGGGGGTTGCGCAATAGATCAATCTGCCTAGCCTTTTCCTAACCATGTTGGGGTCGGCTTCCAGTCTAACCGGATGCAGCTGAATACCAGTATTTTACATGGAGCGACTGCCTATCTGACCTCCACAACCCAGTAACTGGGTAATACGATACCCCTTGGTTAGACTGGTTGTCAGACTTTCGTGCTTCTGACGACTCGTAACGACTGTCAAAGATCCACAAATGACAGCCGGGACCAACGGCTTAACGTGCTTTCCGAGGCACGGAGGAGTCGCGATATCTGAAAATGGTCACCCATCCACGGACCAACCCCGGCAAGCGTAGCTTAACCTGATGGATCGACCCGAGCGGCTGTTATTATTTAGCCACGAGCTCCTCCGTTGCGCAATAGATCCGAACTTTATTCGTTCGAATTTAGAACAATCCCCACTCAGATTGAACTTGTTGCCATGGTAACTACTAAGTATTTGCATAATGAGGGGTTGCGCAATAGATGCGAACTCTGTTCGTTCGAATTTAGAACAATACCCATTCGGATTGGATGCAGTGCAGAACTGGTCTAAGGCCTGCTGTCCAAGGAGGCGTAAGATCATAGACGCGCATTCATCATTATAGGCTTGATATAGGTACGCCTGCTTGCTGCTTAAGCTTTGGTTTCCAAAGAAAGCGATAAACGGTCACACAATAACTGCTGTCCAATTATAGCGCGTTTTTGACACCTTAAGTGTCAAAAAATACTGGTGGAAATGTCAGGTTTTTATGACGACCGTTATAATACGACTGAACCGCGCACGAAACCGTAACTAACAAAACAATGAAACTCGACGGAGCTGCAGTTTCACTGTAGGTACACAGACTTCATGACGCGAGACATACACCTCTATAGAGCTACGCCTCCTTGGACACTGGGCCTAAAGTGCGTGATGAACGTGCGTACTTAAAGTACGCGGTCTGTACGTTCGCGACCTTACTCGGCTCGCCGTAGGTAACACACGTGAAGCTTTCTCAGAATTTCATTGTCAACGCGGCTCGCGGCGGTGACAGACGACGAGCCAAGGCGGGCTACGAGCAAAATTTCAAACCTATTGGATAGCGGACGAACTTACTCGGCGGTTTTAAAGTCCGCGTACTTAACATAACAACGGGCGAGTAAGCTCGCCGAGCCATGAGTACGCAGACTTGCTCGCACGTCTATCACCCGTTTAACACTATTTTGAATGATGTCATCAAATAGTTCCTTTGCCGTAAAGTTAGCTCCACCGTAAAATTAAAAAAAAAGAACCTTTTAGGTAGCGCCATAGCGTATTCGTATTGGTCTTACAAAAGTGGAGCCAACATTAAGGCAAAGGAATTATTTGATGAAACGCACACGTCTTTGGGTTTGTTGCTATGACAACGGTAGTGCCATAGCAACAAACTACGGCGGTGTGCCGTCACTCAGGGCGCTCAGTAGACATCAGTCTGATAAATCCGCCTGCGCGGTACGCCGTCACTCAGGACTCAGCCTTAGCTGTGGCTTCGACCTGGGGCCCTACCACCACCGCTTACAGCAGTATTATTTTAATCTCACTTCGTGGGGGAAAGAGATAGAGCTATACGTCCACCTCACTTCACCTCTTTCCTAAACTGAACTAATATTAAAATAATACTGCTGTTAGCGGTGGTGGTAGGCCCCCTGAGAGCTACCAGCTAAGAATGTGTTGTTCAGTAGATAAAACCAATATGTCTGATAACACGCTGTAAAATCCATTTATTCTAAATTTTGAACGGTAAGGCCTCACATATCACAATTGACAACATTCAAACATAAAGTAAAATAAATGACATAAGGACAATTTTTACATGAAAATTCACACTTGGGTCGTTATAACAACGATGCTATTATTATAACAACATTACATCACTCCTGTATTCCCGAAGGGTTAGTATGTTCAATGCTCTGAAATTTGTGGGGCCATTCATAGATTTATGCCTATTGTAATCGAAAGAATTTCAATTAAAAATTGTATTAATTGAGTTAATAATTATTCTTTAGGCATCACATTAGGACTGGCGAAATGTGGGTGTACTGTACAGGGTGTAAGGGTAAACAGTCTTGTCATTCAAACCATGGGTAGTTGACTTAAATATAAAAATAAATGACCGAGTGAAATAAAAAAAAAACGTTATTTTCATTAAAAGTTTTTAAAAAGTTTCTATGCAACACCGTCACCGTGCTCGCTAGCGAAACAGCTGACTGTCTGAGAGAGGGGTCGCGCTCACGGCCGGTCACGTCACCTCCCACTCCCGTGTTGAGACGCAAGTTCGTTGCCCTAGCGGGTAGGTGTAATGGTGAAATACTCTAGTGGTAAAAATTAATTTAAAAAAAAATTAAAAAGTCGTAATTTTTCATTGATTTTACGTTCTATAAATGACACCAAACTACTGGTTTCAAGGATAACGGTGTTTACCCTAACGCCCTGAATGTACACCTCGTACATATAGTACACCCACATTTCGCCAGTTATGTTTAAGTTGACTGTAGCGATTGCGACCACTAGACCAACAAGGCAGTCTCTGCCTCTGCCTAACCCGGATTACAAGCGTGATGTATAAATGTTGTGTGATAATTATAATCGCTCCGATAATTCCTATTCATAGAGATATAATTATAGTATAGAGTGCACGCAACAAACTGTGAACAGTAGACACGGGTTTGAACAACACGACGTTCCTCACCACACTCACTTGTCAGTTCGGGATTCATTCATTTGTATGTCACAGTGAAGCGGTACAAAATGTTATTTTGAGGTGTTGGGACATTCAATCATTTTGTATGGGACATTTGAAGTGATACTTGTATGTCCTACCCAACACTAATCTATAGCTCACTTGTCTACGATGCGCATTAAGCGATTTGTGCAATACGCGCCCTCTACTGTAATATTATATCTCTATGTTCCTATTATACTTCGAAAAGTTACCTAAGGCATTAAAAACTAAATGCAAAACCTTCTCTAAGCGTGTTTTTTATTTTATCAACACCCATGCTATAAATACCTACTCTAAAAAATTGGGAAACAGTTGCTTATTGCCAACATTAAAACATCCAGTGTCATAGTAACCATAATATCATCCATACGGGTGTTATAATATTGTACTCTTTCATAATGCAACTCATTTAAAAAAAGAACATTGTCATTCACGAGCGTTTCAATAACAAAGCCCCGAATTAAAAACAAAACACATTCGAATTCGAAAAATTTGACTTCACGTCGTACCGCGCCATTTTTGTTCGATATTGGTATTGCAAAGAAACTTTTATAGAAGATTCATGTCATGGGTGTAGATAAAATCTTGTATGCAACTGTATATAATTAGGTATTAAAACACTCACTATTATCACACGAGGCGACGTGTTTTAATACCCCTTATTATATAACAGTTGCATAAATAACTATTAAAGATTACTACCGGAACGATAACTTGAATGACAAGTTATTTGCCGTGTCGGAGCGGTGGTTTTAAAATCACCGATGTCCTTAATTGATAAAATTGCTTTCGTTGAATGTTAGTGAATAGCTATGCAGTATGTGCTTGCTACTATGATGCGATTTTACCGTCCTCAGAATTGGAAACAACAGAGGCCCTAGACAAAGTGACATTTTATCAGCGATAACGATGATGGAGAAGGAAAAAATGTATAGGACTGACTATAGAAAAGCTTATGTCAATCCTGTTGAAAGTCGTTGTAGAAATACGAAACGCTTTCGAAGCGATTGTCACTTGTCTAGACCCTCGATCTGTGTAACTATTGTAAATATAATTTTAATACATAATTCGTTTTATATTATACAATTTTTTTAAATTAACTTGTAAAACTTCATAGGTACAGTCACGAGCAATAATATGTCTACACTTTGCAAATTCAATAACCATTTTTTCGTGGAATAACGACTGCAACTTTGAAATGATACCTATATCATAATAATATGGGTTCCAACATACTATGTTCGATATAACATAAAATTACAATCAATACGGTAGGAGAAAATCACTATTAAAAGTTGCTTAGTGTATACATATTGGTGCTCGTGACTGTACAGTAATAAAATAAAAAAATAAACGATTACGAGTCCAATGCCCTTTATATCGCACGCAACATAATATTGCGCCTGTATTCCCCGAAGGGTTGGGCAGAGGTGTACCTATAGTACACCCACATTTCGCCAGTTATGTTCAAGTCCCATGTAATAGGAGGTGAGCCTATTGCCATCAACCGGGCACATATGCAGGCGCGGCTTGCAAACTATGATTTTCTAAAATAGTTTTTTTTTTTTATTGTTATTAGTAACAGATACCGATCATGAAGTTTCGCTAGTTCATTAAAAAATATAATGTTAAAGAAACTTTTTGGAACGAAGTACCTTATCGTAGGTCATACTCTGTAAGTCAAACCTCGTGCAAACTGGCGCGACAGGCAGCGCAACCCTCGTCGCGCCTGTTTGTGGGCCTTCAGACTCTTTGTGTATGAGCTCTTTGTGGGTTCGATTCCCGGGTCGGGCAATGTTATTGGATTTTTCCATTAGGAATTTCGTAGTAACAGCCCGGAGTTTGGAAGTTGGCGGTGTGATACCCCCGTGCCTCGCGCGCGCGTGTCGCCGTTGGTCCTGCGCCTGATAGAGCGAGAGCGAGTGTCGGATTGCCGTCCCATCGGACTATGAGAGTGAGGGAAGAGAGAGTGCACTTGTGTCTGCGCAAACACTTGTGCACTATAATATCTCCCGCGCCGATGGCTAGTCTCCGTTGAGATTGGCCGCCGTGGCCGAAAATACGGTCTGGAGGACTATTATTATTATGAGCTAGACCGAAAAAAGTGTAAGATTTTGTCCGTCACGACACTGTTGGGAAGAAGTTTTTTTACGCGACTTGCGGTAGGTAGTTGACTGGTTGAAATCGTCACGTATGGAAAAAGCGTTATGCGTGATATCATAGAGATTGCTGGGAAGAATTGGATAAATATTGGCACAGACAAACGCAAATGGAAACAGATGGAGCAGGCTTTTACCCACAAGGGATCACACATAATAAATTAAAAACATAAATTTCAAATATCGACTTATACAACCTTATTTTTTGTTTATGCTCAACCCGAAAAGAGGTCATTGTACTCATCATTTTGAACTAATTTTTCTATGGGACCAACCTTGAAATCGCGTAAAAAAATCAGCTGTTCCATACATTTTGTCGATTTAAGTGAACACAAATGTAGGGAACAGCTGATTTTTTTCGCGATTTCATGATTGGTCCCATAGAAAAAGTTGTTCAAAATGATGAGTACAATGACTCCTTTTCGGGTTTACAATAAACAAAAAATAAGGTTGTATGTAGTTGTGTGAGAAATAAAGCTGTAATAATAATTTACAGCGAAAGGCGCTTCGTTCCAACCGAGTGTCACATGACACCTGTCAACTTTATCTATTTCAAATGTGTAAATGGCACTGTTCATGACACCTTTCATAAGCTTTAAACAAGTAAATATTAATAATTCAAATTGCATTTAAGGCCTTATTATAACATTAAAAATAAATGATTGATACACAATAAACATTATTCGTGTATATTAATATTCTCTACACATAGTAAAAGCGATTTAATATCCAAAGCATTGGTTTCATAAGAAATCGGTCTAAATACAAAGCGTTTTTTGACAACTTAATGTCAAATACTGATGAAAATAACAGATGTTCATAACGGCCGCCGTAATATGACGGAACCGCTTACCTAAGAAACCAAAGCTTAGCAGAATTTAAAAATCTGTTAAAATAAGTACATATTTTTAATAAAAACAAAAAAAAAAATTACTTAAAAATAATGCGAAGACATTGATTTCAATAAAAATAAAACTATTTTGATAGAACATAATTATAAAATAAAATAAAAATTATAAACTATTGGTATTTATTTAAAACGTTACATTTAAAAAGCTTCTATAATGTATTTAATAAAAGGTACGAATTACTAAAATATATAAACGCTAGTTTTAATCAGTTGGCGAAAGTTCACAGTTATTTGTGACATAACAAACAACATTACCGCGAAGCGTTAGGCAGAGGTGTACCACTATCTATATAGTACACCCACATTCAGGGACCGGACAACCCCGCTGAAGAGTTAAGCCTTTGGACAGGGTAACCCTTACATGGGGTAACTCATATCGCAGTGTTACCTTTTGTTCGAGTTACATCCTCGAAACCCAGCGAAATGGTTAACACCTTTATTAAGGTAACCACGTGAAGGGGTTAACCCCTTCAATGATTTAAGCCTTTGAAGAGGTTACCTTCTCGAAAAGCTTTTTTTCGTGTTACTTAATAAACTTGAGCTGCATGTAGGCACAAGTCGCTCGGCAAGTCGGTACACGCAAGATTGGCGGACCGCCGACCGCCGAGCGCGGTACGATGTCATGTGCGGTCGTGGTTATGCAATTTTCAAACTAATATCGATTGTAAACAGTGCATATTACAATGTCTAGAGTTGGAATGGCTTACCCTGTTACAGTGGTACAGGGTGTTGAAAGGGTAACCCGTTCGTAAAAGGTTAGCTACACGAAGGTGTAACATGTATCATAGGTTTTTTTTTGAAGCGCTTAAAAAAACCCCTTCAAAAACCCTTTCAACGAGTATCGGGCCGGTCCCGGCCCACATTTCGCTAGTTATGTTTACTGGGAATCGAAGACAGGCTGGGGGGGAGGCGACTTTTAGAAAAACTAGCGGGTGCTCCTGTCACTACTTCATATAAGTTTAAACATGATTAAAAACTTGCCTACTAAAATTACGTCAATTTACGTCAGGCGCTGATTAATTTGACAGGACTAAACTAATATTTATCTTCTGTCCTTTCCTTAATGTCCTTAATGAAATAGAAAGAAAAAGATGCACTGAACTTAAAATTTAGTTTAGTTTGTGAACAACAGAATCGGCACCAATGAATTAAGATAAACCAGGAGGCAAAGAAAAAAAAATAGCACCCCTTTAACCGTTAAAGTAAAAAAGTAAAAGTTTTAAACGCAACCAACGTACTAATGTAAGTGACATCTTGCTACGCGGCGAGCTGTCAAAGTTGATTGACAGTTCAGTTTAGATGTCAACGAGTCAGTGAATATTAACCAACTAATTAAAAACAGCGTCGTATATTTATTTAACATATAATATGATAATAATCCCATAACAATATCCCTATGGCACATGTATGAACTGAAATCGTAAGGAGTACCAAATACAATATTTTATTTAAAAAATTGACTCGTCTATAGCTATTCCTAACTAAAAAAAAGGTAAAATTTTCGTTTTTAATTTCGTCACCTGTAAAAAAGGAAACAAAATAAAAACATTATAAAGTGCTGATTTCACAAATGGAACAGCATTGCTATTCTGTAACCATCTCACCGTGAAAACTTAGGTGAAGTGAGCGTGGAGTGAGCTGTCATTGTCATCGATGCTAAGGCAGTGACAGTTCACTACAAGCTCACTTCACATAAGTTTTCACGGTGAGATTTTTACAGAATAGCACAGCTGAACGCATTCAAGACATCTAAAAACCACGTTCACGAACTGTCTGTCAGTGTCAAAATTGTTACTGAATATTGACACTGACAGCTCCTGAACGCGGTTTAGTTGTGAAAGTCGAGAATATGGTTATTAAGCTGTCAGCTTATGCCATGTATGGGGGATGCGCTAAGGTAGCCCGCGAAATTCAAATTTTCTTAAGTTTTTTGCAATTTACAGGTCAGTGTCAGGTTATATGTTGATTAAAATATGATTCGCGACCGTAACAAATATGGCTTTACGTTATAATCATTAGAATAAAACCTTTATTAATAAATTAAAATTATTTCTAATACACAAAAGCTATTATAATGTGTACGAATACTTGCATGAAAACCTATAACTATAATTAATAACTTTTATATTGTAATGTAATTCTAGTTACCAATGTATAATCTAATTTAATTTTAATTGATTTTTAATTTTTAAGTAATAGTATGAATGTAACAATAAATTTTGCTGTGCCCTGACAGGGTCTACAACGGCTCCTAGCTCTAAGTTAACATCTTGTTTTACCTTGTGAAACGCAAATAAATGAATATGAATCAGCAATACAACTCTTTATGTTAGAATAATCCCCAAATGTCATGATTTCATGAAATAGTCATTCAATACAATAGGGAATATGCATGTATTTTTAAATATTTTTATTCGATAGTTTACATCGTCAAATAATAGTTAAAAAAAAATCGACGGCAAAAAAGCAATTTAAAGTACTTAATTTTTTTTTTTTTAATATCGAACCGATCCGGGCTATTTAAACGCCCTCCATTTGGCGCGCTTGGTGTGGTGACGTCACAGTCCGTGAAAACAAACAAGCAACTGTCAAGTCAACGTCAAACACTCCTTTTTATAAGAGCGATTGACATTGACTTGACACTTGTTGATTGACTTGCCATTGACATTTTGATTGTTATCCCGGATTGTTACGTCACATCCGCTCTTAGCTTTTCAAGTATTTGATTTACCCACAGTTATTTGGGACTTTTAAAAAAATAATTTCTCGCTCAATAATACATTTTATTCATAAATATTGATAATTCTGAAGAAATATATTGTTTATAAAAAAAAATATTTGACCCATATTTGAATCATATGCATATTCCCTATTATATGAACTTAATGGAGTTATATTGGTGATTAAAATGTTTATAATTCCGTAATTCCATATTTGTTACGGTCGCGAATCATATTATAATCAACATACAACCTGACACTGACTTATAAATTGCAAAAAAACGTAAAAAAAATTGAATACGCAACCAATTTTTTTTTTTTTTTTATAACTTTTCGTGTCCTGCTGCTAGACAAAGGCCTCCCGATTATCCTAAAGCCGCGTACAGACATCGCGAGACGTGCGTTGCGAATGGTTCGTCTCGCATGCCTCGGGCTGTGTGGACGTGTGTGCTCACAGTGAGCATTCGCGTCATACGATCGTTGCGAACGCCGCCTCAGTGCGAGCCGAGCGCTCCGTGTGGACGCGTTGCGCGCTGACGAACACCGTGAATGGTTGTTTGCGTGCTCAGCTCGAGCATGTGTCGTTCGGGACGCATGCATGAATGTACCGTCGTATGCCTCAGGTTGAGGCATACGTGACGAACCATTCGCGACACGCGCCTCGCGATGTCTGTACGCGGCTAGATTTCTGGCAGTTCTTATATACATAGAACATATATCACCATTTCCAACTGGTGACCAACGCACAACTCACCTTACTTCATGCTCATGTTACTATAGATGTCAAACTCGTCCATTCCATCCGGCTCGAAGGCTCGAATCTGCTCGAACAGCTCACTGTCCATGAAACTGTCAGTTTGCGCAGGCGTGGCCGCGCTGAAGTAGCTGTGGTGATTATTGTGGACCGGGGATTGTCGAGTGGTGATTATTTTTCAGTTTTGAGTCCAGAGGTGGTTATTTTTTTGTGTCATTATTGTTTTTAAAGTGAATTTTGTTGTGTTGTTGTTCAGCATCCACCAATCAGGTAATCGGGAAAGAAAGAGAAAATGCAACACGTTATTAAGAGAAAGACGGTCGTTAAAAAATAAAATAATAAAAAACCTACAACCGTCGCCAAAAAGGCAGCACAGACAAGATAGACGCAGTTGTAGTCTATGGTACGGTAAAATAAAATGTTTTCATAATAAAAAAAAAAGAAAAAAAAAAAACAAACGACCGTCTGTGTTGCATTTTCGCGATGGGTTCGCTATTAAGAAAAAATGTCTTTGAAAATAGTTTTTTTGTAAACATCGATTAATAATTTGACTTTAACATCTTTTTAAATATTTGAAACGTGAATTCAGACATATTTTCTCAATAAGAAAATAAAAAATCTGGTATAGTTTTTTGTCACATATAATATTACAAATACATCAATTCAAAACATACATACATGCGTCCAACATCGTAACATCGTCATGTAAAGATAAAAATTACTTTGGTGCATCAAAACTTCGCATCTTTTTTTTTGCAAGATCCGGAATAAAACCTATTTCTATAAACTCACGTATAAATAAGCAGCTTACTAAAAATACTGATTAAAATTTGAAAAAAGAATAATTTATAAACAATTTTGTTTTTTCAAAAAATATAAATGCTGCTTTAGCCAAAACCTATAAGGATTTGAAGTTTTGACTAACCAAAGCTGCCTAGCCCCACACATATTTAGAGAGCCTGGGTGTTATGAATTACAATCCATTTTTTTTTTTCACTTTCCAAAATATTTGGACAGCATTTTCTTAAAATATAATAGACGTAGATATACAACGTGTTGTTTTTGATATCCCATAACTCTAGGGTTGTATTATTTAAGTAAAAAAAACACAAAATCTCCTAGAAGAGATGGTCCAAAAATGCATAGTTTTGAAGATATACGTACGTACAAAATAGACTCTCGATGTGTATAGGTATCTAAGTTTCATTGATAAATAAGAGTAATTCATTTTTATTCAAACCAAACATTCAAATTTAAAGCTAAGAAAATGCGACGTTGTCATATTTCACGTGAGGGTGTTTTACATTAATAATCGTAACTTTGTCGAATTATTTTGTATAAAAAATTAAAACAAAAAAAAAATGATTATTGAAGAATAATTCTTATGCCAGTTGGTTCTTTGATATGGTCTCAATCATACCCTAGAGTTATGGGATATCAAAAAAAAACACATTGTATTTAGTAACCTATTCCGCTTGACTATTCTTGAAGAGTCATAAAAAACCCTGTAAGAAATCGACACGTGTTTCATCTCTCAACGAGGCATCCTCAGGATGACGATTGACTAATTGCAAACCAGAACACGACGTGTTGCCACACTGAGCGTGAAATATGTGTGGAGTACACGCTAGGCAACACGTATTTGGGTTCAGTCAGTTCGTCACAGGGCTCTTGAAGAATAGTTAAGCGGAATAGGTTACTAAATATATCTACGTCTATTGTATTTGATAATGGATTTCCGCAAAGTCACGCCTAAATCAATAAACTAGCATTTTCGTAGTGTAAGTAATTTTATTGTAATAGAACACCTCCGCGTATCGCGTTTCCATAGCAGCTTATGACATGTCAGGGGTGTCAAAATGAAATAGAAACGCGACCATCTATTGACGTGGTACGGCGAATCTAGCGATTTAAATCTTAGGATCGTGGTCCAAATTGAATGCGAAGTTGAAATGACAAGAAAATTATAGATAATGGGAAGTGGGGGATATATTGGTTATTTGGGGGGTCGCTTATTTATTAAGATAAAATGTGTGGAGCCGACAAATTTTTTAAATTTTTTTTTCTATCAAGTTACACCTAACTAGAGATAATAGTCACATCCATTTAAGATATTTTTCACATAAATTCGTTAATTTTATTAACTATTCAACCAACCGATCAGAAAATTAACATGCCAACGCTTTTTCCGAAGGACTTTCCGAATAAAGAAAAAAAATATATCTAGTAATTTTGGTCAAAACTAAATAAGTACTAATTTTTTTTTTTTTGTCAAAAATTCCTTCGGCACGTCGGCGAACATTTTCAATTTGTATCAATAATTGACCGATTTAATACTTATAATTACAACATTCAATATATCTAGCCTATTCGTTTATTTGGTTGCTTGACGTTTAAGTGACAGCTGTCAGTTTGAAAAAGCGCGCCATCTTTATTTGATAAAAAATTCATCGTTGTATTTTCAGATAAAGTAACTGTTAAAAAATCTCTTATTTTTATCAGATAATAGTCCTCCAGACCGTATTTCGGCCATGGCAGCCAATCTCGGCGGAGACTAGCCATCTATGCGGGCAAAGGATATCAGTTCTTCAGATATTAGTTGATCATACAATTTTTTCAAATTGAATTGCGCCAAGATATGTTTAGTTTCTGATTCCAAGAAACTTCTGCGCTTTTATGGTTTTGCTTAGCGACAGATAGACCGTATGACGTAGTCTTAGACTATTTATTATTCTTTTTAAACTGTTCACAACTGACGAAAAAGGTTTTAGTTTCCGAACACGGGTGCTTCGTGTTCAAACAATAAAAAAAGCACAAACTTAAATAAAATGTCATGTTTTATAAAACTGTACTTAAAATAAGAATAAAATATAAAAATTAATTTAAGAAAATTAGCACCGAATTTATACAAACAAAACTACTAATAAAAATTAATCACAATGTTTTTTATGTTTTATTTTTTCCTTTTTTACTGTATCATGAGCAGTATTTTGAATAAATCAAAATAAGAATGATTAAGTAAGTAACATTATCGAGACTTATAATTAACTTATTTATTGGGGCAAATGTGGTAAAAATTTAACAAAAAATATAAATTTATTTACCACCTCCCCACACATACCTACTTAATTAACTAAAAACAATATTAAGCTAAACTATTTATAACTAAATTTCAAAAGAAATTATTTATGTAAAAAAGAGGAAAATTAAAAATGCAATTTTATGGACCCCAGGTTAGTTTAGGAGTTTTTTTTAATAAATATATTTTAATATAATAAGTAATCAACCCCGAAGACTGATCAACCGATTTCTATTTGTGCTATGCAAAAAAAAAACATAATTCCAACTATACAGCGTGTGCCAGAAACGTGTGGTCATATTTAAAGGTGTGTTACAGACCATAAAACTTAAAAACTTTCTTCACGGGAATAATATCGTAACCGCGAAAAAATTATCAGCCGTCTCATACATTTAGGTCGAGTAGGTATTAAATTTTTGTATGGTACAGTTGAATTTTTTTTCGCAATTCCCATGTTATAATAATTTATTTCAACAACAAAATAATACAACGAATTACGCATACTTATAGGCTAGTACTTAGGATTGGGAGTATATAACATGGGAGCATCTGTAGTCGAACTAGGACGAGTCCTGTATCTCGGCATACAGCGCCAGAGGAGACAAAGATACATATTAGCCCAAAAACCATGCAAAAAGATGCATCAAACTTTAAATGAGAATATTCTTAATATTAAAAAAAAACACTAAAAAAATGAAAAATAACTTTAATTTCGGAAGTCAGTGTCTTTGCATTTTAATTTTCGTTTTTTGCCACCGACTTCCGAAATTAAAGTTATTTTTCACTTTTTTTATGTTTTTTTTGAAGTCGGTAGTTTTTTTTTGGAAAAAGTTTTTATTTTTCACTTTTTAGTGGTGGTACCTACCCCACACAAGTTACTAACTGCTATGTAAATAACAGTGAAGGAGTCTAATAATTACATCGTCTACAAAGACTGTGGGAAAAATACGTAACATTGAAGCTACCTCAAAAACTACGCAAGCAAACTTAATAAAATTTATATGGGACCATCTCGGGAGTATACCCTTTCGAATTAAAAAAGAATTTTTAAAATCGGTTCACAAACTGCGGAGTAATCGGTGAAAAGACACAAAAAAAAAAAAAAAAAACAATCATCCGAACGTAGTACCTCCTCCTTTTTTGAAGTCGGTAATAAAATGATTGTGTAGAAATATGTGTGTGTGTGTGTGTATTTGCGCGTGATTTTATGTGTAGAAGTGTAGTGAGAGACGGTGGGGTGTTGGGTAGTGTAAATACGTCTACCGCAAAAATTTCTTTAGATAATTGAGAAAGTTTTTCTGTACCACACTATTCTAATACATGCTGTAGTTTTCTGGTCAATCGAAAAATGTTGATCAATCTCCAAGATCAAAAATAGAAGAAAGATAGTTTTTTTTTTTAGAAAATATCAGTCGCTTTATGAGAATATATTTTTTAATATAGTAATAGAATTTTCAAAACAATACATAGAGAAGGACGGCATAACATTGACGATGACGATTTATTTTTTGTAAATATAGTAAATTATTTGTGACTAGACTCGCGACAATCTAAGAAGTCCGTTTTGACAGCTATAAAAATGCTTTGTGTAGCGATGAAAAAAAAAAATAGTTTCTTTTGTACTGATTCTCGAGACATATCGATTAAACATACTTAGAGAGTTTGTTATCGACGACATAATCTACGTTTCAAAGTGATTCTCAAGGCATAACGTTTTATTACATGTACGAGAACGAAACGTCAAAACGGACTTCTTAGATTGTCGCGAGTTTAAGTTATACTTATTTTTTAGATATATTTTTTTGTAAATATAATAAATTATTCGGGATTATGGTATATATATTTTTTTGATATTATTTTTTATCTGGAGTGATTGTTGTTTTTTCTGAGACTGTAAGCGATATCCAATTTTATCTTAATTTTTCTTCCAGTTTTTAACCTTTGTAATTTAATAAATAATATACAGTGAAAGGAACTTCTTTCCAAATGCGTGTCCTACGACACCTTTCGACTTATTCGTTATTCTGCCTTCAATAGACAATTTTAATTTCACTCCATGTAACAATGATAATAATATGCCAATATTCAATATATCTATAAATAATATATTCAAATATAATGTAATAATTGCCAATAGGTAAGTACATTTTATTTATTTATTAAATATAAATGGGATTTCTTTAATATATTATTTAATAATTAACGATAAAAGTTATCCCCAACATTAATATATAATAAATATTTAAAAAAGCAATATTTAGATACAGGATGCTTTACTGAGACGGTGCCTGGGGTAGGTGCGCGGTGCGGGAGGGGTAGTTGACGCCCGTCATCCCACAAATGATTTAATTGTTTTGTGTTTCGTGATGTCAAAATTCCTTTGCATACTATTGTATAGAATCGAAGTTCTTCTAACTTAACAGACAGCTGTGCTGCTGGGGAGTTTGTTGCGCCACTTCTTCTTCTCAGCTAAAGCACTAGGAAGTGGTGAAGGGCGCGCGTTTTGCAGGGACTGTCTTATGTCATTTTGACGTTTAAAAAGTGCATAGTTTAAATAAATGACTGTTTTTTACTGACTTGGTGCGCGAACGCCACCTCTCCCTCCCGTACCGCACAGCTACCTCAGACACTGTCTCAATTAAGCGGTACGTCTATATAATAGTTTCCAAGCAGTATTATTAAAATGATCTCACAGACAGGGTGTGCCGACCCTTTGTAAATTCGAATATTTAAAAAAATGAACACTACAAAATAATACTACCCATTTTAATTGTTTATCAAAATACAATATTTTGCTGACTTTTTTGGTGATTATAATTCATTTGAATCCAGCCGCCTTATTCTATAAAACACTCACCGTGAAAACTTTGGTGAAGGGAACTGTCAATAGTGTCCATAACATAGTGGAATGACAGCTCACTTCACCAATGACTTTACGGTGAAATTTTTACAGGATAGATAGATAGGCTGTTCAGCTTCTAAATGCTGTATGTAATAAATTTAAAAAGCTAACGTGTTTTGTTTTTTATTGAAAAACTTTTTATTGTAAATTCGTTTAAACAACCCTGAATCGTAACTTTTCAATTTGGTCGAAAACATGTGATATGTTTTTATTAAAAATATCGAACGACAATTTAATATCGAATTGAAAACATCGTTCCGCTCCTGTCCATCGTTTGAAAACGATAGAGACAGAATGATGATTTTAAATATTACGTTTATCTTGAAACGTTTTTAATGATTTGTGGTACATGTGCGCCTCAGACACATTTAATTGACACTAAAATATATATATTCTATACAAGTATATATAAAAGAGTGAAGAGCTTTGGGCATCCGCATCGTTGTCAATGGGGAAAGTGTCCAAAACGCTGGCAGCATTGCCCTGTTGGATGGCAATGATGATAGGCCAGCCCTGTATATATTTTAGTGTTAGCTTGTATATTGTACACAATATTTAAGTTTTATCAAAATAAGAATATTTAAAGTGCGACGACTGAAATAGACGAACTTCAAAATTCCTATTACATTATTTAATAAAGTACTTATTAAATTGACTAATATAAATTGGATCGCTGTCAGACAAATATAAAAGAGATTAAAAATATTATATTTTTATTGATAACACAAAAATGCTGGTCATTTAAAAGTTATTAATTAAATCGTTTTAAATGAAAGTCTCCGAGTGCAGCACTGTTATTTTGGCATTATTCTAATTGAATAGCAAAATATATATTTGAGAAAATTCATAATTTTATATATTTAAATATATATTTTTTATCTTAACTGTATAAATATGTGCATTTAAGCCGAAAAAATAATACGAAATGCTGAAGATTACTAAATTTTTCGAAAAATTAAGTATTTTTTTCGTTTTAATTTTGGAATAACAGCTTTGATTTGGAATAAAAATCGTAAGCAATAGTCCGATATAAATACATTTCCACAAATTCCGCCAGGCGAACTTATCAATAAAAGGGCCTCCTTTTTCGAAGTCCGGTTAAAAGAATACTGTTATACATGAAACACTTACATTAATATTAATTAAAATAAATGCGAATACCGTAGAAACTATATCGAATTCATAATACTGTTTTTTTTTGTGCCAATTTGTATTGCACTTTGCTGCGTCCAGACAACGCATGTCTGGAATTCTGAGGCCCAAGACAAGTGACAATCGCTTCGAAAGCGTTTCGTATTTCTACAACGACTTTCAACAGGATTGACATAAGCTTTTCGATAGCTTATGTCAATCCTATACATTTTTGCGTTTTCCATCATCGTTATCGCTGATAGAATTTCACTTTGTCTAGGGCCTCTGGACGCACCTAAAAGTTTTTATTTTGGATCGCAATCTAATTAAAACTTGGCAACACGCGTTTTTTTTTTAAATTATATTAATACACAAATCTTCAATAAAACTCATGCGCAATCACGCATTGTCAGAGTAAAAAAAATATTACAGCATGGCAAAAAGCAACAAAAAAAAAAAAAAACGAACTATTGCAACGATGTCGTGATGGACTGATGGCCCAGTGGTTAATGCCTCGCCTATCATGCACGAGGTTGTGGGTTCAAATCCGGTCCTAAAACCTGCCTGGGTTCGAACCTACGACCTACAACTCGTAAATCGCGGTCATTTAGGCCAGCAGTGGGAAAATAAAGAAACATTTAAAAATTACTACAATCTGACCGTCAATAAGAAATTGCCACGCAATTTTTTTTTCAATTCAGTGCCACGAGATATACAAATATTTTTCTTAACTTTTTGCCATGTTGTATAAACATAGCGTGATTAAAAAAAAGAACAAACCGCGTAGCCCAAATTGTGACCCAAAAGAAAGAAAAAAAAAAAAATTTTTTTTACAATTTTTTTTAAACATTAATTTTCGGTATTGCTCCTAACCTAAGAATCAAAAACTTCGAGTCATGGTTTTTAAATAAACTAGTACAAAATCGATCCGATTACAGTTGAAGAATTGTTGTGCCGCAGCTAAAAACAAAGAAAAGGTAAGTCATCAACTGATCATTCTACTGATCATTATGAACAACTTTCAAACCTGAAATCGCGAGAAAAATTGAGCTAAACAGAAGATAAATTTTAGTTTAGTCCTGTCAAATTAATCAGCGCCTGACGTAAATTGACGTAATTTTAGTAGGCAAGTTTTTAATCACGTCTAAACTTGTATGGAGTAGTGACGGGCGCTGATTAATTTGAAAGGACTAAACTAAAATTTATTTTCTGTCCTTTTCTTAATGAAATAGAAAGAAAAAGATGCACTGAACTTAAATTTTCTTTAGTTTGTGAACAACAGAATTGGCACCATTGTCCATACCAAACTAGGGTTGTTGTTCATTTTGTAAGAGTCTTATAATAATTCAAATTGCTTAAGATCCTCCGTTATATAGAAAATACTGCAGCATTAATTTTGAAATAAATATATAGTAAAGTTGAGGATTAATGTAAAGTACTGACAAGTTTGACAAAAAACACAATATCATGAAATTTTCTCTACAGAAAAAAAATACAAAGTTACCTCTAAACAGAACTATAAACCGCTGGTATTAAAAAAAAACTGAACCATCCATAAAGAAAAAAAAAATACAAAGTTACCTCTAAACCGCTGGTATTCAAAAAAACTGAACTATCTATAAAGCAGGTTCACAGGACCCAGCATCAATCCTCAACTTTAACATTATATTTATTTCAAAGTTAACGCTGAAGTATTTTCGGCATAACGGAGGATCATGCTAAGCAATTTGAGGTAGGGTACGCCCTTTAGGACTCTTAACATCTTTTGCAAATTGCAGCGCTGTTTAACATTGAGGCCCGGCGCCCACTGGCGGCCCGGCATTACAGGGTATTTTTAGGCGACGAATAAAAATATAACTTATGTGTATGACAATAACATTGAAATTTCAATGGTGATGCCTAAAGACGTCGCAGCATGCCTAAGGATACCGCTGCACCGCTGCCGTTGAAATTTCAATTTTATTGTGATACAATTAAGTTCCATTACTATTCGTCGCATAAAAATCCCTTGCCGTGCCGCTAGTGTCTAGTCAATAGTCTTGCGACTAAACTCTATGAAGATATCGTTAGAACAAAAGATGCGCGCAGTCGCGTCTCGAAGGAATAAAGTATTTCGATTTTTTAGCCTCATTTTTAAAAGGCCTTTGTTAAGAGTGGCCTGTGCAAGGCCTGGCCTTTTTTGTAAATAGTCAAACGATAGACTTTTAGCACTAAATACAAGGTCGAGACGACAATAAATTAAACTTCGTATATCTAATGACGTTACCAGTCTGCATACGAAAATTTAACCAAATATATTCAATAGTTAAGTCACTACAGCTAGTCAAAGATTGGCAAAACTCACAGTCGGCCATCACTACTTGATTGTTAGTTTGATTGAAAAAATCACGATTTCAATTTCGATGTTAGGATTTATTTGATAGTTCCTAAATGAGGAGGTTCTTTTCAAAACATGATATTTAAACTTCATTTTGTTTCAGAATTTGTTTTTTTTTTTTTTTAATTGAATTTTTGGTGGATTACACTACTTTTGATGCCTTTTTTTCTGCTGGATCAATCACTTTTTGACAAACTTTTGCGCTGGATCATCTCGTTTTGACAAACTTTTGCGCTGGATCAATCACGCTTTAACAAACTTTGGCGCTGGATCAATCACGTTTTAACAAACTTTTGCGCTGGATCAATCACGTTTTGAAAAACTTTTGCGCTGGATCAATCATGATTTTGTTGCACGTAACTTTCAATGGTACTAAGTACTAACCAACAAAATAATGTATTCTGTTGAAAGTGGAATATGTAGTCAAGTTTGGAAAATAATCTCCTCAAATACTGCTTAGTATTTACTTAGTAGTTATTGTCAGTGTTTTCATATATTGTCGTATTAGCATCTCAACATTGTATGTTTTAGTTAATAGTCATTTTTTTAAACGCATGGCATTTAAAAAAAAGTAGTAATTATCTTTCAAACATAGGCCAAACTCCCTACAGGCCATAAAAAATATAAAAATTTTGAGTGCACTTAAAAATAAAATTATTCCTAGACTACAATAAAAATAATTGCTAAATAAAAAATTAAAAAAATCGTAGACCTTAGAATTTTCGTTACAAAAGAATAATTGCAGTAAAAACTTAAAAATAATAAAAAATATATAAAAAACAGGATGTGACTATTAAATTAAAATTAAAACGAATAAACTAAAATTATTAATACTAATTATATTTCACTTCAGTTCGGCATCCAAGAAAATATTAAAAATTACTTTCAAAAATCAATCATGTACCTATGGGAAGAAAAAATAAAATTATAAATAATAAAAAAACAAAAAAAAAAACAAGGTAAGAAACTAAATCGAATACTGTCAATTACCTATAATCTATAGAATTTTTGTTAGATAGGCCAAGATTTATAAACGTTACTTATTCCAATCACAACTATAAATCTTACTTAAATTGAGACAGGAACATGTCTTAGCCGAAGAACGTAACGTTTATAGATCAGAAATCAAAGTGATCTCAAAAGGCCCTCCTAACCTATTATCACTCTCCACAAAAAAAAAAAACCACAAACTCTAAATTTTAGAGCGAATGGTCTTTTACTCTAAATTTTAGAGTTCGTGGTTTTTTACGTTTAGAGTGAGTGGTTTTAGAGTTCAAACGTGACTAACCTGCTCTGAACGCTGGGCGTGTTGCGGTGCGAGTCGGGTGAGTGCGCGTAGGCCGGCGACGACGACATGTAGGGCGGCAGCGTCGTCACCAGCACCGGCTTCACGTAGCCGTTCTTCAGCATCTCGTTCTCTGTTCACAGAGACTCAGGATTTAATATAACATCACGCTTGTAATCCGCGAAGGGTTGGGCAGAGGTGCTATGTACACACACATTTATAAGTCACTCCTGTGGGTGAGCCTATTTCAATCAACCGGGCACAAATCCAGACTCCGGGCTGCTACTGAGAAATTATTTTTTTGTTATTTTATTTTTATTTCATACTAGCTGCGCCCAGCGGGTACACCCGCATAAGTCTCGATTCCGTGGGAATATCAGGAGAAAGGTCTATCCATGTGCCAAATTCCACCCAAATGCGTTCAGCCGTTTAGCGTGAAAGCGAAACGATCACTTTCACATTTATAATATTAGTTACGATAATATTTTTTTTGCCTGCTGTGTCTACCGCGTAATATTATGCACTTGGCTAATTGGTTGAACAGTGCAACGATTGTACATCCTTACATATTATAAAACAAAGTCCTCCGCCGCGTCTGTGTGTCTGTTCGCGATAAACTCAAAAACTACTGCACCGATTTTCATGCTGTTTCCACCAATGGATAGAGTGGTTCTCGAGGAAGGTTCTAGTATACAACATTATTTTTTGTTTACTCTAAACCCGAAAAGGGGTCATTGTACATGAGTACAATGACCCCTTTTCGGGTTAAGCATAAACAACAAATGTCATCGTTTTGAACAACTTTTTCTATGGGATCAACCTTGAAATCGCGAAATAAAATACAGCTGTTCCATACATTTGTGTTCACTTAAATCGACAAAATGTATGGAACAGCTGATTTTTTTTTATAATAACTAACGTCCACGCGGGCGGAGCCGCGGCATCAGCTAGTAAACCAATAAAGAAATAAACTCACCGGGTTTAGTATAGTACTTAGAGAACACGTCATCTTTAGCAATGTTGGGGTACAGGAACTGCAGCTGGGTGAGGTCCAGCACGCGGTCTGCAAGAGAGCGCAGCATCAGGTCGCGCGACGTGAACGGCTGCAGGCTGAACACCTCGTTACCCTCTGGAAGAGATTCATTATTTAGAGGTGTCAGGAAGGTTGCGGAAAAGTCCGGATACCGGGGCCCTTGGAAACAGGCAACTGAAGGAATACGGGTGGGTTTTAGTGAGTAAAAGTCTTACACGCACTCCCGCTCCGCCCAGAGCGGGAGAAGTAATTTGATGATTTCCAACACTTAAAAAAAAAAAGGTGTGAGGAACAACAGAGTGTAAAACTCACTCATCCTCTATAGAAAACGGAGGATCCTCCGACAGACTGGTGTTTTGTCTGGCGGGGAACTGCCCAACGATAGATGTCGGGATCTTGTATATATGTCGATCGCCCGGTAAACTCTAATTGCACGAAGCAGGATTTTGTGTGACGTAAGGCTTTTGATGCGTACAATTACAAGAATATAAAACATTTATTTTCTCTACACAAGTTATGTAAGCATAATCAATCTATAATGTTCCCACTGTTGGGTTTTAGCCTCTCTCTAGAGGGAGTGGGCAACACGCTTAGAATGACCACAGAAGAAACAGGTTTTGTCGATGGAAGAATAGAGAAAATGACAGATAAACAATCACAATCTGTCATTTTGTCTATTCTTCCGTCGACAAAACTCGTAGAAAACCCGTTTCTTTGGTTGTCATGCTACGCGTGCTGGTCCACCACGCGGGCCCAGTGCGGGTTGGTAGATGTCCAATTTTTTCAATATTTTGGTTCAAGGACATCCCGGTTTCCTCGCAATAAATTATTAATTTAAAAAACAAAACCAGCCACTCTAAAATCAGCAGAAACTCTAAAATCAGTGACTCTAAAAATCAGCACTTACCGCCAACCCAGGCAATGGTGATGCCTCCGAGCTCAGAATCAGAGAATCGCAGCAAAAAGGTGCCCGACGGACACTTTGATAACATCTCCTCCGCCTGCTTCTTTTGTATGAAGCCCATGATCAAACTGCAGGATACAACACACATTTATATTTTGCTTTCAACTACATAGTAATGTTATCATTAATCACTACAAAACCGATCACAAAGGAAGTATTTTTTGCTTAGAACCAAAACAGTGCAGTAAAGTTGTATGAAGTCTCATTGTTGCACTGTTTTTCATTAACGCATTGTTTTTAGGTTTTCGTACCCAAAGGGTAAAACGGGACCTTAAACTAAGGCTCATCTGACAGACAGATAGACCTGTCTGCTCAACTCAACCAAACTAAACTGAACTGAACAACTCAACTCAATTTACGAAACCTTTTGCCGCAAAAGTCGCGGGATAACTTTGTTTTCATTAACTTGAGTAGGTATATTTTATCACGGTAGGTACATTGGTAATTCAGCTGCATCCGGTTAGACTGGAAGCCGACCGAAAAGGCTAGGAAGATGATGAGGTACATTGGTAGTTGAAAGAAAAGTAGATTACGCATCTTGCTAAAGTGAGTGATTAATGCACTCGTGTTAATTTTGTGCCCTCGCATGCTCACGTTGCGCTCGATGCAACAATCTACTATACTAGCGACCCGCTCCTGGTTGCTTCGCACTGTTTTTTGAACTTGACAAAACATCCAGATTTCTTACATACATACATAAGCAGCCTATAAAGGTCCCACTACTGGGACACAGGCCTGCTCTCTGTGAGAGGGAGTGGACCGTAATCTACCACGCGGGTCTAGTGCGTGTTGGTAGATGTCACATATCTTCGATTTTTTTTTGGTTCTAGTACATGCCGGTTTCCTCACGATGTTTTCACTCACTGTTTTGAGAGCAGTGGTGATGAAATTATTTACACAAAGTAAAGCGCCTGTTAGGGCTCGAACCTACGACCTACAAATCTTAAGTCGCGACCATTGCCACTAGGCCACCACTGCTCTGCAACATCGTCTACATAAACTAAGTGGGAAATAAAAACTTTTTACAAAAAAAAAACAACCGACTTCAAAAAACAAACACAAAAAAAGTGAAAAATAACTTTAATTTCGGAAGTCGGTGTCTGCTTTTTAATTTTCGTTTTTTGCCACCGACTTCCGAAATTAAAGTTATTTTTCACTTTTTTTGTGTTTGTTTTTTGAAGTCGGTTGTTTTTTATTTTTTTGTAAAAAGTTTTTACTTTCCACTTTTTAGTTGTGGTCACTCCCACTTCACACAAATTCGTATACCGTTATCTGCTATGTAAATAACAGTGACGGAGTGAAATAATTATATCGTTTACATAGCAAAGGAAGCATGACGTACCAAACAAAAAAAAAATCATCAAAATTAATTCAAAATTGGCTGAGTAATAACGTAACAAACATGCAAAAAAAAATACGAATTCAGAACTTCCTCCTTTTTGAAGTCGGTTAAGCAAATTATTTAAAAAACAAAAAACCCGCCTTCAAAAACCCATAACATAAAAGAGAAAAACAAGCATTATAATCCGTAGAATGTTGGTATAACAGGCGGGGTGTTGAAGATATATCACCTCCATGTAGTAATGTAGCCAGCGTTCTGCAACTGGCTAGATAGAATTGTCTATAGTTCACAGTGCTCCATGTTTTGTAATCTTACTTTCTATACCTTCCTAACAATATAATGCTTTACAATATTTTATGTGGTTTAGCTTCTTTATATCTGCAAACCTCCCCAACATTGGTTATGGGCTCAGAGCAGTAAAGTGTTGTTGTGTTGTTGTGTGTTGTGAAAATAATTCGAAATTGTAGAAGATTTGAAAAGTACATGCAGGAAGAAAAATGACTTCGAATGTGCGTATAGAATTATTGACGAAGGACAACTACGACAGTTGGAAGGTACAGGTGGAAGCATTGTTAATAAAAAATGACTTCTGGGAGCATGTAAGTGGAGAAAAACTAAAACCTACTACTGATGCTGATATATCGACATGGAAGACGGCTGACAGAAAAGCAAAGTCTGAGTTGATATTGGCATTAGATCCGAGTGTAGTTCGTCATGTAAAAAGGGTGGAGACTTCACGAGAGGTATGGTTGAAATTAGAGAGCTTGTTTGCATCAAGAGGACCTGCAAAGAAAGCGAATTTAATGAAAAGGATCATGTTACAAAGGATGAGTGAAAATCAAAAGGTATGTGAGCACCTTGATTCCTTTTTTGAAGCCGTCGACAAATTGGAAGAAATGGATATAAAAATCCATGATGATTTGTTAACGATTATGTTGCTGTACAGTCTTCCGGGAAGTTACGAAAACTTTAGATGTGCCATAGAGTCTAGAGATGAACTCCCAAAGCCAGAGCAACTAAGAATTAAAATCATCGAAGAGGATAGTTCAAGAGGAAACGCTCAAGTTGACAAAATAGAAGGCGCCAAGTATTTGGACAAACATCCGAAGAAAATTACTGGAAAAACATTTAAGTTTAAATGTTTTAAGTGCCACAATTTTGGCCATAAGGCATCGGACTGCACAAAGAAAAAGGAGAAGACTCAAGAAACCCGATGTGTGGAGTCATACACTAGTCATGAAAGTTGTGAAGCCATAAATCATGTTTCAGATGACTGCCGCATCGCCGTTGATGCGAAGCGCCGTCAAGAATGGATCTTTGATAGTGGTTGCACTTCTCACATGTGCAATGACGCAGAAAGGTTTGCTGAGATACTCCCTGCAAGTCAAAAATTAAAATTATCCACTGATTCTTTGACAACCGTGCATGGTAAAGGTACAGTTAAGTTATTAGCATGCAATGATGATCGAACGCGTAAAATTCAATTTGAGAATACCCTGTTGGTTCCCGATTTACGTAGTAATTTAATTTCCATCGCCCAGCTTACTGAACGAGGTTGTGAAGTCACATTCAAACACGACGTAGCCTATGCAGTTAAAAAAGGTGAGGTAAAACTGACCGCTGATCGGCGAGGTGATTTATATTACTTGAGGGAGCTGGACGCTTCAGCGTCTGTGGTATGTAGTGAAAGTGTTGATCTGTATCGATGGCATGAGCGTATGGGACATCTGAATGCTAGGGATCTTATGAAAGTATTAAAGAAATCAGGTATTGATCCGATAAAGATTGATAGTAACTTGCATGATTGTGATGTGTGTGCTAAAGGAAAAATGGTATCGTTGCCTTTTGTGAAATCCAGTTCACGCTGCAACGAGAAGTTGCGAATAATATATTCTGATGTGGTCGGTCCAATGAGAGTTCAATCGAATGGCGGAAATAAATATTTTATTACTTTTATTGACGATTGTACTCGTTGGTGTGAAGTTTTTTTTCTGAAAAATAAAAGTGACGTTTTGTCAAAGTTTAAAATCTTTAAATGTCATGTTGAAAATTTGACGGGAAGAAAAATAAAATATTTACAAACGGATAACGGAAGTGAATACAAAAATAAAATTTTCGATGAATTTTTAGAAAATGAAGGTATTAAGAGACGTCTTACGACGCCATACTCACCTCAAAGTAACGGCATCGCCGAACGGATGAACCGTACGTTGATTGAAATGGCAAGGTGCATGATCTTATCATCAGGTATTTCACCAAGTTTTTGGGCAGAAGCTATAGCTACTGCATGCTATTTGCGTAATAGGTGCCCAACTAGCAGTCTGAATGATGAAATTCCGTACGAAAAATGGTTTGAGAGACCTGTGAATGTCAAATATTTAAAAACTTTTGGCACGAAAGTACACGTCTTGGAAAAGGAACCAGGTAAGGATAAGTTTGCAGCACGTAGTTTACTCGGCATATTTGTAGGTTATCCAGCTGATGCTAATGGCTATAAAATATGGATACCTGAGAGTAGAAAAATCGTAGTGTCGAGAGATGTAAAATTACAGGAAGGTAAACTAACTGAAATTGAGTGTAAGGCCTCTAATGAATCACTAATTGAACCACAATGTGAAAAGAGTATTGTGAGAAAGACTGTTGATATAGAAATTAAACCTAAAGAACAGCCGGATGTACCACTTAGTGATGAACCTTCAAGAGAAGTAATTCCATTAGATATTCAACCGAATGTGCCAATGATTGATGAAGGAAGTACAGAGAATACAGAATCTACTGGAATTGGTGATAGAAACATTACTTTAAAAAGAGGTCCTGGAAGGCCGAAGATTCAGAGAGGACATGTTGGCCGCCCTCGTAAAATATACAACATGGTTGAGGTAAGAGAGAGTAGCGACAATGAGTCATCGACGGAAGAATACGTCGACACTGATGATTTTGCTGGAGCTATTGAAACCACCTTAAACGAAGCTTTGACATCTGACGAAAAGGCCAAATGGGAGGAAGCGATTCTTTCAGAAATAAGAAGTCTAGTAAATAACGATACGTGGGAAATTGTGAAGAAACCTTCAGATCGTAATATCGTAGGATGTCGATACGTGCTGACGACAAAGCTAAATGTTGACAATACTGAGAAAAAGAAGGCCAGACTGGTAGCAAAGGGATACAGTCAGCAACATGGCCTAGATTATAATAAGGCATTCGCCCCAGTTGCGAGAATTGCAACTATACGTTTGTTGGTCGCCTTAGCTGTCGAAATGGGCATGGACATTGACCAAATAGATATAAATACCGCTTATCTAAACTGTGATCTGAACGAAGATATTTATATGAAGATTCCAGAGCTGCTAAAAGAAGGTTTAGAGAAACTGAAAAATGCAGATGGTGTTAATTCTGCAGTAGGCAAAAAAGCAGCAAAGATGCTTGAAGATATGAAAGCAGGTGGTGACACCTGTCGTCTAAAGAAATCTCTATATGGTCTCAAACAAGCTGGACGACAGTGGAATATAAAACTGGATGAGAAGCTGAGAGAAATGGGATTGAGATCTACGATAAATGAACCTTGTTTGTATCACAAGCGCAATAAAGGTGGAACAAATCTTTTTGTTGTTGTTTACGTAGATGACATATTGATCGCATCGCAAAAGAGAACGTATATAGATAAATTCAAGCAGGAATTGGCGCGGAGGTTTGAGCTTAAAGACTTTGGTCAAGCAACCTTCTGTCTTGGGATAGATATAAAGAAAGATGGCAACACGTATTTCTTATCACAAGAGAAGTATATTAAAGATATCCTGAAGAAATATGCTATGGAAAATTGCAATCCTATCCAGACTCCAATGGAGATTGGAAATCCTGTTATTAGTGAAAAAGAAGTACTAAAAGGGAAACAATTTCCGTACAGAGAGCTAATTGGAGCGCTCATGTATTTAAGTGTAGCGACTAGACCTGACATCGCTACCGCTACGGCAAAACTTGCGCAGTTTGCAGAAAACCCGCAGGAAACTCATTGGAAGGCTGCGAAGCGAGTTCTTCGATACTTAAAAGGTACGATAACTCACGGTTTGGCGTTTAAGCCGACAGGGTTATGCATACAAGGGTATGCAGATGCAGATTGGGGTAGCTGTGTTATTGATAGACGATCGTTTACGGGTTATTCATTCATTCTAGGTGGCGCAAGTGTGTCATGGACCTCACACAAGCAACGGATAGTTGCAACATCTACCTGTGAGGCGGAATTCGTGAGCTTGGCGGAGGCGATGAAAGAGGCTATATATCTGAATAGTCTATTAAAAGAGCTAGGTTTATTGTGTAAGGTAAGAATGCATGCTGATAACTTAAGTGCCATTTGCCTTGCTGAGGATCACGGCATACATCATGCTAAGAGTAAGCACATTGACATAAGACATTTCTTTGTAAGGGATGTGCTACGCGATAATAAAGATATAACGTTGGAATATTTGTCAACTGACAAGATGTTGGCAGATGTCCTCACCAAACCTTTACCTCGCGTAAGACACGAAATACTAATACGTGCATTAGGAATGTGTGCGCGAAAATAAAGATAGATGCAATTCGTACTGGAGTTGAGGGGGTGTGTTGAAGATATATCACCTCCATGTAGTAATGTAGCCAGCGTTCTGCAACTGGCTAGATAGAATTGTCTATAGTTCACAGTGCTCCATGTTTTGTAATCTTACTTTCTATACCTTCCTAACAATATAATGCTTTACAATATTTTATGTGGTTTAGCTTCTTTATATCTGCAAACCTCCCCAACACGGGGAAGAAACAAAAGTTACACCATATTTCAGGTATTGGTTCCCTTCCGTTTTTCTTTAGTTTGCAGATTTTTTATATATTCCATGTCACTCCCACAATTAAGACGAACCTAAAGACACCTCGTATGTTAAAATCCATCAAGCCGTTTAGGCTACAGAGCGTGCCAAAGAAATAGACATACATACATACAAACATACATACTCTCGAAAAACATTACCCTCCTTCTGGGGCAGTCGGGTAAAAAGACGGTCGTCGAAGCTCAAATAGGTTTTAATACTTACTGATCGCACCACAGCGTCCTCAAATAATCCCTGGTCACTTTAACAACCATGTAGAACCACTCCCAGAACGTGAAGTTCCTCTCCGGAAGAGCATCCTTACAGAACTGTGTCCAGGACACGGGCATAGCGTTCAGCTCCATCGTGTTGAGAGGCAGGCAGGTCCTGGGGACAGCGCATATACTTCATATTACATATAGCATAAGTCCAACAGCCGATAGGAGCTTTGTGTGTGTTGAGCTGAAGTGAGTTGTTGAGCTAAGTGTGGTGTTGAGCTATAAGTGTCTTTCTATCAGAACTTTGTCTAAGAGAGAGAGATAGCGTTCAGCTCCATCGTGTTGAGAGGCAGGCAAGTCCTGGGGACAGCGCATATACTTCATATTACATATAGCATAAGTCCAACGGCCGATAGGAGCTTTGTGTGTGTTGTTGAGCTGAAGTGAGTTGTTGAGCTAAGTGTGGTGTTGAGCTATAAGGTCTAATGTTAAAAATATTTTTACTTGGGTGGGAAATAAGTAGGTGGACACAAAATAACTAAATAAGATTGATTTGTGTCTATATTGTATTGTATTATCTCAGTAAGTATTTATGTTAGTTCGTCAATATCTATAAGTTTTCTATTCTTTCATGTGCTCAATTTAAATTGGACCTAGGAAGTATACGCTTTCAAACAAAAATATAAATTGGTCCATCCGTCTTTGAGTAATCGGGGAAAATACACAAAAAAAAAAAGATTCCGAAGAACTGAGAAACTTCTATTTTCGAAGAGGGTCGCGCGTCGGCTGCGCGTTTAAAATACGCCGTGTACTACCACTCTCATCATCATCTGCCTAGCCTTTTCCCAACTATGTTGGGGTCGGTTTCCAGTCTAACCGGATGCAGCTGAATACCAGTATTTTACATGGAGCGACTGCCTATCTGACCTCCACAACCCAGAAACTGGGTAATACGATACCCCTTGGTAAGACTGGTTGTCAGACTGTCGAGCTTCGGACGACCCGTAACGACTGCCAAAGATCCACAAATGACAGCCGGGACCAACGGCTAAACGTGCTTTCCGAGGCACGGAGGAGTCTCGGTATGTAAAGATGGTCACCCATCCACGGACCAACCCCGGCAAGCGTAACTTAACCTGATGGATCGACCCGTGCGGCTGTTATTACTTAGCCAAGTGTGCTACCGCTCTAAAAACTGTAAACACCCAAAACTCATCAGAATCCTCCCAGGGGTTTCCACCTTACTGAAACCCTGAAAGCATTCAAGACAAGGTTTTACCTGAAGATCTTCTCCGCCAGGAATCGTAAGTTATCCTCAGACAGATCCCCTCCGGTGGCTGAACAGAACTTGATGCGGAGCGTCTCAGCGAGCTGACCCCATGTCACCTTTGGACAATGAAAATTGAAAGTGAGCTTTTGATACTAGACTTGAGGGCGGAAACCGAACTTATGAGAAAATGTCGGCCGGTTCTATTTACTTATTACATTAGTAGGGGCATGCGCTAAGGTAGCTCGCGAAATTCAAATTTTCTTGTGTTTTTTGCAATTTTGCAGGTCAGTCTCGGGTTTTATGTTAATTAAAATATGATTTGCGACCGTAACAAATATGGCTTTACAGAATTATAATCATTAGAATCAGCAATACAACTTCTGAAGGCCAACGCAGACCTGCCAGGATGGCAAAGGATTTTGCCGTCAGTCAGCGCACACTAGCCGCTTAGATACCGCGGCATTCCAACGCCTTGCCACGGCGCGCGCGCCCCGCGGTACGTCACAACCAGCGCCGGCGTCCTCGGCATGCCGTTGCCTACCGCAGTACGCCACGGCATCCCGGCGCGGGAGCCCGTGGCGCGTCTTTCAATGCCATGCAATGAAATCCCTTTCGATGCCCTGGCATCATTTTAAAGCATAGCAATTTATGTTGTATTTCTATATCGATACGTTTGAATTTCCATTGGTAAACATTTAAATCCCTTGCCATGCCGTCCTGGTCTGCGTAGGCCTTTAAAGAACATTTCTCAAATATCATATCTACCAACCCGTACTGGGCCCGCGTGGTAGATTACAGCCCACTCCCTCTCACAGAGAGGAGGCCTGCGTCCCAGCAAAAAAAAAAAAACAATCTACCTAGCCTTTTCCCAACTATGTTGGGGTCGGTTTCCAGTCTAACCGGATGCAGCTGAATACCAGTATTCCGTGCCTGTGTCCCAGCGGGAACGTTATAGGCTGATTTAGCTCTATTTTAATTTAAAGGTAATGATTGTAAACGCGCCCCATTTATAAATAAATGACTAATACATTATTAAAAAAATTGAGGAGCTCATGGCTAAGTAATATCAGCCGCACTGGTAGATCCATCAGGTTAAGCTACGCGGGTTGGTCCGTAGATGGGTGACCATCTTTACATATTGAGACTCCTCCGTGCCTTGGAAAGCATGTTAAGCCGTTGGTTCCGGCTGTCATTCGTGGATCTTTGACAGTCGTTACATCGTCAGAAGCCCGAAAGTCTGACAACCAGTCTTACCAAGGGGTATCGTATTACCCAGTTACTGGGTTGTGGAGGTCAGATAGGCAGTCGCTCCATGTAAAATACTGGTATTCAGCTGCCGAACCCCAACATAGTTGGGAAAAGGCTAGGCAGATTGATTGATATTATTAAAAAAAATCAAAAATATTTCTCATAATTTCCGTTTCCGCCCTAAAGGCCCGTCAATCACTCACCCGGATCAAGTGGATCGGCGTCTGCATCCGGGATGTAGGGAATAATGTCAAACAACAGAATTTTAATAGATAAATACAAATACGGAACCAATAACTATTCAAACACTCTGTACCTGTCACACTCTAGCTAGAGCCTAGCACGCGTAGCATGACTTTCTTAGAAACTGGTTTTGTCGACGGAGGAATAGACAAATGACAATTTGTCATTTTGTCTATTCTTCCGTCGACAAAACCCGTGTCAGCGCGTTCAGGTACGCACGGGCGATTTTTATGCATTCGATTTTCAACGCTCTGCTAAGCGCCGAGATTTGAAAATCCAACAATGTGTTTTCAGTTGGGATCTGTTGGATTCTCAAACCCAAGAGTTGAAAATCCAGTGTAATAAAATAACCCGTGCGAAACTGGGCTAAGACTCGCTTATATCACAAATCACTAAAGCGCTGGTTTCCTAAGAAAGCGGTGAACGGCCACACAATAACAGCTGTCAAGGTGGCCCGCGAAATTCAAATTTTCTTACGTTTTTTGCAATTGGCAGGTCAGTATCAGGTTGTATGTTGATCAAAATATGAATCGCGACTGTAACAAGTATGGATTTACAGAAAATATTAGAATCAGTAATAAAACTCTCTTTGCTCGCTGGGGGGGGTCTGGATTTATGCTTTCGCGGTTGCACAACGACATGCTTTGCTTTGCTTTGCTTGGTAGTATAGATGCAGGCCTACCCTGCCACCTCCTTCAGAGGTGGTAGGGTGGCGGGGTCTTGAGGGAGAGCGCCACAGTCGTGTAGATCCTCAAGGCAAGTCTGGCGGATGTACCTTCTCGAGGTTGCCACCCCGTTCTTGGTCTAATTCCTTAAGAAATAGACGTAACTAAAACCACCAGGCGCCTTTGCACCCCTTTCCCAAAACCCTCACCTTATTCTTTCCTGTCCTATGCCCTCCTGCCCCAACTCCCACAAACCCTCCCCACTCCACCCTATCCACCTCCCTACTCCTCCCAATTTCCCCTATCCAATTCCCACTCCTAACCGTGACCCCCCGTGACTGGGTGGTGGCGGGCTTGTCTGTCACTAAAAGCAGCTGACGGCGAGTTGGAGTAAGCAGTCAGCTGCGCTAGGACCTGCGCAGTTGAGCGCCGTGAGCGGGGATGAAGGAGTCCTGGGGGGTTGAGCCGAGCGGCTCTGGCTGTAATGTGCCCGTAAGGCAACACGCCCCCTTTGGTGAAATGGCCACAGTGTCCCGTCAGAGGGCCACAGGCGAGGTGCGTGAGGTCCGCTGAGGTCGTCCCCGGACGGCCGAGGCGGTAGGTAAAGGTCATGCTGACGGTGTAAGTGAGGGTTGATCAGTTCGTTTGGGGGTGGGCCTTTCGACCCCCTACGCCAACCCGATCAAGCACCCGATGTCGCACTGTAAACCAGCCTTGCGCACCTATATCTCTCTGGTAGTCCTAACGTTCTTGCTTCTTTTCTATAGCAAGACGTTCCCAGTTGCGGGCTCCATGGAGGGTGGGAGCCAGAGAGATGAATTTAACATAAAATATAACATGGATACATTAAGGCCTGTTAAAAAACCCAAGGGAGGTGCTTGCACTTCCCCTGCCCCTGGTGGCGTCGCAGTTAACGCTGCGGGCACCAGCGCGGGCACCGGTCCGGCTGTGGCGAGAACCACAGCTAAGACCAAACCCAAGTCCCAGTATAAACAAAGGACGTCGGCGCTGATTGGGACCAGTACCGACCCTTCCAAACAGACGGTAACCACGGCGACGACTTATTCCACTGCCGGTCTGACCCTCTCCACACTGACCCCGGTGCCGGGTAAGACTGGCACCGGGCTCCCAGCCAAACACCCTCCTCCTCCTGTGGCTCCTCTAGCCTCCCATCAGTCGGTCGTCACCGGTCAAGCGGAGACGGCCAGCTGCACCGAGGACGCGTTCTCGCGCGCCTGGCAAGTTGTGCAGAAACGCAAGGGCAAGGGTAAAAAAACGCAAGCGCAAGGGTAATAGGGCCACAAGCCCAACGCCTTTGCACCGACCCTTCAGGTCCATCTGCCGCCCCGGCACAAGGCAAAAAGAGGGACAGATTGACGAGGAAGGAGCGCCGTCAAGCTCTCAAACGGAAGCCAGGGAAAGGCTCCCGAAATAAACAAGCAACCGCCGTCAGCTCGGGAAATTCGACTAGCGGCTAGCTAAACTTCTCCGCCGGAAAGCGGGCACAGGCAGAGGCTGGCACTAGCCAACCGGCGCCCAGTCATTCGCCAACCAGCGCTCCGGAGAAACCAGCCGAAGGTAACAATACACAGCGACCCGATTGGAAGGATCAGGCCGCGGCCAAGCGAGCTCTCAACGAATCCTTGACACCTCGAGGGGAGCACAAGCGGCCGCGGCTTGATCAATCCAATAGGGTCGCCCAACGAAGCTATGCCCAAGCTGCCAGCGCTACCCTAGACGTCGCGATCACCTGCGAGCGCACGGGGATCCTCAGCAAGGGCGTATCGGACCAGGTACTCGCTGCTATCCAGAAGCAGATCATTCTCGAGGCCTGCTCCCCCAAACAAGACGCGCCAGGGCCGACCTTCAACGCCAAGCCGCTGTTCGCCGGGGGCGTCCTGAAACTGTGGTGCGGTAACGACCACACCTTAGCCTGGCTAAGGAAGGCAGTCTCCGATCTGACTCTGCCAACTAGCACTCCGCTAGTCGTCTTGAGCCAGTCGGAGGTCCAGAAGCGTGCACGGTGCGGCATCGTGATCCCGGACGAGCAGGGGGTCTACGGAGAGTCGACCAATATTGGGCGCGCTCTCAGCTACCAAAACCCGTGGGTAGACATAAAGAGGTGGGTACTTTTGCACGCCGACAAGCAAGCCGAGGCGTGGTTCGTGGTGGTCGGCATCCCTGTGGACCAAATCCCGACCCTGATGGAGGCCGGACGCCGTCTCTCTATTGGTTTAGGGACGGTTTACGTGAAGTTCCAGGGTCGGAACGGTAGGTTCACCGACGTCCCGCAGGGATGGGACGCCGCCACGGGCACCGTCTGCGAGGCGCCGACGCAGCTAGAAGCAGGGGAACTCACACCCCCTACACACAACCCGGACGCGACCACGGCCGAGCCTGCTGCTGCAGAGCTGGCCGCTCCTACCGCCGACACCGTGGATGCCGTCCCTTCATCGGGCGAGGAGCTGGACGACATGATCCTGTCGCCAGCTTCGGGCCCGGCGGAGGACGGCTTCGACGAGGGCGACCTATTTGCCGGGCTCAAACTGGGAGGGGACGAGGAGGGTGCGACCAGCGATGGCGTCCCTTTCGTCGGCCTGTAAAGTCCTCCAGGCGAACCTCCACCACAGTCAGACCGCGACGGCTCAGCTTCGCAAGTGGCTGGAGGTACAACACACGGCCATTGCCCTGATCCAGGAGCCGTGGATTAGGGCGGGCCGCATACAAGGACTCTCCAATCTTGGCGGTAAGCTCCTAGTCACCTCAGATCATGATCACCCCAGATCGTGCATCTATGTAACAGGTAACCTTAAAACACAGCTTTTAACTGACTTCTGTTGCAGAGATGTCTCTGCAGCTAAGCTGCTTATACAGCGCGACGACGCCACGGAGAGAGCAATGGTATTTGTCTCGGCGTACATGCCCGAAGCGGAGACGCCACCTCCCCATGACCTCGCCCGTCTCGTGAACCACTGCGAGATTTGTGGTTTCGAGGTCGTCATCGGGGCTGATGCCAATGCTCACCATCAACTGTGGGGTATGGACACACAAAACGAGAGGGGTAAGGCCTTGGTTGACTACTTATTCTCGACTAACCTATCCCTAATAAACACTGGCTCCGAACCAACATTCGTAACCAGGCGAAGCCGCACAATCATCGATCTCACCCTGGCAACTGAAAGCGCTGCGGCAACCATCACTGGGTGGCAGGTCTCCAAGGAGGCCTCCTGCTCTGATCATAGGTGGATCCGCTTCGACATCCAGGTTTGTGTGCCACCAACACCACCGCGGCGGAACCCGCGCAACACGGATCGAGATACCTATACACGCAATCTTGAAGGCAAGCTTGCGATATTAAACAATCCGTCGACCCTTGCGGACACGACACAGATTGAGGTACAAGTAAACCACCTTACTAAGTCAATCATAGACAGCTACGAAAGTGCCTGCCCAGAGACCACGCCGCGCAGTACACCGGGAAAGCAACCCTGGTGGGGCGCTGATCTGGAGCGCAAGCGAGGTAAGGTAAGAGCGGCCCTGAATAGAGCCATGAACACATGTGCGGATGAGGACTGGGACACCTACTATGCGGCCAAATCCAGCTACAAAAAATGCATAAGATTCCGAAGTACCTCAGGATGGCGCAAATTCTGTGGTAGCATTGAATCATGTCAGCAAGCTAACAGGGTAAGGAAAGTACTGGCGCAACAGAATACATCTGGGCCCGTCTGCCTACGCAAACCCGATAACACACTCACGTCGTCGCCTGAAGAAACAAGACGCGTCCTAATTGAGACTCACTTCCCCGGATGCGTCTTCGCGCAGGTAATCGACTGGCAAGATGTAACTCAAACACCATCAGAGAATGATTGGCGTTATGCAAGCCGGGTGATCACGTTGGAGAAACTTCAATGGGCCATCCAAAGCTTCCATCCCTTTAAGGCAGCTGGACCTGATGGAGTGTTCCCCGCTCTACTACAGTGGGGGGGCGCTTCCGTCGCCATAAGACTGGTGCCATTAATGAGAGCGTGCCTGGCCTTAAGATACGTTCCTAAAGGATGGAGGGAAGTGAAAGTTATATTCATCCCAAAGCCAGGTAAGGGTGACTACACAAACGCCAAATCCCACCGACCGATCAGCCTAACCTCCTTTCTACTAAAGACTCTGGAAAGGCTTTGCGATAGGGAGCTGAGGGACGGCGCCCTGAAAACCATACCGCTGCACTATAATCAGCATGCATACAGCTCAGGTAAGTCGACCGAATCTGCTCTCCATCTAGTGGTCGGTCAGATTGAGGAAGCGATTCACCAGAAAGGAACCTGCCTGGGCACTTTCATAGACATCGAAGGAGCCTTCGACAAAACCAACTTCACCAGCATCAGCAGCGCCCTCTCCAGGCATGGAGTAGAACAGGTACTAACGGACTGGATTACAAATATGTTAAGCAAACGAGTGGTTCGCCTTGAAGGGGAGCAGCAATCGGCAATGATAGCCAGAGGCTGTCCCCAGGGAGGGGTGCTATCCCCCCTTCTATGGAATCTGGTCATCAATGACCTTATTACAAAGCTCAACGCCAGCCGCTATTATACAATAGGGTATGCAGACGACCTCGCAATCCTCGTCTCGGGGAAGGTGACGGGAACAATCTGTAATCTCACTCAGCAAGCACTACGTATCGTAGAAAATTGGTGCAGGGAATTTGAACTATCAGTGAATCCCACTAAAACTGAACTAGTCATGTTTACCCAAAAACGAACTTTAGGGCCCTACCGCCTACCAAAACTGTTCGATACAGAACTCCAGTTGGCCAATGAAGTCAAGTACCTCGGGGTCATTCTAGACAGTAAGTTAAACTGGAGCAGTCACTTAGACAACAAGTTAAACAGGGCCTGCATCACCTTCTGGCAGTGCAGGAAAATGATAGGTAAGAAGTGGGGCTTATCCCCCAAAATCATACTATGGCTGTACACGGCAGTGATCCGCCCCACGATCGCGTATGGGGCTGTGGTCTGGTGGCCCCGCACCCAGCTAGTGACAGCATCTAACAGACTTCAACGCATGCAAAGACTAGCCTGCGTGGCGATCACGGGCTGCATGAGGACTACTCCGACTGCAGCGATTGAAGCCATGCTAGACTTACCCCCGCTCCACCTGTTCATACAGCAGGAAGCGACGATGGCAGCGGTGCGTCTTAATGCAACAGAGCTCTGGGGTAAGAGAGTAACACAACACACCGCGCTGCTCGAGGGTCTCAATAACGAGTTCCCCATCACGAAAGCCATAAATGATCGGATACCCAAACAATTTATCTTTGATAAAAAATACAGAATCCAACTGCACGAGGATCGCCATTGCGAGGGCTTGCGTCCTGCAGAGCTACGCATATTCACGGATGGTTCTAAAACAGGTAGTGGCACAGGTGCTGGAATCTTCTCGGAGGACTTCAACATACACATAGCCACACCATTGGGGGTCCACAACACAGTTTTCCAGGCCGAATGCATGGGTATTTCTCTTGCCGCTTCAGCCATCATGGCCAGGGAAGTTAAGGACTACTCGATACGAATACTCTCAGACAGTATGGCTGTTCTGCAAGCGCTAAACAGCCACACTGTTGAATCTGGGCTGATATACGAGTGTCACCAGCGCCTTAACCAGGTGGGTAACCTCAATAATATAACCATTCAATGGATCAAAGGACACAGCGGCTCACTGGGCAATGATGCCGCCGACGAACTTGCCCGTAGGGGGTCGAGCATGGCACCGGTGGGGCCTGAACCCATTGCGCCACTCCCCTTCGGGTACCTACGCTCTCTGGTAAGGAAACGCACTAGGGATCAACACTACAAACTATGGTTGGACCAAGGTGACTGCAGGCAGGCTAAGGAGGCACTCCCTGCCATCGATAGCCGCCTCACGAAGCGGGTGCTCCGACTAACGAAACAACAGCTGCGAACTGTTACAGCAGCTATAACTGGCCATGGGTCTTTTAATAAACACCTCTTTGTCATAGGAGTCACAGACAGTCCGCTGTGCAGGGCCTGCATGGAGGACGACGAGACAGCAGCTCATGTGCTACTACACTGCCCGGTGGTTGCCACATACAGGGCAAAGTACTTCGGTAACCCAGGTACCCTACGTGAGATGGTCAGTGACACCAAGGCGTTGCTGGCCTTCTTGGAGGAGCTGGGGTGGATCGAATAAGTGATTTCCCACCCGTACGCAAAATACGCGCTTTGACGTGGAGTTGCGGATACCAGCCCGTATTACCTATTACCTATTACCTAAAACTCTCTTTAAGTTCATATAAGTGCCAAATGTCATGATTTCATGAAATAGTCATTCAATATTTCCATATAGTAATTTCGCCAAATTAATGAAAACAGGTAAATATTCGACAGTTATTTGTGACGTTGCCAACTTTCAGAACGCTCTTAACATATTTATTTATAACATAATTCTGTCTTTGTCGTTTTCAAACGATTGACCGAAACAGAACGATGTTAATTTTTTTGTGATTTGTGGTGTAAGCGGGTCATATACTTCTTCCTTCACCATTTTAAGGGGCTACGCAGGTTCGGGTCGCCACATCCGATTCGGGAGTATTACTTGAACAACAAAGCCGACCCGAAGCAATTTCTACACACATTCGGTTCGTGCCGATCGGCTAAGTTAGGTCGGCATCTACCCTTAATCATGTTCGGGTCTGCAGTATGCAAGCAAAGTCAAGCGGTTTTATCCTAAACATATATCCAAGGTACCTGTCTCATGGTCTCACCGCCGGCGATTGGCGAGTAGAGCTAGCAAGTAAAGTTGTTTGTTTGACAGAGTTTTCGCCAGTGATGTGAACAGTCAGCGATCAACTATTAAAACAGGGGTGAGGGTAAACACCGTTCTCACTCAAACCATGGGTAGTTGATTTAAATATAAAAACAATGACAGCGAAACAACAAAAAAAAACGTAATTTTCATTAAAAGATTTTTAAAAGTTTCTATCCGACACCGGGATCGCTAGCGAAACAGCAGACTGACTGAGGGAGGGGTCGCACTCGCGGCCAGTCAGGTCACGTCCTCCCCCGTGTTGAGACGCAAGTTCGTTGCCCTAAGTGCATAGTTGAAAGGCTGAAATAATCTAGTAGTAAAATATAATTTTAAAAAAAGTCGTACTTTTCCATTGATTTAACGTTCTATAAATGACAACAAACCACTGGTTTCAAGGATAACGGTGTTTACCCTAACACCCTGTATACGCATCTCTTTAGTGACACGAGACCAATAATCTTTTGTACGTTTCTTAAGCGAGAAAATAGTCGATAGCTCCTGAGGGACAGTATGGCTTTTTTTTTAAAGAAAGAAATATTTTATTTGTGACACGCACAGGAAATACAACGATAAAAAGAACCCCCTGACTTTGCCGCTCGGCTGTGCCGAGTCGTGCCCAACCGAATATGTGTGTACCCTCCCTTACACACCCCTTCTATTGTATAACGGCGTGGTGTTCGCAACTCCACGTCCAAGCGCGCAGTTTACGTACACGCCCCTTACACAAATTCAGCATAATTATATCAGAAATGTGTGGCATATTTAAGGGTGTGGGACTATCAAACTTAACAATTTTCTCCAATGGGACCATGGGCGTACCCAGGGGGACGATCCGACCTAAAAAATCTGACTTGTCCCTCCTTAGGTCAGAAGCTGGGTACGCCCATGAATGGGACCAACATCGTAATCGCGATCGAATTTTTATTTAACTTGCCTTGTTAGTATGTATAAGTCAAATCTTGCAAGCTGAATTAAAACCACTTCCTCTTATCCTACAGAGTTAAAATTTTACAAGTTGGTTCAGTTCCGATGACAATGCATTTTTTTATGATGCATGACTTGATTCTACAACCAGGATTGGCTCCAGATGGGGGAACTCTACAACTGTCTACGGTACGGACACGAAATTTAATCATCATCTGCCTAGCCTTTTGCCAACTATATTGGGATCGGCTTCCAGTCTAACCGGATGCAGGTGAATATCAGTATTTTACATGGAGCGACTGCCTATCTGACCTCCATAACCCAGTAACTGCGTAATACGATACCCCTTGGCAAGACTGGTTGTCAGACTTTCGGGCTTCTGACGACTCGTAACGACTGTCAAAGATCCACAAATGACAGCCGGGACCAACGGCTTAACGTGCTTTCCGAGGCCCGGAGGAGTCTCGATATGTGAAAATGGTCACCCATCCACGGACCAACCCCGGCAAGCGTAGCTTAACCTGATGGATCGACCCGAGCGGCTGTTATTACTTAGCCAAGTATTGAAGTTATGTATGGGACAGTTTTTGTATAATTTTTTTCCAATCACGATGTTGGTCCCATGGAGTAGGTTGTCCAGTTTGAGAGTCATAGAGATATAATTATAGTATAGAGTGCGCGCAACAAACTGTGAACAGTAGACACGGGTTTGAACAACACGACGTTCCTCACCACACTCACTTGTCAGTTCGAGATTCATTCATTTGTATGTCACAGTGAAGCGGTACAAAATGTTATTTTTAGGTGTTGGGACATTCGATCATTTTGTATGGGACATTTGAAGTGCCTCTTTCATGTCCTACCCAACACTAATCTACAGGGTGTTAGTGTAAACACCGTTATCCTTGAAACCAGTGGTTTGGTTTCATTTATAGACCGTAAAATCAATGGAAAAAAACAACTTTTTTTTTTGGAAAGAAAATCTACTTTTTTCCACAAGAATATTTCACCCTACACGCAAGGGCAACGAACTTGCGTCTCAACACGGCGGGAGCGGGCGGGGCGCGCGGGGCGGTACTTGACCGGCCGTCAGCTGTTTCGCAGCTCTCTCGAACGCGTATCCATGAGTATCGGGACAGTAACGGATATTTACTTTTTAAAATCTTTTATCTGCATACATTTATAAAATCATTCATTCATGAATCTCATTCTTGACATTTAATTAGTCCGTTCATTTGGTGCAGTGATTGTGCAAGGTATTAGGGACTGAGCACGTGCGATAGTGCGAGACAGGGGCATGTGCTTTATGTGATTGCAGTTTTAGCACGTTTCAGAAATGAGTTTTTTTTATAAATAGGGAACCCTCTGGCAGTTACGTATGATCAGTAGGCGTAGCATGGCGCTTTCTATCTCTACGAAGAATAGACATAGCTTTTTCTATACAAAGTGACAGTTCGTTTCTTCATTTTTGACACCCACCGTAGAAATCTTTGTACAATCTGTCATTTTGTCTTTCATTTCTAACGATCTTTGTCTAGGTCTTTTTATATGTAGACTATTTCGGAAGAAAGTTTTCTATCCTTACTGTCAAAATCACACTGACAACCGATAAATCCTATGACAAAACAAAGAATTCTGAGTCGAATTAAGTAAAAGAGTGAATTTTGTAAAAAGTGCAGTTGACTCTTTCTACTTTACTGCCGTCTCGTACTGTCTACTGTCTACAGGAAACGTCATTTTTGTCTACTCTTCCGTCGACAAAACGGTGCTCATGCTGATAATCAACTTATGTCTATGTATATCTAAGTACTAACACTTACTTACTAAAGTTTAATTACCTACTGTTCTAAACTACGCCACTGTTGATCATGAGGTCCTGGGTTCGGTTCCCGGGTCGGGTAAAATGTTATTGGGTTTTTCCATCTGGACTTTCTCAGTAGGAGCCTGGAGTCTGGATTAGTGCCCGGTTGATGGAAATAGGCTCGCCTCCTATTACATAGGACTTACAACATAACTGGCGAATTGTGGGTGTACTATAGGTGAAATGAAATGAAATGAAATTGTTTATTCTGTAAATAGGATACCGGAATCACTTTTACACGTCATATTAAAAAGTTGTAAAAATAAGCTAGATGAGGTCGGCGTTTCCTATCTGACTACTCTGAGAAGAAAGGCCGAAAAAACTCAGAGGTCACCGTCTCCTTTAAAGTCCAGACATAATCTTGGTCAGGCCATATGAGGACCATGTAGATTAGAGTCTGAAATGGTCTTTTGAGGAAAGAACCACACAGATTAGAGTGGACCTGTCCAGTCAGTGCAAGCATTTGTCAGTAATAGTGGAGCTCACCTCTGCTTAACCCTTCGGGAATACAGACGTGATGTTATGTTGTGTTTTTCGCGATTTAATAGTTGGTCCCATCATCATCTGCCAGCGTTTTCCCAACTATGTTGGGGTCGGGTTTCAGGCTAACCGGATGCAGCTGAATACCAGTATTTTATATGGAGCGACTGCCTATCTGACCTCCACAACCCAGTAACTGGGTAATACGATACCCCTTGGCAAGACTGGTTGTCAGACTTTCGGGTTTCTGATGACCCGTAACGACTGTCAAAGATCGACAAATGACAGTCAGGACCAACGGCTTAACGTGCTTTCCGAGGCACGGAGGAGTCTCGATATGTAAAGATGGTCACCCATCCACCGTCCAACCCCGGCAAGTGTAGCTTAACCTGATGGATCGACCCGTGCGACTGTTATTACTTAGCCACGAGCTCCTAATAGTTCTATAGTAAAAAATATTCAGTTCGATGGTTTAAAGCACCTGGCATACAGACCATAGAGGTCCCTAATAAAAAAAACTCATTCTGTTTAGTTTCATGAAAACTTTTATCTACACCTATGCTATAAATCCTCTCTAAAAGTTTCTGAAACAGTTGGCTTATTGCCAACATAAAACATCCAGTGTCGTAGTAACCATTATATCATCCAAACGGGTGTTATAATGTTGTACTGAATTTCATAATGCAACTCATTTAAAAAAAGAACATTGTCATTCACGAGCGTTTCACTAACAAAGCACCATAATTTAAAAACAAAACATTCGTATTCACGTCGTACCGCGCCATTTTTATTCGATATTGGTATTGCAAAGAAACTTTTATAGAAGATTCATATCATGGGTGTAGATAAAGTCTTGTATGCAACTGTAAATAATAGGGAATATGCATGTATTTTTTTAATATTTTTATTCGATAGTTTACATCGTCAAATAATAGTAAAAAAAAATTCGACGGCAAAAAAGCAATTTAAAGTAGTTAAAAAAATGTTTAAAAATATCCAACCGTTCCGGGCTATTTAAACGCCCTCCATTTGGCGCGCTTGGTGTGGTGACGTCACAGTTCGTGAAAACAGACAAGCAACTGTCAAGTCAACGTCAAAAACTCCTTTTTCTATGAGCGTTTGACATTGACTTGACACTTGTTGATTGACTTGACATTGAAATTTTGATTGTTATTCCGGATTGTTACGTCACATCCGCTCTTAGCCTTTTCAAGTATTTGAATTACCCACAGTTTTTGGGACTTTAAAAAAATTAATTTCTCGCTCAAAAAGAAATTTTATTCAAAAATATTGATGGAGGCATAATTCTGAATTACCATAGTTTATAGAAAAAAATATTTGACCCATATTTGAATCACATGCATATTCCCTATTAGGTATTAAAACACTCATGTGATACTATTATGTTTAAATTAATTAATTACCCACATTCGTGTTTTAATGCCCCTTATTATATAACAGTTGTATAAATAACTATTGCAAGTTAAATTGTCCACGTCTTACCTTTTCATAAAATACTCTTTCAGCTTCATTACAAAATAAGATTTATCTTCAGACCATCGATTCATTTTCTAATTTCGAACTTTATTCCGATAACTATAAAGTTCTAAATATAAAAAAAAAAACTGATCTTAAACAAGCAAAGTTCATTTTTTTATTAGAGCGTTTATACTGATAGTGGGCAACGTCGCAAATAGATGTCAAATATTTCGCTGTTTTGATTAATTTGGCAATATTACTGTATGGAAATATGAAATATGGCTAGACAACTGTCTAAAATATTGAATATGAAATGTAATAAATAATATCGTAACACCGAATATTTAGTTTAAGTTGTTTACACCTAAAACCCGTTACAATTTAAATTCACTGTTATAATTGGAATTCATAATCAATATTTCGACATTTGTCTAGCCATATTTCATATTTCCATACAGTCATATTGCCAAATTATTAAAAACAGGTAAATATTTGCGACGTTGCCAACTTTCAGAATAAACTTTAAAGACTTGTTTTGTTATGAGATGGGTTTACGCGCTCGCCTTGCGTTTCAAAGACAGTATCGAGCGGCAAACCCAAAACCAACTTTATTTACACAACAGTAAAGTTGATATTTGATTGTAAATTTGTAAAAAGAAACTGTTAAGGTCGGGCGGGGCTATTTCGACTGTGGGGTAATTTAACTACTGAGAATCATTCAAATACTTATGTATTAAGGATAAGCAGAATCAGCCTATAATGTTCCCACTGCTGGGACACAGGCCTCCTCTCTGTGAGAGGGAGTGCGCCGTAATCCACCACGCGGGCCCAGTGCGGGTTGGTAGATGTCACATGTCTCCGAATTTTTGGTTCTAGGACATGCCGGTTTCCTCACGATGTTTTCCTTCACCGTTTTGAGAGCAGCAGTGATGAAATAATTCACACAAAGTAAAGCGCCTGGCTGGGTTCAAACCTAAAAACTACGCATCGAAGACCTGACGTCACACAAAAATCCTGCATCGCGCAATTAAAGTTTACCGTGCAGTGGACATATATACAAGAATCCAATATCAATCATTGGGCAGTTGCCCGCCAGACACAACACCCGTCTGGTCGGAGGATCCTCGCTTTTCTATGGTGGATGAGTGAACTTTACCCCCTGTTCCTCATCGCCTAAACAACTGAACAGATTTCGATAAAACTTGGCAAGGAGATAGATGGCATCCCGGGGTAGGACATAGGCTACTTTTTACCCGACTACGGCGAAGAAAAAGGAGGGTAGAAGCGTCGTGATTGTCCGCTGGTTATAGGCTATGTGAAGTCACATTAAATTAAAAATGGCGCCCTTTAGAGGACACAAAGTGAGGAACTTAAAAAAAATGGTTTTATCGTACCATGTTGGGTAACAAATGAAAGGGCTTAATGAGCACATTTCAAAAATATATACATATATTTGAAAAAGGAACCCAGAAGAATTAAAAAAAAATCAAGTTATAAAAAAAAAATTAAGTAATAAAATCCGGAGTCACACGTAATCTGTTCGATTTATGCCCTAACACGTGTGAATCCGGATTTTTAATTTGTCTGTCTGTGGTGTCTTGTTTATACCTTTTAAGTCGTAGTTGGGTTTTAGTTTTTATAACTTGATTTTTTTTTTTAAATAATTCTTTTGGTTATCGACATACCACGCGGGCGAAGCCGCGGCTGGAAGCTTTTACCCGAGTGCCCCAGAAGGAGGGTAATGTTTTTAATAGACATAATATCAGCTGTTCCTCATACCCCTAAAAACGCATGACCTACAACTCGTAAGTCGGGACAGTTACCACTGGGCCACCACTTCTTATGTATCAATACAGTAGAATTATTCTCATCAGTTGGAATTACCCGATAGTCGAAATAGCCCCGCCCGACGTTATTTCTAAATTTCCAAATAAGCAAATATGAACTTTACCCCAGTGTACACAAGGTTGATTCCCGTCCCCACACGTTGTATTTACTTACCTTGTCGGGCACCGCGAAGGGCACGCGGCCGGGCGGGCTGAAGGCGTTGTCCCACGTGACGGTGGCCCAGCCGTGCGGCTCCTGGTTGCCGTGCACTATGACCACGACGGGCAGCGACAGGGTCCACACCTGCGGATTACTCATAATCATAAATGGCTAGATAGTTCATTAACTATCTGGCAAAGTGACGCCTGAATCAATTGATTCAGGCGTCACTTTGCGGAAATCCATTATAAAAAAAATCAAGTAATAAAAACTAAAACCCAACTACGACTTAAAGGTATAAACAAGACACCACAGACAGACAAATTAAAAATCCGGATCCGGGATTCGTAGTTGGGTTTTAGTTTTTATTACTTGATTTTCTTTTTAATTCTTTTGGGGTTATAATATATATATTTTTGAAATGTGCTCATTAAGCCTTTTCATTTGATACCCAACATGGTACGATTAAACCATATTTTTTTTTAAGTTCCTCACTTTATGTCCTTTAGAGGGCGCCATATTAATTTAATGTGACTTCACATAGCCTATAACCAGCGGACAATCACGACGTTTCTAACAATACCTCATTTGTCAAATTGTGATAAGTGGTTTGGAAGATAGGAGGGAACAGATGAACATACATACATACCGGTCAAAATCATAACGCTCCTTTTTCCGCCGTAGTCGGGTAATAAAATACAATAGACGTAGATACAGAATGTTGGGCCACAAAAGGGATGAATGAAAGGCAATTGCATGCAGCTGAGATGAGAATGTTAAGAGGGATGTGTGGTGTTACACGAATGGATAGAATAAGAAATTAGTACATAAGAGGAAGTCTGAAAGTGGCACCGGTGACTGAAAAATTGTGCGGAAATCGGTTGTCATGGTATGGGCACGTGATGCGGAGGAATGAGGAAAATGTTGTGAGGGAAGTTTTGGGTATGAATGTCGATGGCTATAAGAGTAGGGGAAGACCAAAGAAACGATGGATGGACTGTGTGAAAGATGATATGGCTAGAAAAGGGGTGACTACCGAGATGACGGCTAATAGAGAAGTATGGAAGAAAGGGACATGTTGCGCCGACCACGAATAAATTGGGATAAGGGCAGGAGAATGATGAATGATGATGATGAGACGTATTACTTACAAGCTGAACTATTCTTCAAGAATCATTAAAAAAACCCTGTAAGAAATCAACACGTGTTTCATCTCAGGCATCCTCAGGATGACGATTGACTAATTGCAAACCAGAACACGACGTGTTGCCACACCGACCGCTGGACGCAGACCATGAATTTTAACAATAAATGTGTAAGAAAAGAGTGTCACTTTGTATTCAACAGGAAGGGAGTCATTTTGAGCATTTGATTAATTTTGTATTAAAAATGTTAAAATTCATGGTCTTCCTTTTATTTGTGACACTATGTTATTTAGCAAAAAATAATCCTTATGATGAAGCCTTTCGATCGGTATGATACAAGCTACAGGGTGATTACTTTTCTGATGTAACGGGTTCGATTCCCGTTTCCACCATGTAATTATTTAAATATCTATGAATGCAGTTTAAATTGTTTAAAAAAATTAAAATAATGTCTTTTTTCAGTAAAATGTTCCATCTACAATATTCAAAGTACTTTCCCTCCATGTGGCATATTTGTGGGACGCCCTGTATACAAAAATCAATTGCGGTCCGTTTGTCTCGCTAAAACTCGAAAACGGCTGGACCGATTTGGATGATTCTTTTTTTGTTGTGTTCGTTATTCTCAGGGGTAGGTTTGTACTTAAGGTAGGTGTAGGTAGAGTAGGTAGGTATGTATGTATGTAGGTATGATGGTAGGTAGGTAAGTAAGTTGGAATAGTTTTTTTTCTAAATAAAATTTAATAATTCAGAACTTACTTGGAACACTAGCTCGCCTCCTCCCACGTTGAATTGCGACTGGAACAGCAGCGTCAGTTTCTCGTCCATGACGCTCTCCGTGCCTTTCTTCTCAGCGCGTTTGATCTTGCGCAGTTGCATATTCCTGGTGGCAAATATTTATCCATACTTAATATTATAAATTCGAAAGTAACTCTCGTCTGTCTGTATGTTACCTTTCACGCCTAAACCACTGAACGGATCTCGAAAAAATATGGTAAGGAGATAGATGGCATCCTGGGGCACATAGGCTACTTTTTATCGACAAACCACGCGGGCGAAGCCGCGGGTTATGCAAACATAAATGCTGCTACCAAAGCAGTTTTATTTTTCGCGATCAAGCTATGTGTTTTTAAATATCGGTCACTAAGGGTCAGTTTACACCGAGACGCGACGCACAGTTTTTTATGATCTGATACAATATCGAATTTATTCACTACACAATAAGGTACACGCGTTGCGCATCTCAGCGTACTTTGACACGTGTCAACGCTCGCACTGAAATTATACCATTTCGTGAAGAAAATAAGTTCGATAATTGTTAAACAGTGCGCGCAGCGTCGCGTCGCTTCACGTCGCGGTGAACACTAATTATCAGTTACAAGTATTAGCTAAGTATAAAAAAAATATATTCTGATTAGGTTTTTACTCAGCTACTGCGTATTTTTAGAGTGTATTTTCTTGTAAATATGCATATAAAATTGTATAGACAAATCTAAAATAATTTCTTAAAAATATCAGGGAGTAGATGTCGTCCAGAACACTTCGAGTGAAGCCTCAGTGCATTCTATGAAAAAAAAAAACACTACCAATAAGTGTGGTTTAAAACGTTTTAAACCAAAAAGACGGTTTAAAACCAAATGCTTTAAAATGTTTTATCTACACCGAATACACCCATGCCTAAAAGTCTCAATCCTCTATAAAAGTTTCTGAAACAGTTAGCTTATAGCCAACATTAAAACAGCCAGTGTCAGTAATCATAATATCATCCAAACGGGTGTTATAATGTTGTACTGAATTTCATAATGCAACTCATTTAAAAAAAAGAACATTGTCATTCACGAGGGTTTCACTAACAAAACACCGTAATTTAAAAACAAAACACATTCGAATTCGAAAAATTCTAATTCACGTCGTACCGCGCCATTTTGGTTCGATATTGGTATTGCAAAGAAACTTTTATAGAAGATTCATATCATGGGTGTAGATAAAATCTTGTATGCAACTGTATAAAATAAAGGGTATTAAAACACGAATGTGGGTTAAATAGTTGCAACACGTATTTTATAACTAATATAAAAATCAAGTAATAAAAACTAAAAACCAACTACGACTTAAAAGGTATAAACAAGACACCACAGACAGACAAATTAAAAATCCGGAGTCACACGTGTTAGGGCAGAAATTGAACAGATTACGTGTGACTTCGGATTTTTAATTTGTCTGTCTGTGGTGTCTTGTTTATACTAGTAGTTTTTATTACTTGATTTTTTTTTAAATTCTTTTCGGGTTATAATATATATATTTTTGAAATGTGCTCATTAAGCCCTTTCATTTGATACCCAATATGGTACGATTAAACCATTTTTTTTTTAAGTTCCTCACTTTATGTCCTCTAGAGGGCGCCATTTTTAATTTAATGTGACTTCACATAGCCTATAACCAGCGGACAATCACGACGCTTCTAACAATACCTCATTTGTCAAATTATGATAAGTGGTTTGGAAGATAGGAGGGAACAGATGAACCTACATACATATCGGTCAAAATCATAACCCTCCTTTTTCTTCGCCGTAGTCGGGTAAAAATACGTTTTGCATCTATACTCTGGACAGTGATTTTACTGTAGTTTTAATGAATCCCCAGTTCAGTGCACTCACCGGAAGCTCACGCTGAGCTGGCGACTGGTCGGCTGGTACTCCATGGTGCCGGTGTTGTTCAAAATGTCCCCACACTCGACCGGCTGCTTTCCTTTACCGGCTTGGGTCTCGCTTTTGAGGAGCAATTGGGCCTGTTGCTCTGATATTATTACGACCTGCGAATGACGTTTATTTATTAAATTTATTAACTTGCTCTGTTCATATGTTTCCGGTTACTCCAATTGTTATACATTTTTCAAGCACTTCCTGGCATCCGATTGAGCTATCTTAAATAACTATCGAGACATTTTGAAAAAATGATACCATGGAGCTGATCTTATGATGGACCTGGAAGTTGGGCACAGGAACTCGTCAATCAAACAAGATAGCACGATCGTGTTTGGACTCATTAGCTATGTATTAACAAGTGCTTTGACACAAGGTGGTGTTCAGGGTCTGATGATCGAGCCGGAAGGTGGCCCTGGGAAAACACTTTTTAGTACAATGCTTGTTTTTAAAAAGATTTTTACTTATATTTTATTTAACACGAGCTGTGTGACGGACCATAATGAATTTAAGAGCAAAGACCCAAAAATGGACCAAAAATTCGCAGAATGGTATCTCGCGTGGTTCCCATACAAAGGGTTTTTAGGGTTCCGTACCAAAAAGGTAAAACGGGACCTTATTACTAAGACTCCACTGTCTGTCCGTCTGTCACCAGGCTGTATCTCATGAACCGTGATAGTTAGACAGTTGAAATTTTCACACATGATGTATTTCTGTTGCCGCTATAACAACAAATACTAAAAAACAGAATAAAATAAATATTTAAGGGGGCTCCCATACAATAAACGTATTGTTTTTGCCGTTTTTATGGATAATGGTACAGAACCCTTCGTGCGCGAGTCCGACTCGCACTTGGCCAGTTTTTTTTTAAATATAGACGCGGGGTCGGGTGACAATTACGTTAAATGTAAAAATATTATGTGGAAAGTAGATGTCATTTTTTTTTTTAATGGTTTCGCACTAGATGTGTCATACTCACGCTAACTCTGGGCGGCGTCATGTACACGTTGAGCTGACCCCCAACCAGTAACCGGACAGTAGCCGTGAAGCTGCAGGGTGACACAAATGGACTCGTTTATTGACAGCAACATGATTATCTATACATACAGCGTGTAAGGGTAAACACCCCGTTGTCACACAAACCATGGATAGTTGACTTCAATATAAAAATAAATGACCGATGAACAAAACAAAAAAAAAAAAAACATTATTTTCATTAAAAGATTTTTAAAAGTTTCTATCGGACACCGTCCGCAAATTCATCTATTCCTATCTGAAACAGTTCTCGCATTGTATAAGATTTCCGTACAGTTCCGTTCAGTTAGAGTTCAGCTTAGGAAACGTACAGGGTGTTAGTGTAAACACCGTTATCCTTGAAGCCAGTGGTTTGATTTCATTTATAGAACGTAAAATCAATGGAAAAACACAACTTTTTTTTTTAAAGAAAATCTACATTTTTTACAAGAATATTTCACCCTACACGCAAGGGCAACGAACTTGCGTCTCAACACGGCGGGCGGCGGCTGGCGGGGGCGGGCGGGGCGCGCGGGACGTTACCTGACCGGCCACGAGCGCACGGCCCCTCTTCAATCAGCTGTTTCGCAGCTCTCTCGAGCGCGTATCCATGAGTATCGGGACAGTGACGGATATTTACTTTTTAAAATCTTTTAATGAAAATAAGGTTTTTTTTTTGTTGTTACTGGGTCATTTATTTTTACATTTAAGTAAACTACCCATGATGTATAGCTTGATGTGTAGCCATGATTTACAGCAACAATGATTTACAGTTTGTGTATGTACAGTCACGGACTTTAATTGATGAGCCACCTGGTACTGTTCGCATTTTAGCCGTGTAATGCAAATCGGGTTTATTCGGTTCCCGACACGCAAAGTCATATGTCTTCGTATTAGAAGAAGAAAATTATATTTTATATCTTTACCGGTTGGCTAACCTGAGAGCAGAACTACAAACTTGACAGCAGTGACTACTCAAAGTCAACCAATTGCAGGTCTAGCAACAGTAACCTAGCAACGATAAACAATTGTTGCTAGGTTACTGCTGCATAGTAACGTTAGCGTACGGAGAAATTCTCTGACATCGATATTTCAACTGTCACTGTCTTCAGTTAAGTTTTCAGAATTATTGAGTTAATGAGCTATGATTCAAAGGAGGTCAGTATCAAATAGATTGGATAAACTTAATGCAACATTGTATTTATTTTTATCATTAAGAACTTATTAGTCAACCTCTATGGATAAGACTATTTCCGATTAAAAGTAATTTATTTGTCATCTTGTTTATGAGCGTGCAATTTGAGTTCGTGTTTAATCGTGTAATCCAGTGAATGTATGAAACTGCAAAATTGGAAAGTTTGAAGGTGGTCATCAATTAAAGTCCGTGACTGTACACACGTACACAAACTGTAAATCATTAACTAATTATCTTACCGTGTGTTGGTCTTCATAACCTGCGGCGGTTGCTTCTCAATCACGAACGTAGATGTCACCAGTGTCGACAGCAACCCGGTAACCTGTTCAACAAACAAAAAAACAATACAATATTTGTGCGCGCTTGGACTTCTCGTATGATTCGATTCGAACTAATGTCGGCTCGGAAGTTAGTTACTCGCTGCGCAGTACCCCACCCCTCACCCCCGCTGATACTGGTTTGTAAGTTGGTCAATTATTACTCGGTAACTTGTAGTGCTGTGACAGTTTTCCTTTTAATTTCGTTATATATATACGCCGCGGACAGACGGACATGGCGAAACTATAAGGGTTCCTTGTTGACTACGGAACCCTAAAAAAGGAGAATTTTAAAACTAACAAAATCGGTCGGTTGATTTTGACACCTAACCCACCAGCATTGGCCTTTATCAACAAACATTGGTCGCCAACATTGGTCTTTATCATCAAACATTGGTCGCCAACATTGGCCACCAAAAAAATTACCAAATTCAAAACCTACCAACATTGGACTTTGTCGACAAACATTGGTCGCCAACATTGTCCTTTATCAACAAACATTGGTCGCCAACATAGGTAATTAACAACAAACATTGGCCCTTCATCAACAAACATTATTCGAAGCTGTACCTGCTTGCTCATCTCGTCCAACATCTCGGCCAGGTGCGGCTGGCGCAGCTCCACGATGGTCTTGGTGTTGATGCGCGCCACGTTGTTCACCTGCTGGCGCGTGAGCCAGATGAGGTCGGCCAGCAGTTCGCACCACTCTTGGATCGTGTTCAGGTTGGACTGCATCGGCACGCCGTTGCCGCTCAGTTGCTGCTCGCGTTTCCATCTGGGGGCAAAGTAAGCAGGGTTGCCAATACCTATTTTCCAGTTTCCGCAAAATCATTGGTGAAAATCCCCGAATTTGGGGAGACCAAAATCTTGATTCCCCAGAAAATCCCCTCAATTTTATTTCATAAAATAAACACATTTCTATAGATACAAAAAATCAACTTACAATATTATTTATTAATTGCAAAGAATATAAACCTTAATAATAGGGTAATAAAATAACATATTCTTTGTCACGCAGCTACATTGCCATTGCAGCAGGGGTTTACTGTTGCCATAAAAAATATAAATGTAGACTGGAATTTATTGGATGACTGATCCCTAACTGAGTATGTAGGTAGTAAAATGATGTTTTTTTAATGTAATATTAATATTGCCATTCAACGTGGCAATGCTGCCAGCCTTTTGGGCACCTTTCCCATTGACAGCGATGCGGACGAATTCTTTGATGCTCAATGAGCCCCTCCCTTTTATTTTTTCTTTTTAACTTTGTTATATACGTAGTTGTTTTTTAGTTAATTTAGTATAATAAGTGACCCAATGTATATATTTGACCAATTAGAAAATGATAGTATGAAAAAAAAAAAAAATGTAATATTGGTTTGAATAGGTAAAATTTCAAAATCCCCACATTATCCCCGCATGGGGCCTCTCCCCATAAAATCCCCAATCGTTTTGAGACTCCCCGCAGTTTGGGGAAATAAGTGTACAGTGATACCCAACTGATAAGGCGCGTCGTGAATCTTCGTTCCCACAGAGAAGAAATTATGGCCCCGAAGATGAACGAAAGAATGCTTAAAACTTATAATTAACCTTAGATCATTACTATAAGGTTCATAATACACTGCAGCTGTTAGTTCTGTCTCACTCGCAAGTATGGCGGCTGACTAACATGCCACGCGGGAGGTTCCTACAGGACAACAATGAAGAGGACGATTTTGACAACAGATTTGTCAAAATAGTGGTGACCAGATCAATCAATAGTGGTGATCAGACAAAACAAACATCAACTAAAAATAAAACACCAACATTGAACCAATATGTTACAAACTTGGGCCAGCATTGGTTACCATCACTGGTAAACATACCAACATTGGCCATATCCACCAATGTTGGTCACCAGTGCCTGCCAACATCACCAACATGGTCTGTACTCACTTGATGAGCTCCTCGTCCAACACCTGGCTCTGCAGCTGACGCAGGTTGGCGATGTTCTCCTTCATGTGGTCCACCAGCTCCATCTGAGATTGGCTTATTTGTGCCACCTGGAGGCCAATAAACATAATTTATACACAACTAGCGACGCGCTCCTGCTTCCCACACGTGTTAGGGCGGCATAAATCGAACAGATTACGTGTGACTCCGGATTTTTAATTTGTCTGTCTGTGGTGTCTTGTTAATACCTTTTCAGTCGTAGTTGGGTTTTAGTTTTTACCCGACTACGGCGAAGAAAAAAGGAGGGTTATGATTTTGACCGGTATGTATGTATGTATTTCTAGTGGCTAAAATCCAACAGCGCGCTTTTATAGGCATTCAATTTAAGTAACGAACATACAAACATACAGCATACGCTCTTTTTTGAAGTCGGTGAAGGAATGAATGATTATTTATTTGCAAGAATATAGGTAGCTAACATAAGTTATCTTAAGTATCGTAGTGTGTTTATTAGTAGTAGTAGGAGTAATCTTAAAAGTAATCTTACCAAAGCGTTAAGCTTCCTCTCTGTCTCTTCAATCTGAACGCGGAGACACGCTACCAGGTCGCGGCGTTCGTTCGTCATGGACTGCTGGAGATAGTTCATGTGACCTGGTGGATAAAACGAACATTGTAAGATATTCAAAAGTGTTATATCCATTTTTACCGACTTCAAAAAAGGAGGAGGTACTACGTTCGGATGATGGTTTTTTTTTTTTTTAATTTATTTTCACCGATTACTCCGCCGTTTGTGAACCGATTTTAAAAATTATTTTTTAGTTCGAAAGGGTATACTCTCGAGATGGTCCCATATATATTTTATTAAGTTTGCTTGCGTAGTTTTTGAGCTACCTTCAATATTACGTATTTTTCCCACAGTCTATGTAGACGATATAATTATCTCATCCCGACTCCTTCACTGTTATTTACATAGCAGGTAGTAACTTGTGTGGGGTAGGTACCACCACTAAAAAGTGAAAAATAACTTTAATTTCGGAAGTCGGTGGCAAAAAACGAAAATTAAAAAGCAAAGACACCGACTTCCGAAATTAAAGTTATTTTTCACTTTTTTAGTGTTTTTTTTGAAGTTGTTAACTCACTTCTTCAAAAAGGAATTCTTCTATGTTCGTATGTATTTTTTTTTTGTTTATGTTCATCGAAATTTTCGCCAATTGTGAATGGATTTAAAAAATTCGTTTTTAGTTCGATAGGGTATACTTCTGAGGTGGTTCCATATAAATTTTATTAACTTGGCTTGCGTAGTTTTTGAGTTAGCTTCAATAATTACATATGTTTCCCACTTAGTCTATGTAGACGATATAATTATTTTTCTCTGTCACTGTTATTTACATAGCAGGTAGTGGTATTCGAATTTGTGTGGGGTAGGTACCACAACTAAAAAGTGAAAAATAAAAACTTTTTACAAAAAAAAAAAAACAACCGACTTCCAAAAAACAACACTAAAAAAGTGAATAATAACTTTAATTTCGGAAGTCGGTGGCAAAAAACGAAAATTGAAATGCAAAGACACCGACTCAATTTCCGATATCCTATTTACAGAATAAACAATGTTATTAGTACGCACGTCTATCGCCCACTTTAGTTAAAATCCCCTGAAACGAACTACATAACATAATCAGCCTGTAATGTTCCCACTGCTGGGACACAGGCCTCCTCTCTGTGAGAGGGAGTGCGCCGTAATCCACCACGCGGGCCCAGTGCGGGTTGGTAGATGTCACATGTCTTCGAATTTTTGGTTCTAAGACATGCCGGTTTCCTCACGATGTTTTCCTTCACCGTTTTGAGAGCAGTGGTGATGAAATTACTTACACAAAGTAAAGCGCCTGTCGGGGTTCGAACTTACGACCTACAACTCGTAAGTCGCGGCCGTTACCACTGGGCCACCACTGCTCTAAAAACGAAACGAACTAGTTACCTTTGTTTTTCAAGCATTCGTGGTACTGCAGTGAGAAGGACTCGATGTTCGCCTGCAGCGTGCGAATCTCCTCGCCAACAATGTTCACCTTCTGACGGACAGTCTGAAGACCTGTTATAAGCTGTGAAAAAAGATAATTATTAATATTGTGCATCATCATCATCTGCCTGCCTTTTCCCAACCAAGTTGGGGTCGGCTTCCAGTCTAACCGTCTAAACTGTTTGTCTCAGCACCACCCGAAGGTTGACTGGTAGAAATTGCTTATGGCATTAAGTCCGCCTCTGTACATTTGTGTGCTTAAAGTATTAAATAAATAAATAACCGGATGCAGCTGAATACCAGTATTTTACATGGAGCGACTGCCTATCTGACCTCCACAACCCAGTAACTGGGTAATACGATACCCCTTGGTAAGACTGGTTGTCAGACTTTCGGGCTTCTGACGACCCGTAACGACTGTCAAAGATCCACAAATGACAGCCGGGACCAACGGCTGCTTTTTGTTTCCTTTGTACTCCAAAAGGTGGAGCATGGCGCTTTCTATCTCTACGAAGAATAGACATAGCTTTTTCTATACAAAGTGACAGTTCGTTTTTTTACGTGCTGTTTGAGGCACGGAGGAGTGTCGGTATGTAAAGATGGTCACCCATACACGGACCAGCCCCGGCAAGCGTAGCTTAACCTGATGGATCGACCCGTGCGGCTGTTATTACTTAGCCACGAGCTCCTCAATTAATATTATTATGCATCATCATCACAATTCAGCTGAAAGATGATTGCTGTTAGACGAAGGTTTCGTATTTGCCCATCCAAGCCCCTTCAAAAATACACCCTACGCCCCGCAGTTTCACCCGAATAAGTCTCGATTCCGTGGAAATATCGGGATAAAAAGTATCCTATGTCCTCCTCCAGGTCATGGTTTACCCATGTGCCAAATTTCATCCAAATCCGTTCAGCCATTTTAGCGTGAAACCGTAACAAGCAAACTCACTTTCGAATTTATAATATTACTAGCTGCGCCCCGCGGTTTCACCCGCGTTTATCTCGATCCCGTGGGAATATCGGGATAAAAAGTATCCTATATCCTATTCCAGGTCATGGTTTACCCATGTGCCAAATTGCATCCCAATCCGTTCAGCCGTTTTAGTGTGAAAGTGTAACAAACAAACAAACACACTTTCACATTTATAATATTATTTAGGATAGTTGGGATTTATAATCTTCATGGTTAGTACTGAATTTGTTGATAACAAACAGTAGTTCATAGTATTTGGTTATCAGCGTGTTATCAGTTACGGTGTTATCAATATACGGTCGGCATCAAAACACACCTACAATAGGGAATATGCATGTGATTCAAATATGGGTCAAATATTTTTTTCTATAAACTATGTTACTTCAGAATTAAGCCTCCATCAATATTTTTGAATAAAATTTCTCTTTGAGCGAGAAATTAATTTTTAAAAAGTCCCAAAAAACTGTGGGTAATTCAAATACTTGAAAAGGCTAAGAGCGGATGTGACGTAACAATCCGAGCTAACAATCAATATGTCAATGTCAAGTCAATCAACAAGTGTCAAGTCAATGTCAAACGCTCATAGACAAAGGAGTGTTTGACGTTGACTTGACAGTTGCTTGTCTGTTTTCACGAACTGTGACGTCACCACACCAAGCGCGCCAAATGGAGGGCGTTTAAATAGCCCGGATCGGTTGGATATTTTTAAACATTTTTTTAACTACTTTAAATTGCTTTTTTGCCGTCGAATTTTTTTTTACTTTTATTTGACGATGTAAACTATCGAATAAAAATATTAAAAAAATACATGCATATTCCCTATTATAAAATAAGAAATTCGCCACGTGATGAACCATTTTTAAAATGTTAGGACAAATCCCGATATTCCCACGGGATTGAGACTTACGCGGGTGAAACCGCGGGGCGCAGCTAGTATAAAATGGTCATGGTTTACCCATATGCCATTCATCTAAATCCGTTTAGCCGTTTTAGCGTAAAAGCGTTACAAACAAACCAACAAAAAATCTCACTTTAGCATTTATAATATTAGTAAGGATTAGCATTCAATTGACGCTCTAAAAACTTTTTAATCTACCAACGAGAAAAACAGAAAAAAAACAGGACAAGCGCGAGTCGGACTCGCGCACGAAGGGTTCCGTACCATGATCTATAAAAACGACAAGAATATCACGTTTGTTGGGAAAAAACCCTTAAATATTTATTTTATTTGTTGTTATAGCGGCAACAGAAATACATCATCTGTGGAAATTTCAACTGTCTAACTATCACGGTTCATGAGATACAGCCTGGTGACAGACGGACAGAGAGACAGACAGACGGACGGACAGCGGAGCCTTAGTAATAGGGTCCCGTTTTACCCTTTGGGTACGAAACCCCCTAAAACAACATAAAATATTGGAAAAATAAATAAAATAAGGATATTTACCTCACTATACTTTCTCTCCGTCTGCGGTTGGGCCACGTAGGGGGTGCCCATAGCATTCTGGATCACATCCATCTCGAGCGCCAGCGAGCGACGCATGTACGCGTACAGTTCATGAGGAGCGTGGCTGTGACAGACAAACATATAACAATAGATTTTAGTGATCTGTCTGCGCCGACACTAGAGCTGCCGGTTGATTATATGGAGCGACTGCCTATCTGACCTCCACAACCCAGTAACTGGGTAATACGATACCCCTTGGTAAGACTGGTTGTCAGACTTTCGGGCTTCTGACGACCCGTAACGACTGTCAAAGATCCTTTCCGAGGCACGGAGGAGTCTCGGTATGTAAAGATGGTCACCCATCCACGGACCAACCCCGGCAAGCGTAGCTTAACCTGATGGGTCGACCCGTGCGGCTGTTATTACTTAGCCACGACCTCCTACAGTTGGGTCTATGATTATAGATAAGGGGTCAAATAAGGTCATTGAACTCTTTACCTCAATAGAATTTGTGTATATTAAAATATTAACTGAACATAAGGAAAAATGTGAAATAGTTATGACACACAATCGTTTTTCAACTAAACTAATGATCCATTCATGGTTGCTATCTTAATTAATCATCGTTTGTGGTTAACTGAAGCCTATTTATTGTATAAATTCAATCTCCTAGTATTGTATAACTGCATAGCACATGTGTGTGAGCACTATGTACTTATCTAAGTACCTTAAAGCTACCATTTACTAGGTACGTCTTTCATTGACTTGAATGTGCCCTGGCGGCTGAAAGCATGTCATGCTCACTTTAATGTCTCGCTGGTGGTGGCGTGTGTGTTGGATCATTAAGTTCCCTTCAAAATGGTTGAGCTGAATGGTGCTGATCCATGCGTCATGTTCGTGAACGGGCGCCATCAGTAGGGACTGGTCATCTATTAGCTGCCACGGCTTATTTTGATTTATTTTAATTTTTGAATTGTTTTGTATCGTTTTATCTTTTATTTACAGACTCTTTTAACCTGCACGTTTTTCTACATTGTACTCACATGTATGATTCCAACATGAATGATGTAAACAACATATTGTAACAATATTCTGATTTAAAAGAGTGTCCGTGGAGTTTCTTGCCCGTTCTTCTCCATAGGAACCTACTACGCTTTGGAATGGGCAACTAGCTTCATATTTTCTGACTGACCGACCCTTTGACAATTCAAAAGTGCCTGTAATTGGTTTATTTGAAATAAATGCTTTGAGTTTGAGTTTATATTAAAAGAGAAAAACAAGCATTGAACTTCGTTTTTAACCGACTTCTTCAAAAAGGAGGAGGTTCTCAATTCGTCTGTATGTTTTTTTCTTTTTTCTTTGTATGTTACGCCATTACTCCGTCAATTATTCTTTTTTTGTTTGGTAGGTCATGCTTCAGAGGGGCCATATCAATTTTATTTAATTTTGCTTGCGTAGTTTTTGAGTTAGCTTCAATAATTACGTATTTTTCCATCTTTGCGTAGACGACATTCTATATGACTCTGTCACTGTTATTTACATAGCAGGTAGTGGTATACGAATTCATGTGGGGTAGGTACCACAACTAAAAAGTGAAAAATAAAAACTTTTTACAAAAAAAAACAACCGACTTCCAAAACACTAAATAAAAACTTTTTACAAAAAAAAAAAACAACCGACTTCCAAACAAAACACTAAAAAAGTGAAAAATAACTTAAACTTCAGAAGTCGGTGTCTTTGCTTTTCAATTTTCATTTTTTGCCACCGACTTCCGAAATTAAAGTTATTTTTCACTTTTTTAGTGTTTTTTCTTACAAAAAACGAAGTTCAATGCTTATTTTTCTCTTTTCGGTTACAGGTTTTTGTAGACAGGTTTTTTGTTTTTTAAATAATAGGTTTTATTATTATCTTAATGCCCCAGCACTGGCCAACAGCACCGGCCAACAGCACCGACCAACTGGCCAACAGCACTTGCCAACAGCGCCGGCCAACAGTACTGGCCCCCCAGCACAGGCCCCCCAGCATTGGCCACCAGTAATATTTACGAGACACACTAACCTGTATTGCATGTGAAAGTTCTTGGCCGCGTCCAACAGCTTCATCTTGGTCACAAACATGTCGGGCGACAGCATGAGGTCGGCGTGCGCTTGTATCTCCTGCACTAACTCGTCCACGAAGAAGCGCTGCTGTTCGTCTGGCTCTGCAGTCCTGTTGGAGGCAGTTGTCCTGAAGTTAAGTGATGGGTCGGATAGTAGTGCGGTCGGATACTCGGATACCGACGGGTTAGTTGCGTAAAGGAAATAATAAGTAAGGTCGGGCGGGGCTATTTCGACTGTGGGGTAATTTTAACTACTGAGAATAACTCAAATACTTATGTATCAATACAGTAGCATTATTGTCATTCGTTGGAAGTACCCCACAGTCGAAATAGCCCCCCACCCGACGTTATGCGCGTTCAATTGATCCCATAAAATCTTATTGACCAACACGGGAAAAAGCCAGTAGTCAATCAAGTCGAATCTACTAGATGATATTTAGTAGTCAATTAAATCGGATCTACTAGATGAAAATTTGTCGTTTTTTCCGGGGGACCTACCACCAGTTTAATGTTACTTGAGTGTGGAAGAGAGAGATGGAGTTAGACATCCCGTATAGCCAGTGGCGGATTAAATGTCGAGAGCGCCCTAGGCAAGCAACTCATCGACGCCCCCTAGCGGCCAAATATTAAAAAAAAATAAGAAAAAAATCTTTTACATTGTTTGAGTAGGTGCATACCTTACTTACTTAATTTTACATTTTATTTTCCTTTTTTTTGTTAAAAATCTTCCGCGCCCTTCCCTTTATTCCTCGCGCCCCGAAGCTCTACATCTCTATAGAATTAAATAATCTTTTACATTGTGTAAGTAGGTGCATACTTCCTTACACAATTAATTTTGTATTTTATTTTAATTTTTTTTGGTAAAAATCTTCCGTGCGCGCCCCTTTAATCTTCGCGCCCCTAGGCCCGTGCCTAGTTTGCCTTAAGGTTAATACGCCACTGCGTATAGCTCCATCTCTTTCTCACATTGAACTAAGTAACATAAAAATAATACTGCTACTTAAGATCATTATCCGACGTGAACGAATGGTAACTTTAAAAGGTAAAGTATCATATGTCCTTTACCCGTGGTAAGGAAGGACATAGGATATTTTTTAATCTCGGTAGTACGTTCCCGTGGGATAATATCCGACCAAAAGCTACTAAAAAAATAAGTGCGAGTAGGAGTCACACACGAAGAGTTAACATACAGTATGTTTACTAACAAGGGGCGTTCCCGTTAACCCGCAATAGAATAGCGACGATAATAGCTAAAAAAAAAAAAACTAAAAAAATTAAGTAGTGAAATATTCACAAAAATATTAAATTGATACGTAAAAGCGTGTACAGAGTGTTTCTTTTCCGTAAGTATTAATTTAATATTTTTTGTGAATATTTTACTAAATATATATTTTTTTCTAATGGTAATATTTTTTTACTATTGCAGATTAACGGGAACACCCTTCGTTAGATAACAAATATATTTAGCAAAAAACGCCCTAAAAAAACTTTTCTTGTGTAGGGACCTTTCATTTTTAACAATATTTTATTTTTATTACTTGTTGTTAAAGCGACAATAAAAATACACAATCTGTGAAGAATAATTAATGGCGGCTCGGAACATGAGGCGAGTCGCTGCGCAGTAACAATTTCATGTGTCAGCGGGGGTGAGGGGCGGGGTACTGCGCAGCGAGTAGCTAACTTCCGAGCAGCCATTAAGTTTAAATCGAACTGTAATAAGATTCCGTTTGGTACCGTCCGGATACGGATCCCTAATAAACAATCACTCTGTCATTTTCCTCCCGGACTTAAAGTTCTGAGAACAATTATTGATTCATCAAACAATTCGACTTTACATATTCAGATCACGTATTGACTTACCATATTCGACTCTCGATCCACGGCGCCAGGCAATGGCGCACCTCAATGGGGAAATGATCCCCGTAGATAGTCCGTACCTGTTGAAAGCAATCAATACGTTAAGATGGATGCGCTAGGGTAGCCCGAGATATTCAAATTTTCTTACGTTTTTTTGCAATTTGCAGGTCAGTATCAGGTTGTATGTTGATCTAAATATTATTATTAGCGCTCGTAACAAATATGGATTTACAGAATTATAAACATTAGAATCAGCAATACAACTCTCTAAGTTCATGTAAGTGCATGAAATGAAAATTTCATGAAATCGTCATTCAATGCACTTACATGAGCTTAGAGAGTTAAGCCTCGTATTCAGTGGGAAACAAAGCAATATAAACATAAATTACAAAAAAGAAACGACTTCCAAAAAAAACACTAAAAAAGGAAAGAATAACTTTAATTTCGGAAGTCGGTGTCTTTGGTTTTCAATTGTTATTTTTTGCCACCGACTTCCGAAATTGAAGTTATTTTTCGCTTTTTAGTGTTTTTTTCTTGGAAGTCGGTTGTTTTTTTTTTGCAAAAAGATTTTTATCGGCATTCTGTGTTCCATAATACTGTATCAATGTTTAGCTACAATTAAGTACCCATCCAATGTGTAACATTATGTTTCGTGGTACACATAGATACAATAAGTAATAGATTGTGGGCAATCAAAGTCTTGTCGATATTTACATCTTTTTGATGCTGACTGTACTAGCATCTTCAACTGGCAACTAGCACTAGCATCTAGTACTAGCATGAATAGAGGAACATCTTACCTTCTGAAGGCTCTCGGGTGGAAGCTGCTGAGCTCTAGCCCAGAGAGACATCTTGAATCTGTAACAAAGATGCAATCAAAATTAAAAGACACTTATTCAAATTAGTCTGAGAATTAGCTTTTTTGAACGTCAAAATGACATATGACAGGACTGTCTTATGTCATTTTGACGTTCAAAATGGCGTGCCCGCCACTTCCTAGTGCTTTAGCTAGGAAGCAGTGGCGCAACAAACTGCCCAGCAGCACAGCTGTCTGTTCAGTTAGAAGAACTTGATTATATACAATAGTAATCTACAATAGTAATAACCCATCTTTTTTCTTCGCCGTAGTCGAGTAAAAACCAATGCAAAGTAATTACGATCACGAAACAAAACATTAAATTATTTGCCTTATGTATGTCAGCTAGCACGCGCCATTAGACCAATAATAGTTATTTTCATCCCACCTATTCGAAAAGGACGACTTGGTTCGCCTTTAAGTGCACCCAAAGGTGGTGTTTTCCATAAGAAACTTTTAGCGGGCAGTAATGAGTTTTTAATCCTCTTTATAAGTGCGCCGCAAGTATCTTTTCCGCGCACTTTTTGAATTCTCTTAATAAGTGCGCCGCAATTATCTTGGATAATATTACAATTAAATTAGAGGCGCCTTTTATTTTCTCATAGTGGGTGACGAAAAGTAGAGTGTATCTCTCGGGCGCCAAATATATTTTTGGCTCGGGCGACGTACTTTGAATCCCTCGCTACGTTCAGGATTCTACTAAAGAATCCCTCGCTACGCTCGGGATTCTACTCTAGAATCCCTTACTTCGCTCTGGATTAAAAAAAAGCGCCTTCGCCGTAAAAATATTATTTTGCTCCCTTATAATACAATCTACTAATATGCAACTGTTATACATATAATAAAGGGTATTAAAACACGAATGGGGGTTTATAATAGTATCACATGAGTGTTTTAATACCTAATTATATACAGTTGCATACAAGATTTTATCTACACCCATGATATGAATCCATACTAATATTATAAATTCGAAAGTAACTCCGTCTGTCTGTCTGTCGGTCTGTATGTTACCTTTTCACGCCTAAACTACTGAACGGATTTCGATAAAATTTGGCAAGGAAATAGATGGCATCCCGGGGAAGAACAAAGGCTACTTTTCATCGACATACTAAGACGACATACATAAGCTAGTCTTCTATAGAAGTTTCTTTGCAATACCAATATTGAACAAAAATGGCGCGGTACGACGTGAATTTGAATTTTCCGAATTCGAATGTGTTTTGTTTTTAAATTACGGTGCTCTGTTAGTGAAACGCTCGTGAATGACAATGTTCTTTTTTTTTAATGAGTTGCATTATGAAATTCAGTACAACATTATAACACCCGTTTGGATGATATTATGGTTACTATGACACTGGATGTTTTAATGTTGGCTATAAGCTAACTGTTTCAGAAACTTTTATAGAGGATTTATACCATGGGTGTAGATAATAACAACTAATGTTATAATCAAGGAGAAACTAAAAAAAAAAAAAGTAATAAAAACTTAAACCCAATTACGAATAAAAAGGTATAAACAAGACTCTCCACAGACAGACAAATTAAAAATCCGGAGTCACATGTAATCTGTTCAATTTATGTCCTAACACGTGAGACTCCGGATTTTTAATTTGTCTGTCTATGGTGTCTGTGGAGAGCCGCCAGCACTCCACTCCGTCTCGCTCTCACTCAGGCCGCGACTTGTATGGTGCGAGCGAGATAAAATTTAAGGTAGGGTAGGGCCTTAATGGCGGTTTGGAAGTTAGCTACTCACTGCGCAGTACCGCACCCCTCACCCCTGCTGACACATGAAATTGTTATGCTGGGGCTACATTGTCGCGTTATCGCGAACTATACTTCGCGCGCTCTCTGTTGCTCAGCGAGACGTCAAGCGGTGTACGAAAGAGAGCGCGCGAAGTTTAGTTCGCGATAACGCGACAATATGTAGCCCCGGCATTACTGCGCAGCGACTCGCCTCATGTTCCGAGCCACCATTAAGTTGGAATCGAACTGCCCTTGTTGTACTTAGCCAACATCTTCTATCTAATACACAGTAACAGCTTACGAATCAACTTTCACACCGCCCCCCCTAAGACGTAGGCTATATATTTTATGATATTCGGTTATCTCATGAACTGAGGTACATGAACATGAGGTGCCTTAAAGAATTTAACTAATATTATAAACGCGAAAGTTTGTAAGCATGGATGGATGGATGGATGGATGTTTGTTACTCAATCACGCAAAAACGGCTGAATGGATTTGGATGTAATTTGGCAAACAGATAGTTTATAACCTGGATTAACACATAAGATACTTTTTATCCCGATATTCCCACGGGATCGAGACTTACGCGGGTGAAACCACGGGGCGCAGCTAGTATGAACTAAAAATCTTTAAAAAAAAACCGCGAAATTTCGCGGCAACGCAAAACTCACCAGTTTTATTTGCCAAGAGTTGATATCAATCGCGTCTTTTGCTTCGTTATCTGTAAAAAAAAAAACTTTAGGTTAAAATTGTTCATGGTTTGTTCATTAACTGAGTGAGTGGTTCACAATTCACATCCATACTTCAATCAATCTGCCTAGCCTTTTTCTATACTATGTTGGGGTCAGCTTCCAGTCTAACCGGATGCAGTTGAATACCAGTATTTTACATGGAGCGACTGCCTATCTGACCTTCACAACCCAGTAACTGGGTAATACGATACCGATATTAAGATAATAGCTGTGCGAGCGAGCGTCCGCCTATCTGACCAGTAACATGGTAATACTTGGGTAAAATATCCTTGGTAAGACTGGTTGTCAGACTTTCGGGCTTCTGACGACCCATAACGACTGACAAAGATCCACGAATCCGAGTCACGCAGTAGTCTCGGTATGTAAAGACGGTCACCCATCCATGGACCAACCCCGGCAAGCGTAGCTTAACCTGATAAATCGACGCGTATGGCTGATAATACTTAGCCACAGGCTCCTACATCCATACTTCCGTACTTAATATTAATGCTAACTAACATTAAAATGTGAAAGTTTGTTATTCAATTGACTGTCAAAGATCTACGAATGACAGCTGGGGTCCAACGGCGTAATGTGGTTTCCGAGGCACGAAGAAGTCTCAATATGTAATGGATGGTCACCCATCCATTGAGCGACTTTGGCAAGTGTAACCGCTGTTATTACTTAGCTACGAGCCCCTCGGTCTATCTTGGTACTCGGTCAAATGCCAGTTACGAGAAAGAAATCATTTATTTGCTGATAATGTAAGTAAGTATACATATAAGTTGGAATACTTGTTTTCCGGATACATTCGAGCGCTTCTGCATTGGCTATGTGTGCGTGCGATTTCACTCATTATCAAAATTAAGTCATTTATTCATATTATTAGGCCCAGAATCAGCATTTTTTGAAAATCTAAATTACACACGACAGTCTAGGAGTGAGGCGTATTTATTGTCACAGATAGAAATCACAGATATTAAAAAATAGCAGATAGCAATTGCTCCTAACGATAAAAAATATCTGTTAACTTAAAATCACAGGTCCTCAAGACTGTTACCGCGGCTATTACTGTTAAAACTTCGGATACGATTTTCGACTTTAACGAAAAGACATAAAGAAGATATTCAATTGAGTTAATACGTATTTATCATCCGTACAAAAATAACAGGCTGTTATTTTATAACAGATAGATACGATTTTCGACTTTAAACCAAAAGAAATAAAGATGATATTCGATTGAGATACGTATTTATCGTCCGTACAAAAATCACAGGCTCCGTTTTTTGTCACAGTCACAGTGATCACTGATATACAGGCTGTAAGGGTAAACACTCTTGTGATTCAAACCATGGGTAGTCGACTTAAATATAAAAATAAATGACCGAACACAACAAAAAAAAAACGTTATTTTCATTAAAAGATTTTTAAAAGTTTCTATCCTACACCGTACTCGCTAGCAAAACAGCTGACTGACTGCGGGAGGGGTCGCGCTCACGGCCGGTCAGGTCACATCCCGCACCCCCCGCCCGTGTTGAGACGCAGATTCGTTGCCCTAGCGCATAGGGCAACGAACTTGCGTCTCTGGTGATAAAATGTAGAGTTAAAAAAAAGAAAAAAAAAGTTGTAATTTTCCATTGATTTTACATTCTATAAATGAAACCAAACCACTGGTTGCAAGGATAACGGTGTTTACCCTAACATCCTGTATTGTTTCACCTGTTACAACCCATCTCTACGACAGTCCCCCAAAACGCCCGCCTTTCACCACTTCGCAGAAGTGGCGCAGGCGCAACAAACTCCCCAGCAGCACAGCTGTCTGTTCAGTAAGGAGGCCTTTCTTCCCAGAGTAGTCAGATAGGTAATGCCGACCTCATCTAGCTTATTTTTAATATGAAGTGTAAAAGTGATTCCAATATCCTATTTACAGAATAAACAATTTAATTTCATTAGAACAGTAACTGTAACTGTACGAGTATGCAGCCGACCTTCTGTAATTGTCTGTTATGTGGCACAATTACTATTAGTTTTTGCTGAGTTATGTCCAATCAAGCATGACAACTAGCAAAGGTCTATTATTAATTTTTATATACAGACTTGACATTTGAGTGCATGCCTTTGACCGCCATCAATATTCCATCCATACTAATATTATAAATTCGAAAGTAACTCTGTCTGTCTGTATGTTACCTTTTCACGCCTAAACCACTGAACGGATTTCGATAAAATTTGGCGAGGAGATAGATGGCATACCGGGGAAGGACATAGGCTACTTTTTGTCGACACGCGGGCGAAGCGACGGGCGGAAGCTAGTCATCTATACAGATCCTAACTTTAATATTATAAATGCGAAAGTGCGAAACAAACAAACTTGTTTGTTACGCTTTCACGCTACAACGGCTGAACGGATTTGGATGAAATTTGGCACATTGGTAGACCATGACCTGGAGAAGGATATAGGCTACTTTTCATCCTGGATCGCAGACGAATCCGCAGGCTACAGCTAGTAACCTATACATATACATTTTTCGTGTCTGCCTGTGTGACCGCGTTGTTCTTATAAAAATATATTAAATAAAGATACATCATCACTACATACTCCATCATCTGCCTGCCTTTTCCCAACTATGTTAGGGTCGGCTTCCAGTCTAACCGGATGCAGCTGAATACCAGTATTTTACATGGAGCGACTGCCTATCTGACCTCCACAACCCAGTAACTGGGTAATACGATACCCCTTGGTTAGACTGGTTGTCAGACTTTCGTGCTTCTGACTACTCGTAACGACTGTCAAAGATCCACAAATGACAGCCGGGACCAACGGCTTACCGTGCTTTCCGAGACACGGAGGAGTCTCGATATGTGAAAATGGTCACCCATCCACGGACCAACCCCGGCAAGCGTAGCTTAACCTGATGGATCGACCCGAGCGGCTGTTATTACTTAGCCACGAGCTCCTCCTCCACTTCATACTACATATTATTTTAGGGGTATGAGGAACAGGGTGTAAAGTTCACTCATCCACCATAGAAAAGCGAGGATCCTCCGACCAGACGGGTGTTGTGTCTGGCGGGCAACTACCCAATGATTGATATTGGGTTTTTGTATATGTATATGTTCACTGCACGGTAAACTCTAATTGCGCGATGCAGGATTTATGTGACGTCAGGATTTTTGTGTGACGTCAGGTCTTCGATGCGTAGTTCGCATGTGGCGATGTAGATACCGCCACATTATAATACTAAGTCCTCCGCCGCGTCTGTCCGTCTGTTCTTTCGCGATTATTTCAAGTGGTTTTCGAGGAAGGTTTAAGTATATAATAACCGACATAAACGCGGGCGAAGCCGCGGGCATCATTAGTAAAATATATATACTTAGATAAAAATACATAAACTCAGATAATAATAAAGAATTCTCGAAGTTTTGTCAAGTCGTAGAAACCGGGCGAGGCAAGGGCTGGTTGCTATGTAATATTGCAGCTTGATCATGATATAATTTATTCATGGATTCATGTATCTGCTTCAATGTATCATATACGTACACAGTAACTACAAAATAATTGAAGTAATTTACTGGAGACAAGATAACTATCCATATACATAATGTATATTATATGTATCCATACTCCCACACTAATATTATAAATTCGAAAGTAACTCTATCTGTATGTTAGTTACCTTTTCACGCCTAAACCACTGAACGAATTTCGATAATTTGGCGAGGAGACAGATGGCATCCCGGGGAAGGACATAGGCTACTTAGTAAAAGTACCTAACTGTCTTTCTGTTACCTTTTCACGCCTAAACCAGTGAATGAATTTCGATATTAAAACTTTTTACAAAAAAAAACAACCGACTTCAAAAAAAACACTAAAAAAGTGAAAAATACCTTTAATTTAGGAAGTCGGTGTCTTTGCTTTTTAATTTTCGTTTTTTGCCACCGACTTCCGAAATTAAAGTTATTTTTCACTTTTTTAGTGTTTTTTTTGAAGTCGGTTGTTTTTTTTTGTAAAAAGTTTTAATTTTTCACTTTTTGGTGGTGGTACCTACCCCACACAAGTTACTACCTGCTATGTAAATAACAGTGAAGGAGTCTAATAATTATATCGTCTACATAGACTGTGGGAAAAACACGTAATATTGAAGCTAGCTCAAAAACTACGCAAGCAAACTTAATAAAATTTATATGGGACCATCTCGGGAGTATACCCTTTCGAACTAAAAAAGAATTTTCAAAATCGGTTCACAAACGGCGGAGTAATCGGTGAACATACATAAAAAAAAAAAAAAATATTGAACAATCATCCGAACGTAGTACCTCCTCCTTTTTTGAAGTCGGTAAAAATTGAGATAGATGGCATCTCGGGGAAGGACATAGGCTACTTTTTATCGACATACCACGCGGGCGAAGCCTCGGGCGGAAGCTATATAGTACTATATAATATATACTAGCTGCCCGTCCCGGCTTCGCACGGGTAGCACTAAGTACCCTACCTACCCTACCCTACCCTACCTACAATACCTACCTACCTACCCTGCCTTTATACCTACACTACCCTACAACTCCCTACCTACATCTACCTACACTACCCACATCTACCTACTAGGTATGTAGGTAGATGTGGGTAGTGTAGGTAGATGTAGGTAACACTAACCTACCCTATCTACACCTACTAAACCAACAAACCTTGCCCTGAGAATAACAAACGCAACAAAAAAAGAATTATCCAAATCTGTCCAGCCATTCCAGAGTTTACATCTCTTCGTAGATTTACCATAGCAGCGCCATCTATTGATGACTTACTCAACCCAGTCGAAAGGTATCGACATCTCTTAGAATCATTTGGAGTTAACAGATAATTGTGACTGTCAAATAATAACAGACAAATAATTAGCAATAAATTAAAATTGCGACTATAATTTGAGATTTAAACTATCCTATCTCTCAAGTTGGATCGAACTGCACATGGTGTGCGAATTTTATTATAATCGGTTAAGTGGTTTAGGAGTCCATTGAGGACAAACATTGTGACACGAGATTTATATATATTACAAGAAGATAAATACATACTAATCCATACTTAATATTATAAATTCGAAAGTAACTCTGTATGTTACCACTTCACGCCTATACCACTGAACGGATTTAGATAAAATTTTGCATGGAGATAGATGACATCCCGGGGAAGAATATAGGCTACTTTTTTGGTAAAAAAATAATCCTATATCGGATGATATAGGGGATGCAAGTTTGTATACGAAACCCAGCATTTATTAAGTAAGGCTTATGAAAATTCAAATTTATGGTTTTGGTAAGAAATAAGGAATTATGTCTTACAGTGTTTTTGTAAAATCATCCCCCAAGGGGGTGATTTGAAAATTTACACTTATTATTAACATTTTTGGGTACTTCTTTAGGGGATATGGGATATAGTCATTAGTCAGTTCTCGTGTCCAATATACATTAGTTTAGGCGTGAAAAGGTAACTAACATACAGACAGAGTTACTTTCGAATTAATATTATTAATATGGAAGTACTCAATACTCAATACTTTATTGCAATCCATAATGTGTACATAATAAGTTGGTATGTTAAGACATCGAATCAATTATGGACCCTGTCGGGCACAGCAAAAGTTAATTTTTAACAGGAGAGAGGATGAAGGCGCTTTTTTTATATTCATAGTGAAATGTAGGTATTAGGTAACAGTGGTTTTTATTGTTTTTAAATTTATCGCTAAAGTATTCATCAATAGTGTAGTAGCTTTTGAATAATAGAAATTGTTTTAATTTATTAATAAAGATATTATTTTTATCTATGTCTTTGATGTAACTTGGTAACTTATTGTAGACTTTAATGGAAGTATGGATATTAGTTTAAAATTACTTTAAAGGTATGTATGGACCAACAAAAAAAAACCAGTTCTTTATTTCATAAGAAAGCCTTTATGCAAATAAAACTTTTTAAATGCAATGCAAACTTGACATCATATTGTTTAATATTATATTAGCAACCTGCCCCTGCTTCATACAGACTTGCCAAAACATTGGGATTTCTTTAAGACGTGTAGTTTAATATAAATGTGTACACATAAATTCATGACCAGGGTGCCAAGACTACTAATTTACAAATGTGTCAGTGGTCTCACAATGATCAGTTTATGACAGATATGCCATACAAAATCTGTCAAAAACTCATCATTGCGAGACCACTGACACAATTGTAAATTAGTAGACTTGGCCCCCTGCTGGCGTAGCATGGCGCTTTCTATCTCTACGAAGAATAGACATAGCTTTTTCTATACAAAGTGACAATTCGTTTCTTCATTTTTGACATCCACTGTAGAAATCTTTCTACAATCTGTCATTTTGTCTTTCATTTCTAACGATCTTTGTCTAGGTCTTTATAGATGTAGACTATTTCGGAAGAAAGTTTTCTATCCTTACTGTCAAAATCACACTGACAACCGATAAATCCTATGATAAAACAAAGAATTCTGAGTCGAATTATGTAAAAGAGTGAATTTCGTAAAAAGTGCAGTTGTCTCTTTCTATTTTGCTGCCGTCTCGTACTGTATACTGTCTACAGGAAACGTCATTTTTGTCTTCTCTTCCGTCGACAAAACGGTGCTCATGCTACGCCTGCTGATGTATGAACATAATCAAAGCAAAAGGAGTATGTAAGGATCGTAGCAGGTGGCGTTCTGTAGTTTCTACCTACCCCCATGGGAAGAAGGTGAGAGCTTATGTATGTATACACACAAACCTTCCGGTTACAAATGCTTTAAAGGATGAATGTGTGATTTTAATGCGGATTGTCACATTAAAAATCACAAAATCGACTATGTAGTTTAGAATAAGATAGTCAAACACAAACAGAAACTTTGTTTTATATTATGTAGCCTATGTCCTTCCCCGGGATGCCATCTATCTCTTTGCTAAATTTTATCGAAATCCGTTTAGTGGTTTAGGAGTGAAAAGGTAACATACAGACAGACAGAGTTACTTTCAATTTTATAATACTAGTATGCATAGATTGGAAGGCAGATGATGACCAGATGGCTTCTATAGTAAGTGGACACCACTTCCTATTAATATTTATAATAATAACGGCCTATTATTGTCTCATTGCAGGGCAAAGGCCTATTCTCATACAGGGAAGGCACGAGCATTGATCACAACGATTGCTCAGTCCATGTTTGTTAAAGCGGCGCACGTCATCCAACTGAACAGACACCTGTGTTGCTGTCTGTTTAGTTATAAGAACGGTCTCATGAAAAAAAAACCAGAATCACTGCTCTTGGTACATATATTGTAAGGCATTGTCTGGGTACATGAACATCAGGCTAGCCAAGATCAAGTCTCAACAACAACAAGGAACAACTTAATTCTTACATGTTATAATTATAAGACAGTCCTCCGCCGCGACTGTCTGTCTGTTTGAGATAAACTCAAAAACTACTGCATCGATTTTCATGCTGTTTTCACCAATGGATAGAGTGGTTCTTGAGGAAGGTTTAAGTATATATAAACCGACATTCACGCGGGCAAAACCACGGGCCTCAGCTAGTGTTTTATAAATGAAATCAGTCATTATCACATTTGGCTGACTGAGATCACTGAAACTGGACTTTTGAGGACCTATGAGGTAAGGATTAATCAAGAATTTAGATGTAATGGTGTAACAAGACATATTGTTCCAAGTTGTGATATTTAAAAAATAAATAATACTGTCAGGATATTGTATACATATTGCCCTGAATGAAAAACAATGTATCAAAGAAAAATAAATCCGCACTTACTCAAACATCACCTTTTACAAGCACATTTTAACACACAATGTGAGTTTCAAAACTTTTTCCCACTATAACTGCGCAAATTGACAACTTGCACTTTTAAGACGGTCTAGCAAAAACTAGGCAAAGGCAACCTTTCCAAAATGCCAGTAGCACTAACAACTTTTTCATCGCTATGCAATTCTAGGGGTGAGTTGACCCGACAGTTTACCTGTATTGAACGCCCTGAGCTAATTCCAAGAAATTTTGACGCACACACTCAACACGAATACGAATACACAACGCAGCGCACACTTCCATAAACAATTTTAATTTTAGGTACACGTATTTACTTACGTTTCCCGTATCAAAATATCTCGTGATAAATCACTTTTGTACTATTTTTGTGGTCACATCAAGCTTATGTGGTTGTTTAACATTATTCTGTAAAATTGCACACCGGTAACAGAACGAGCGAGACAAAAAACTGATGACAAAAAAATGAACTTCAAGGAAACTCATGCAAAAACATTCCGCCCCCCCACCATCCGCGCTGGTTGGTTGACAGTTCGAGTGATTCCCTATTAAATATTAAAAACTCCCATAAATTTAAGTATTCATGCGATGACGTCATTAAGATTCACTTGTTTTGTTTTTGTTTTTAGAAATGCAATAGAATACTCAAGAACGTATTCTTTAATAACCAAAAACATCAGGGTTGGCGGCTAAACTAAAACTAACCAATATAAAAATAGCTATAAATTGTAATTTAGGATTATTTAGAAGTCCAGTTATAAAGGCAAAATAATTTATTTGCCAGAAACACGGTACAAAATATGTTCAAACATTAAGAATAGTAAGTATAAGACCTTTGTCAGTTTTATGCTGGGTCGTACTGTGCCACAGTTAGGAGGCCTTAAAACAATATTTATGTTAACTGAGCATGACAAAAACAATAATATCAAAATAATTTTGCTAGGGCCGTGGGGTCCGAGTGCTCATAGTTTATTCAATGAAATCTCCAAACGGCTGTTTGACACTTCCCGTGACCCAACGGCTGGCTTTTATCTTGGTCAGAGGCTAAGCATTGCCATTCAACGTGGCAATGCCGCCAGTCTCTTGGGTACACTACCAGCCGACAGCGATGCGGAGGAATTTTTCGACGCCATATTTTAGATATTAGTTTTTTATTTGTACAGTTAGTTTTATTTAATATTAGTTAGAAAATTGTTTAGTATTAGATTGTATTTTTTTTTAAATTGTTGATACTGCAAATTAGAATCATCTGTCAATTAAGACATTGTCAAAGTGTGTGGGAGGTTTTAATAAAAAATAAATACATATAATAACATTTTGCTTAAATTATATTTTGCAAAATTTGTAAAAGATTATGTTTATTTCAAGATCGCTTTAGAATTTTATAAAAATTAGAAGTGTATTTCGAAATCTCCGATGTCTGTTAAATGATTTAATTTCATGCCTTTTTTAATTCACAAACCTTTCGTTTAAGTACCTGTTGTGTCGTGTCAGACATAACAATAATAAAGGTAAGTTTTATACTTTGGCAACCCTCAGCGGCATTTCCAGGAAAACTGTCTAGCTGTCTTTATTTATTCAACGTTCAGAAATACTGAACTGCGCTTTTGTGTTGATACCCATTTATTTTTATTCAAAACTGTAGGTATAATTAACAAAAGGTAACTATCTAACTATAGTATAATAAGTGACAACTGTTTTCTTCATCATGACCAAATATTATAGTTGAAACAAGTGATTTCAAAACGGTAGGTACAAGTGTCAATACGCGGTAAATTTAAAACAACATTTTTTAAAGAAACTCTATAGATATTCTACTCTTTGCTCATTACTTCCCAGAGTTCCCTGTAAAATCTGTATTATCTATGTTTCCGCGACATCTTTTCGATCTTGTCATCTATAAATTATTTATTTTTTTAGGTAATAATTTGGATTAAATTCTGAGATGAAATTAATAAAAAACAAATAAATTACAGGTAAAAATGGAAAAAACAGAAACTAAACGTACGTACGGTAAGAAGAGGAAAACCTTGTGAGTACATAAAATATTGTAAAACTACGACAAGATTAGTTTTTTTTTTAAACTTTGTTTTTGATAAATGATTTTAAAATAACAGATCTCAGTGCGTATGTACATTTTACTGCCATTTATAGTTTCAAGCCTTCTCCCTTCCTTCCGTTGGTGGTAGGAAAAACTAGAAATTGCTACCTCAGACTAAAAACCGACCAAATGCGAGTCGGACTAGCGCCCGTACTATCCTTACTAATACGTATTATAAATGCGAAAGTAAATCTGTCTGTCTGCCGCGCTTTCACGCCAAAACTACAGAACCGAATGAAATTTGGTACACAGATAGTCTAGAGCCGGAGTCTGAGAAAGGACATAGGCTACTTTTTAACGACACACGGAAGCATCTATACGACATACGGAAAACAAAGTGGCACAGTAAATATCCTTCTTAGTCAATTTATAAAATAACTTTCAAATTGGTCCAATATTAGAGGAGGAAATAGACGAGAGCCGAACGTCGAATTATGACTTTTTGTATGGAGAAAAAGACCTATTTCCTCTCAATATTGACTTCACACGACTGCAGCCGACCGCGTGAAGTTGATAATTATCATGCATGACTGAACGAAGTCGAACGTACAACTGCAAGCAGTTGAATATTGGGTCCCACCTATGAAATTGGCGTTTTTTTCTCATGAATAGAGAACCTCGTCACTTCTATGATATTCATCAATTGCTTGGTATTATATCGAATAATGACCATTATAGACTACCAATAGTAAAAAACCTTATTACTTATAGTTGACAGTTTTCTTAAATAAATGACTCCTCATTTTGTTAGCAGAAATGACCTCTATTTTTTTTTAACTTAGCCAAAACTTTGATTTTTTCGCTTAATCTAAGTGGCATACGTTATCTTAGTTTTTAAACAGTAGTGCATAAAAGTTTTAAAACAGTAGTGTTCATGGTTGTTATATAAATTAAGAAAACGTTTGTATGAAAAATGCAACTTCTTTAAAATTCCCCATACAAAACACCAATTTCATAGGTGGGGACCTAATATATCGACTGCGCGCGGTTGCTGCGATGCAGTCCGTCTGATGGCAAGTGTGAACTGGCTAAGGTGATTGATTGATTGAAGGCTACACGCGTACTGACGCGGCCAGGACCCGGCTGGCAAGTAGGGTCATTATTTTCTGTGTATCAGCACACAGCTGCACCATACATTTTATGTTCGCATATTATCATGCCCTGTTACCTGTGCACTTTTGAGGACCTTATGACTGCGTCAGTGAGTACAGTTCGCGTACCTGTTTTTGAGCCCAACATGATGAACCTACCTATGAAATTTTGCCATCGATATGCTACAGGCGCTTACACATACCATACATAACATAATCAGCCTATAATGTTCCCACTGCCGGGACACAGGCCTCCTCTCTGTGAGAGGGAGTGGGCCGTAATCCACCACGCGGGTCCAGTGCGGGTTGGTGGATGTCACATGTCTCCGAATTTTTGGTTCAAGGACATGCCGGTTTCCTCACGATGTTTTCCTTCACCGTTTTGAGAGCAGTAGTGATTAAATTATTTGCACAAAGTAAAGCACCTGTCATGGTTCGAACCTACGACCTAAAACTCGCAAGTCACGGCCGTTACCACTGGACTACCACTGCTCTAAAGGGGCTTGTGGCTAAGTAATAACAGCCGCACAGGTCGATCGATCATGTAATGTTACGCTTGTCGCGGTTGGTCCGTGGATGGGTGACCATCTTTACATACCAAGACTCCTGCGTGACTCGGATAGCACATTAAGGGTCACGGCTGCATATCATTCGTGGATCTTTGACAGTCGTTACGGATCAATGATACAACCAGGGATATTGTATTACCCAGTAACTGGGTTGTGGAGGTCAGATAGGCAGTCGCTCCATGTAAAATACTGGTATTCAGCTGCATCCGGTTAGACTGGAAGCTGATCTAGTTGGGAAAATGCTAGGCAGATGATGGTACTGTAGTGACACAATGGTGCCGATTCTCTTGTACACCGAACTAAACTAACTAAACTATCACTAAAATTCCTTACTTTTTACTATGAGAATCTTAGAGCAATTCTGCCAAAAAAAATCTCTAAATTTAAAAATTATTTTGACACAACTAAAATCGAATTTGACAATCGCGACTCCTCTTGGTACCTACTTGTTTGCTTATTAACACGTGTTTTTTTTTTAGCCGGAGAGGCGCGCTATGTGGCCGTCTCGACATATTTTTATATGGAATTTTTCACTTTTTGGAAGAAAACAAAAAAATTAAATTACCAACATGTTGAGTATTACAGGCTTGTGCGTTGCAAAGGGGGTCAAAATTTTCATTATTTTTGCGATAGGACACACCGTTTTCGAGATATAAGCCAAAAAAAATAAAAAAAAAGATATAGTACTGTTTTGCAACTGAATTCGAGGTGTTGGTTTGAATTTTAGTTCATGACATCTAATTTTATTCCACACATTTTTAATCGTGTTTAAAAATAGTCAGAGTTAGTTAGAGGATTTTAGATATAGAACAAAAATTTTGGTTAAAACGTCAAATTCAGAATAGCATTTTCACTAAATTAAAACTCAGTGCCATCTTAGTGCTGTCAAACTAAATTATAGTTAAGTTGTGTCACTTTAGTCTATTTTCAGAATAGGAAATCGTCGTTTGACAGGAATAAACTAAATTTTATTGATTTTTAGTTTAGTTTAGAGAATTTGTGACAAGAGAATCGGCACCAATGTTGCATTATCGTTGACGTGGCATTTTAGGTTTTCCGAACGAGTTGCCGCTCCGCTAAGGAGGCCGGCAGTGCTCCAATGGCTAGTGTCGATTAAGGTCGTGTAACAATATTACTGTTAGTCTGTAAGGAATATGAAGACACAAAGTTTTACCTCACAAAAATACCGTTTAACTCATATCACCTGTAATATTGACGAATATAAAAGTACGCCTTGTTTATTAATATCTTGTTAAATTAATTTCAGTCAAATAACATATCCTGCACCATACTCTCAGTCTTGGAATCCTGATGTCTTACCAGTATTGATGAAGAACAGCGTTGGGAGAAGTACTAGGTCGGTGAATAACAGCGTTCTCGTTTGTATCGCATGCTAAAGTAGCCCGCGAAATTCAAATTTGCTTACGTTTTTTGCAATTTGCAGGTCAGGTTGTATGTTAGTAGAGTTGTATTGCTAATTCTAATGTTTATAATTCTGTAAATTCATATTTGTTACGGTCGCGCATCATATTTTAATCAACATACAACCTGCCACTGACCTGCAAATTGCAAACAACGTAAGAAAATTTGAATTTCGCGGGCTACACTGAGACCTGTCAGTTGGACAATTTCTAGTTCTAATAAGGATCAAATTGTCAGTCGATCTCATAGAGGAAAGTAATATAATTATAATGGTAGTCGATCTATAGTTACGCAAATGCAACGGACACGTGGCGTGCTCGCTCCGCACACGCAGCGAGCGCGTTGTACAATCGCCTCGCTGTTAACTCTTTCGCAAATCGCCAGTGTGATAAGGCCCTTAGGTGCAGGTGATAGCTCACTTCACGTAAATTTTTACGGTGAGATTTTAAAAGGATCAGCATATGTCCATAGGCGGTGATGACCAACAACAGCATCAGGAGGGCCGTTGACTTGTTTCCATGCTATAAAATAACATCAAAAGTCATTTATTCATGTTAGGCTGGGAATCAGCACTTTTAAAACATCAAATTTACCTACCCTCTGAACTGTACGCGCCGCGGCGACGCCGCGAGTGCTTGTGTCGAGCTACTTCTGGGTGGTCCGTAACCTGACACCGAGTGGACCACTTGAGATTTTATGACAGTCCCCCAAAACACCCATACTTTACCACTTCCTAGTGCTTTAGCTGGGAAGAAGGAGTGGCGCAACAAACTGCCCAGCAGCACAGCTGTCTGTTCAGTTAGAAGAACTTGATAATAGTATGCAAAATAATCATAACTAATATATCCTAACTAATATTATAAATGCGAAAGTGAGTTTGTTTGTTTGTTTGATGAAATTTGGCACAGGGGTAGACCATGACCTGGAATAGGATAGAATATGTTTTATCCCGTTATTCCCACGGGATCGAAACATATGTGGGTGAAACCGCGGGGCGCAGCTATAGTTAGATTATACAGCGTGCCGCTTGGTGACATTATTAACACAGGTATACGATTATTAACACAGGTATACGATTTCGCGTATTCGTTTTATGAAAATATTTGAATTTCATTAAACGTTATTATTTATTGATGCATTTACAAATTACCATCTTGGAGCAAACTGTACTTAAAGAACTGTAGCTAAGAGGTCATTTGCCGGGGTCACGGATTTTCTTAAACCCGCGCAATTTCTTAGAAATTATGCCGACAAAGGTTCGGGCCGATAGAACGTAAGCCAGCTGGTAGGTAGGTTCATGAATGAATCTAGACACGCGGCCGCGTGTCAAGCCAAGTTCAAGAAAAGAACTGGCGACGCAGCAACCGTGTGTTATATTACACGAACCATTTGGAGCTACTTTTCACCCTTCAATAGCTCAAAATCTATTTAACATACACACATGAAACTTGGATTATTTATTAATACCCCCTAGATTAACTAAAACCCCAAATTTCATAAATACAGCTTAAACGGTTGTTGAGATATCAACGCCTAAAAATCGTCATTTTTATCACTGACTGACTGACCTATAGATCAAAAACCTAACCCACTTCCAGATGACCTAGAAAGTTGAAATTTGGTGTCCAGCTTGGTAATTGTGTGTATACAAAGGAAAAAATCAGAAAACAGATTTTTTTTAAGATTAAAAATACCAGATTATTTTATATAACTTAGACAACCAATAATTAATAATAATAATTATTAATCAATATTAATCATTGACTGTTTAAGTTTTCTGCGAAGTGGGCAACAGGAGTGCAGCGCGTCCGGGGTCACGGGGATTTAAGGGTTTGGAAATATAGTCATAGTCCGTATCTTGAGGTGACATTTAGGCTTCCTGTACATGATGTCGGAGCCGCACCAGAGACGGACCGGATTCCGGTACATATCGCCCTAGCGCCATGTGGGCGATATTCATTCGTATATATGTTACCGGTAATCTGTATATAATTCAGGTATTCTATACTATTACCTAGGCAATGTATAGAATACATTTTCCGCAGTAGATAGAAGCCCATAAATAAAAACAACCGACTTCAAAAAATACACTAAAAAAGTGAAAAATAACTTTAATTTCGGAAGTCGGTGGCAAAAAACGAAAATTAAAAAGCATAGACACCGACTTTCGAAAATTAAAGTTATTTTTCACTTTTTTAGTGGTGGTACCTACCCCACACAAGTGACTACCTGCTATGTAAATAACAGTGAAGGAGTCTAATAATTATATAGTCTACACAGACTGTGGGAAATATACGTAATATTGAAGCTAGCTCAAAAACTACGCAAGCAAACTTAATAAAATTTATATGGGACCATCTCGGGAGTATACCCTTTCGAACTAAAAAAGATTTTTTTAAATTGGTTCACAAACGGCGGAGTAATCGGTGAACATACATAAAAAAAAAAAAAAAAAACATCCGAACGTAGTACCTCCTCCTTTTTTGAAGTCGGTAAAAAAAAATATATAAAAATTCGTACTTATACCGATACGTTACGTATGTTTTTGAGTGTGTCAAAGCGGATAGTGAGGTCAAAATGTAAATGCAAAATAGTCGCTGCGAAAATTAATTACTTAAAGCATACGTGGGGAAGGAACCGACAGGGTCCATGTGAACTTTATAACTATCATTTTAAGAGTTAGTACACACATGAGATATGTAATAAAGATTTGAATTCAATTAAATTGAACTTGTTCCTGACGGAGTTTCCTCGACGGCACACGTTTTTTATAGAACTTCGACAACCAATATTAACACAAACTACAACGCCGGGCTCAGCGATCTGACATCACTGCGGATAATTGTAACTAATTAAGTTATAAAACAAATACATTCTAACACAATCTTGCTACTTATATTTGAAAATAGATTTTACGGATCACTTTTAGTTGACGAATAATAATAATTTATTTACAAAAAGTAATGATATCCAATCAAAAACATAAATGTGAAATGGGAGCCAAATTCAAAGTGTGCCAAGTTCTATAGATAATCCTGAAATTTATAAAGAACATACAACATTCTAAAATAAATTCAAAACAAAATTTCTTGTTTTTTCTGTTATAACAATGTTTGCTATTTAAAAATACAGGGTGTTAGGGTAAACACCGTTATCCTTGCAACCAGTGGTTTGGTTTCATTTATAGAACGTAAAATCAATGGAAAATGACAACTTTTTTTTTATTTTTTTAAAATCTACATTTTACCACAAGAGACGCAAGTTCGTTGACCTATGCGCTAGGGCAACGAACTTGCGTCTCAACACGGGCGGGGGGTACGGGATGTGACCTGACCGGCCGCGAACGCGACCCCTCCCTCAGTCAGTCAGCTGTTTCGCTTGAGAGCACGGTGTCGGATAGAAACTTTGTAAAATCTTTTAATGAAAATGACGTTTTTTTTTTGTTGTGTTCGGTATTTATTTTTATATTTAAGTCAACTACCCATGCTTTGAATGACAAGACTGTTTACCCTTACAGCCTGTATAACTTCATTGAATAGTCGAATTATTTACATAAAGCACTTAGGATGAATTCAAGCTGAAAATTTTACTTGGCTAGTTTTTATCAGCAAGCCAACATTTTAGAGGAGTAAGATATGTTGGCCTTACAATAAAGAAACGGTAAAGTTAAAAATATGCCTAAATAGACGGTCAAAACTGCGAATTCGAAAATAAGCCGCTAAATGTACGTACAATAACAACAGCTAGAAAAGCACAATAACAGCACAATGACGTGGCGCGAGTGTAAGATGTGGCTGTCACGCACACCAGAATAACAAAGTTACCCTGTTTTAATTCTTTTGCAGCGCGATACTATAGACATAGAAATTATCAAAGATAAAGAAGATAAGTTGATTAGCCAAATATGAGAGAACTTGTATGTAAAAACTAGCCAAGTAAAATTTTCAGCTTGAATTCATCCTAAGTGCTTTGTGTAAATAATTCGACTATTCAATGAAGTTATATTTTTAAATAGCAAACATTGTTATAACAGAAAAAACAAGAAATTTTGTTTTAAATTTATTTTAGAATGTTATATGTTCTTTATAAATTTCAGGATTATCTATAGAACTTGGCACCCATTTAGATCTCAATTCTTTTGTCGGCGAAGTCGATAACCACACTTTGAATTTGGCTCCCATTTCACATTTATGTTTTTGATTGGATCTTTTATACAGAGTCAATGATAGTTAATTGTTTCAGGCGTGACTTTGCGGAAATCCATTATAAAATACAATAGACGCTGATATATTTAGTAACCTATTCCGCTTGACTATTCTTCAAGAGTCATGAAAACCCTGTAAGAAATCGACACGTGTTTCACCTCTCAACGAGGCATCTTCAGGATGACGATTGACCAATTGCAAACCAGAACGCGACGTGTTACCACACCGAGCGCTGGACGCAGAGTGAAACTCACTCTGCGTCCAGCGCTCGGTGTGGTTACAGGGTTTTCATGACTCTTGAAGAAAATCTCTCTAAATATATCAGCGTCTATTGTATTTTAGAGTCAATGATATTATATTAACAGATATGTTATAAGCGCGCAATCGTGAAGACTCGAAAACGTTCCAATTGTAACGTTTTTACTTGTAGTGAAAGTGTAAAATGAATGAAACGTGGGTATTTGTGCCGCTGCTGCGCGGAACACTTTTATCGTTTGTTTTGCGAGTGTATAACATATCTGTTAATATAATATCATTGTACAGAGTGATCTCAATTTTAGTTACGTTTTTGTTATTCAGTTTGTTAGATTTTTTTTTTTTCAATTTACGATTTTTTTTTTAAATTATAATTTTTATGATTACTGCCCACTAACCCTACCCGTGTGTTAGATTAATGTCACCATAATATCGGCACGTTCTATTACAAAATAAAGAAAAACGAAAAATACCCCCCATTAAAAAAAAACACCCATTCTTTTGGGTTTCGTCCGTAGATAAAGGCAGTCAGAGTACCTACTTATAAGACCTCGTTCAGTCTCTTCCACAGATCTAAAAGACCATTGCAGTCCCCTCGAGCATGGAGTCAGCAGTTTCCTGACCGACCCGACCCGACGGCACCGCACCTCAAGTATGGTGTCTTTCGCAATCGACGAGGGTCTGCACCCAGGTGAATAAATAATACTTACTTACCAGCTTTTGCATCAAAATAATCTCCATGTGAAGAATTAAGTAAGATAAAAAACCGGCCAAGTGCGTGTCGGACCACGCACATTGGAGGGTTCCGTAGTTGGGATGAATTAACCATGTTTTTTTTTAAGACCATAGACTTATGGGTTTTCCTGTAATCTATAAGTATACAGTATGTAAGGTTAAACACCATTGTCACTCAAACCACGGGTAGTTGACTTCAATTTAAAAATAAATGACCCAGTAACAACCAAAAAAAACCTTATCTTCATTAAAAGATTTTAAAAAGTAAATGTCCGTCATTTCCCCGCCCCGTGCGCCCCGCCCACCCCCGCCAACCGCCGCCCGCCGTGTTAAGACGCAAGTTCGTTGCCCTTGCGTGTAGGGTGAAATATTCTTGTGGAAAAATGTAGATTTTCTTTAAAAAAAAAAGTTGTTTTCTTCCATTGACTTTACGTTCTATAAATGAAACCAAACCACTGGTTTCAAGGATAACGGTGTTTACACTAACACCCTGTAGAACTATTTACCTACTGTATTTTTTTCATAATTGTAGGCTTAGTACTTTCGGAGATAAGTGGGGGGAATGGTAAATTTTCATCAATTTTTTCTTAAATATCTTTAAAAGTATTCATTTTAAAATTATTAAAAAAAAAAATTGATATCCTCCCAACATTCCCTTTCAAATTGATATGTCACACGGTGCAATTCGCAAAACTTTTTTTTAAATGTTCTAATTGGCCCCCCAAAAGCGGTAACCCCTTATTCAAAATTCATTTATTTTAGTTCCTCGTCCGAGGAACTAAAATAAATGAATCCTCGTCCGTCCGACGTTTGGGTCACAGAAATACATATGTGTACCAAATTTCGACTTAATCCGTCCATTGGATTCGGCGCTAATTGGCTGTGACAGACGGACAGACAGACACACGTGACACGAGTGATACTATAAGGGTTCCGTTTTTTTCTCTTAGTTACGGAACCCTAAAAAATAAAAGTTATAAAACTAAAACTCAACTACGACAAAAAAGTCAACTAGAAAGATGTAAACAAGATCACAGACAGGCAAATTAAAAATCCGGAGTCATCACACTTAGGTTAGACGAGAGCTGTGACCAAAACCGTGCGAGCCGAGCGAGCGATGCGAGCGGTGCCGTGACTTGGCCATCATCCATGTTTTCCGCAGTTACTTGGCTATTAAGTATATTTAGGATCCGAAATATACATTATTAGAGGTTCACAAAAAGAAGTGCAATCATTATAGATAGATAGATAGATAGAATAAATACTCTTTAAAGTACAGGTACACCATAAAAATTACAGACATAAATTAGAAATTTTACATAGGGTGACACAATGGGCAACCTTTGGATGGATAAAGTAAGAAGGAGAGACATAGAGTGTTCAATAATATTTTTAGGAGCGCAAAATTGAAATTATTATAGATATTAAATACATTACATGTCTTTTTTTACAGACCATTAATACCAGATATAGATAGATTACCAAAGCGGATGCCGTTGCCAGATAAACAAATGAAGCCCACACTCAACCAAAGTAAACACCACGTGATCAAGGTGCCGCAAGATCCTATTAGCAAAAGGAACTTTGTACAACGAGCTCCGAAGAAACCAGAAAAAAAAAAAAGTTTGTATTTATTTTTCATTTAATTTTTCATTTATTACGTAAAATTCTGTCAACATCGCAATCCAATACTTACATATAACCCGTGCGCATTAACATGGCACCTGGCTCGGGATTCAATACTCCCCCCGCTACCCGCGCCGCGCCCCGCCGTCGCCGTGCGGGGAAGCGAGGGGAGCTGCAAACGTCAACTCATTGAGCCAGGTGCCATGTTAATGCGCACGGGTTGTAAAATAGAGTAAAAAGATTTTTCGAGAACTGGGTCGGGGACCTACATACTTAAAGTAGGATACTTCAGATTCCACAAGCCTGAAAAGATGTTCAGAAGAAGATTTTTTGAAGAGATTTTTCAGAGCAAGTTCATGGTGGATAATATTGACTACAAGGATCTTTGTGGAGACTATTTCCGTTAGCCAGACGAGAACAGCCAGAAATAATATATGTTGGATTGAATCCCCCGGATGGTGCCATGTATTTTCGGTAGTTGTTCGTCATCATAACTTCGTCCATAACTATAAATCGCAAAGACAAAACCTGCGGTTTCCCCAAAGAGGTCACCGAATCCGAAAAAGTCCGAAAGGGATACCGGGACCCTTGGCAACAGGCAACTGAAGGAACACGGGTGGGTTTTAGTCAGTAAAAGTCTAACACGCCCTGACCCGCCCTCTAAATGACTTTTCCCGCTCTGGGCGAAGCGGGAGAAGTCATTTGATGATTTCCCAACCTCAAAAAAAAAAGGACATTAAGAATTCTATATCGGGCCCATGTAGGACCCGGTAAATGCGCCTTTGAAGCTCTTAGCACTGAGAGAGAGAGCGGGGTGAGGCCCTTGTCCACTGAAACGAAATCGCGGCGCATCCGCACGTCATCTTCTAGGAAGTATTCGGATTGCTTACCTCACGGGTAGCTAGCAACCACAACCTATCCAGGGCTTCAAGTTCCAAGAGTCCATAAGATTATGCTATGAATTATCAAAACCGGCATGACCCAACCGTTGAAGGCGTGCACTTTGTTTCCGGCTCATAAAAGACATACCAAAATACGTGTTAGTTTCGATTCATCATCATCATCGGCCTATAGCAGTCCACTGCTGGACATAGGCCTCTCCAATTGCACGCCATTCAGCTCGATTCTCGGCAACTCTCATCTAGTTGCTACCAGCCACCCTGCGAAGATCGTCGCTCCATCTAGTCTGAGGGCGTCCTACCTTACATTTTCCGATACGCGGTCTCAACTCAAGAATACGTCTACCCCTACGGTCATCGGTTCTACGGCTAATATGGCCGGCACATAATTTCAATTGAGGTGAGGGATTTAAGGTATAGAATCTAAGAGTCGGGTTCCCAGGGATTAGACACCTCGCTTTACATGCATGACCGCACAGTTGTCTCACACAATTCCATCCTGATGGCACTGCTGAAAGTTTCGGTTTCCTTCAGTAGTACTATCAGTTGCGTAAGGTACGTTACTTCCCCTCTGAAGCCCCAGAGTATGTGCGCATGACATTTTCATTGACAGTTTGTATCGAGCTCATGCGTTGCGCACCTCCACCGGGAGTGGGGACCCAATCAGAGGCCAGAGGGCCTCGGAGTACTAAGCTGGCTGGTGGTCATCGGCCTCCTCTGCGCCGACAAAATTCGAAGCTCGATGCATCTGCAGCTGCAATGGCTGGTTATTTTATTTATTATTATTAATCCTTTATCTGAGAGGCTCTAAGCTACGCTTGCCAAGGGCGGTCCGTGTATGGGTGACAATTCATTACATAATATCAAGACCCACCCCTTCGTAAAAGACTCCGGAAAATGCGTTAAACCGTTGGTCCCGGCTGTCATTTGTAGATCTTTGATAGTCGTTACGGGTCGTCAGAAGCCCGTTATTCTGACAACCAGTCTTATTAAGGGGTATCGTATTACCCAGTAATTGAGTTCAGGTCGCTCCATGTAAATAAAATACTGGTATGCAGCTGCATCCGGTTATACTGGAAGCCAACCCCAACATAGTTGGGAAAGTCTAGACAGATTGATTAGTAACAATCCTCCAACTGCCATCATTACACTTTTTTTTTTAATTTAAACTTATTGCTACTGTAGGTACTAAATTGGTAGTGCTCACAAAAACAACGTGTTTTTTTTTAAATCCCCTAACTCTACAGTAGTAAAAGGGGTCGGGTTATACAGGTTACTGACTCGTGAAATTGTTTGTCTTTTCAAAGTGGTACCAGCACAGTAGTGATTAACAAAGGATTAAATTGAATCTTCCCATCTTTGGGAATAATCCGTATTTTGCAACTTTAAAATGTTGAATCATAAAATTAAATGCCAGGTTCCGTTAGTAGGAATAAAGCTACGGGTTCTTAGAAGAGCGGTGGCTGCCACATTACAGCCACAGCGACGAATGTTATGAAAATGACGGCAGCGGGGTTTGGCATTACGGTATCAAAAATCGCTCTCTTGGAAAACACACCAACTTAATCTCATAAATAACGTTTCGCTGACGTCATTCATCGGGAAATTGTGGACGCTATAACTGTTGGCCACCGCTCTTCTTCTAAACCGTGATTTCCCACAACTGGGAACAATTTCGTAATAGGAATTTTAAATGCAGAAAAGAATTGGTTTACTTTTGTTTCAGGTAACTCAAACTTTCCACCCGTGTTCGTGATCCCAAACAGTGATAGAAGTAACTCAAGACAGTTGTCCCAATCGAAGATAATGCACATGGATATAAAACCGAAAAGAACCCTCTCGCCTAGTTTCTGCCCATCGCCCAATTTTAGGACTTTGCCCCGAAAAATTTCACCTAGAAGAGCGTTTAGGCTGGGGCTGGAGGGTGCACAGCGAGCGTAAAGAGCAATGCTGTTAAGGCCCAGCTACACGCAGCTTTTTGCATGCACTATCAATATGTGTGGCGACCACACGAAAGCTGTACATTATACCGTTTCGTTGCATATATATATGTACTTATGTTCAGCCCACATAAGCAACACAAATTCGAATTCGCTGCGAATAGTCGGGTCATTAGAAATACATAATGTTCCACCGCCCGCTACTCCCTCCCCTGTTCTTATGAACGCACCCTAAAAATATAATTCCCATCAGTGGGAATATATGTTTTTAAAATTATGGAGTTACTGTTACAATTATAATGTTACTGAGTTATCAAGGTCTTTCATTTCTTAAGGCTTGAATTCCTCATAAGCTGACGTCGGTTGCGTACGCGTAACAAAGTTGTACGCGCGACCGACGCTGACGTACGCGACCGACATCAGCGTAGCAGGAATTCAAGCCTAAGGCACGGAGGGATCTTTGCCTCCGGAAAGCATGAATGGGTAGTCAGAAGCCTGAAAGTCTGACAAGCAGTCTGTATCGCCTAGGTATCGGTATCGGTTACCCAGTGCGTTACGATTGCTCGGCCAAGTTACCCAAACAAAAAAAAACTTCGGCCAAAAAATTGTCGAAATTTGTCAAAATCGAAGGGAACAAACCAAAAATTTGTCAAAGTAGAAATAAAAAAATTATAAGGGTTTTAAGTTGGCCGCGCGAACGTAACGTGGAGGATTGCGCGGCCATGGAGATCTCAGCAACTACTTGGGTTATAGATGTAATTCTTTTTGTCAATTGAAGACCGAATTTGTCAAAAATTGTCGAAAAAAGAATTATAAGCTAAGATCAATATTTTACAAAATATTCACTTTGGAAGTTATGGCCGCGCAATAGTGCACTTGTTGTTTCTATAATGTTGATTATTTCTTTAAAACTAGGACTTCACTCAATAAAACTGTTACAAAAAGAAAGGTCTTAATTTGTCAAAGCTAACGAAAGCAATAAATACTACTAAAGTTTAGTTAAACTGACGAAATCAGTCCAAAACAAAAAGTACGTGGCCGCGCGGTCGAAACGTTACTTTGTACGCTGATATCTCATTATCTATAATTGCTAGGATTTCTGTGTGAACATCCATTTATTCGACATATTAACCTCATTAGAATGGCATATCGTTTTACCCTCAGAACAGTCCTCAACGCGTGTAATCTCAAAAATAATGTTAACTAATACAATGTTCGAGTAGGGTTACCATAATTTCGATTTGGGAATACCTCTGACAGGAGACTGTCAATTATATTGGACAACATCTAACTCAATCTGAAAAAGGACAATGGGCTTTTCTGCGCTGGAACCCAATTGCGTTAAGATACATACCAATGGAAAGATCTCATCAAGGAAAATATTATTTTCTAATTATGACGACTTCTCTTGATCGTAAGTACGAAAGGAGCTACAGAGCTTTAAATATGGGTGATTCAATATGATTGGGATTCTGGTATTTTGTCAATTAATAAACTTTTAATGATTCGGTGCCTTGCAAACATCATCTTTCAAGCCTATAAGCGAACATTTTAAAACATTGGCCTCCAATAGATGCCGTTTTAGGAACAATGTTTTTAAGCTTCTCTTGATTGTTAATACGAAGGGAGCTACAGAGTTCTTAATGTGAATAATGAAGCATAAGTGAAATTCAAGTATTTCGTTAAGTAATTAATTTTTCAACACACTTGCTCGTAAATGCATGTATTTTTTTAATATTTTTATTCGATAGTTTACATCGTCAAATAATAGTAAAAAAAAAATCGATGGCATAAAAGCAATTTAAAGTACTTAACAACCGACTTCACAAAAAACAATAAAAAAGTGAAAAATAACTTACTTTCTCTTTCCTACATTACCAGCAAATAAATGATTTATTTATTTCTTTCTTTCTCTTTCTCTTTCTATTTCTCTTTCTATTTCTCTTTCTTTATCTTTCTTTCTCTCTTTCTTTCTCTTTCTTTTTCTTTCTTTCTCTTTCTTTCTCTTTCTTTCTCTTTCTTTCTTTCTCTTTCTTTCTCTTTCTTTCTTTCTCTTTCTTTATCTTTCTTTCTCTTTCTTTCTCTTTCTTCAATTGGGTTTTTCCATCTGAAATTTCTCAGTGGTAGCCCGGAGTCTGGATTTATGGCCAGTCAAACAGGTAATCCAGACATGCAATATAATACATGGAACTTAAAACATAACTGGCGAAATGTGGGTGTACTATAGGTACATCTCTGTCTCACCCTTCGGGGAATAAACGCGTGATGTTTTGTTGATAAATATGTTTGATGAATGACTTATTAAAAACATAGAGTAAAATCACGTATACAGCAGATTTATTTCCTTCTTTCTTTCTTTCTCTTTCTTTCTCTTTGCTAAATTACCAGCAAATAAATGATTTATTTTTTTATTTCTCTTTCTCTTTCTCTTTCTCTTTCTTTCTTTCTCTTTATTTCTCTTCATTTTTCTTTCTTTCTCTTTCTCTCTCTTTCTTTCTCTTTCTTTCTCTCTCTTTCTTCAATTGGGTTCTTCCATCTGAAATTTCTCAGTGGTAGCCCGGAGTCTGGATCAAACAGGTAATCCAGACACATATATTACATATAATACATGGAACTTAAAACATAACATGCGAAATGTGGGTGTACTCGTACTATAGGTACATCTCTGTCTCACCCTTCGGGGAATAAACGCGTGATGTTTTGTTGATAAATATGTTTGATGAATGACTTATTAAAAACATAGAGTAAAATCACGTATACAGCAGATTTATTTCCTTCTTTCTTTCTTTCTCTTTCCTACATTACCAGCAAATAAATGATTTATTTATTTCTTTCTCTTTCTCTTTCTCTTTCTCTTTTTCTTTCTCTTTCTCTTTCTCTTTCTATTTCTCTTTCTCTTTCTTTCTTTTTCTTTCTCTTTCTTCAATTGGGTTTTTCCATCTGAAATTTCTCAGTGGTAGCCCGGAGTATGGATCAAACAGGTAATCCAGACACATATATTACGTATAATACATGGAACTTAAAACATAACTGGCAAAATGTGGGTGTACTCGTACTATAGGTACATCTCTGTCTCACCCTTCGGGGAATAAACGCGTGATGTTTTGTTGATAAATATGTTGGATGAATGACTTATTAAATCAGAGTAAGATCACGTATAAAGCAGATTTATTTCCTTCTTTCTTTCTTTCTCTTTCCTACATTACCAACAAATAAATGATTTATTTCTTTCTTTCTTTCTTTTTCTCTTTCTCTTTCTGTTTTTCTTTCTTTTTCTCTTTCTCGTTCTCTTTCTTTCTCTCTCTTTCTTTCTCTTTCTTCAATTGGGTTTTTCCATCTGATTTTTCTCAGTGGTAGCCCGGAGTCTGGATCAAACAGGTAATCCAGACACATATATTACATATAAAACATGGAACTTTAAACATAACATGCGAAATGTGGGTGTACTCGTACTGTAGGTACATCTCAGTCTCACCCTTCGGGGAATAAACGCGTGATGTTTTGTTGATACTTTCTCTTTCTTTCTCTTTCCTAAGCTACCAGCAAATAAATGATTTATTTCTTTCTTTCTTTCTCTTTCCTAAGCTACCAGCAAATAAATGATTTATTTATTTCTTTCTTTCTCTTTCTCTTTCTCTTTCTCTTTCTCTTTCTCTTTCTCTTTCTCTTTCTCTTTCTCTTTCTCTTTCTCTTTCTCTTTCTCTTTCTCTTTCTCTTTCTCTTTCTCTTTCTCTTTCTCTTTCTCTTTCTCTTTCTCTTTCTCTTTCTCTATCTTTCATTCT